>CM067509.1:19719206-19876706 GCA_034509495.1 Acestrorhynchus altus
CTTGGCAAGTCATGCCTGGCAGGGAGGAGATAGAGAGGAATCATGAAATATACAGATGACAGGGATTAATCAAGCAGGAATAATTGCCATGTCCCCTCTAAGCCACGTAGAGTATTGCTGTTGAAACCCTAGAAGTAGCCGCCATCACACAACAAATGACTAACACAGTTCATCGGGCAGAAATTGAAAACTTTCTCAGTTGCTCATTACAAAAGAGCTCACAATGATGCAGCTGTGCCTTTATTAAACTACTGAATATTGATGGATAATGTACACACAGGGAGTCACTCATCCAGATAATTAATTACCGCTGCACATTGCTGGAATCTTCTTTGCAATGTGCCTGTGTGTACTGTATAGACTCACATGTACAAAACATCTATAAAGCCACATGAAAGTCCACACTATGCACCAGTATCTTGAATGTGCATCCATGTGACTACTGAGACATTACTCAAACCTGTCAAAGAAGCCTCCACATTTTACATCCAATTATTCATCTGGCATCCTGCCGCAGAAGTTTGCAAAGAAGCACAGAACAAAGTATCCCAGACTAGGGCGAATGGAAGAACGGACACTGGAGTATTTTGTTGTTGTGCAATATATTTTGCGATATTAAAAGATAAAGGAATTTTCGTGAAGTTTAAAGCCCATTGACTTCTGTAATATTTGAAGATGCATGTTTAGTTTATGGAAAAGCCATTAACAAAAAATGAAAGAATAGGTAAATAAAAAATGGAACAATGGAAAAAAAAAACCCAGAATATGGACAAGTCCCATAATATTAATATATTAATTATGTACTTTGTGTATCCCATATTGGAGAATATCAATTATATTGGGCAGACAGACACTTCCTTTAGTAGATATGCCATGAAAACGAGAATCAAGTGAATATTTCTTTTGTATCCAGCATTAAAACCTTTTAAAAATTTGAAGTGTGTTTGAAGTTATTGCACATCCTACAATGTGAATATTGCATATCGTCGCTGTCCAAAACAATCTCCTCCAAAATGGTAATTTTACAGAAGAAGGCAAATGTGTTCTTAAATGTGAATGGCAGTTCGTGTAAGATTAAAAGTAATTTTAGAGCATTTCTATTAGTCTATTCATCCAGAATTATTTACATAGTGTACAGAGCAGCTACAGGGGTCAAACCATGGAGAAACCTCAAAATGGACAAAAATGGAGATACATGGTTTTCACTGTACAGCAGTGAGATGTGCACATAGTTTCTGATGACAATGCTGAAATGATATATTGTGCAGCCCTTTCCCAGAGTTCAACTATCAAACTACAAGCATAACAGTGTCACAGGCAAAGCTTGAATATTCCCATAAAAATTCACATTCATCTAAGTATGTTTTTTATAGCCAGATAAGAGCTTGTCAATTCTTGTTTGGGAGATTTTATGCCATTATTCCTGGCAAAGGAATGCTTTTAGTTCTGTGAGATTCTTAATTACATTTTACACTCTTAATTACATTCTTAATTACAGTAAGAACTGAGGAAACGGCTACCTGAAATGTTTTGCTGTATTTATATATAATCTTCTCCTGCTTTGCTGACATAAATTACTTTAAGAGTTTTATGCAGCTGCTTATGCCAGGTTCACACTACAATTTTACCCATCATTGTCGCTGACACAAGCTTCAGGTTGGAGGTAAATTGGCATTTGCTCAGCGTGGCTCAGTCTCTTTGTGTAAACTACTGAAAGATGTGATCTGAGAGCTCACTGAATGATTGCCAATGCCTTGCAAGCTCCTAACCTGTCTCCTGACTCTAAATCCAGCTGGAAGCTAATGCAGTGGCCAGCTACAGCCAAAGAGAGCAAAATAAACAGGGTAAGCAGAGGGTGGAGCTGCACAACATCAACTAACCTGCACAACACCTTATTCGACACTCCTTAACAAGTCTAACATCCAATTTACTTACACATGCATCTAGTAATTTGTGATCCCATGTCAGTTGTGTAGTGTGCAAACCACAACCCCTACAAATATTTCCAAAAGACAAGAAGTTGTGTAGTGTGAAGAGTACAACGGTCGGATGACACTGAATGTTATGCTGTGTGAATGTAGCCTTAATAAAACCCATAATTTAAAGAGTTCTTATTTATAAATCTTTGAAACCAGCCTTTACTGACAATGACTGTAAACAAATTATAACCATAACAAGCTAATTAAGACCCAAGACATTAAAGTTACTCTGCACTAGTGTCTAAGCTTTTGCATTCACACTCTAATATTATACAAAAGTAAAACAATAATGTTTCATATTCAGCTTAATGTCTTTTGGACATCAGTTAATCTACTTTCCCCATCCTTATCTATTCACAGCATCAAACAATTTGATTGGACGCCCAAAACTTTGCATGCCACTGTATGCACATGGAGACAGCAGGGGTTTATAATCAATTCTTAGATTGATTTCTTAGATTGATCTCTTTACAAATTCTAATTTCTTCATACAAAATGCCACAATCAGACATTTACATGGACAGACTAGTCATTTTCACTATATAAAGTGTGGAGATGAGTGGGGATGAGTGGAAAGTGTGAAAGTGGCATTGATACATTTTTTTCCCCATTGGTGCAAACTGCTCCTGCATTACCAGTGTGGCCTTCCATACCTACCATAGATAGTAAGCATTGTCACGCATAAACATAAAGATGCATATAGATCCACTGTACTTGCCCACATGGAAACCTGTCCTCCGCATTTAACCCATCCACGCAGTGAAACACACACATACATACTAGTGAATACACACACTAGTGGGCAGTGTGCCTGGAGTGGTGGGCAGCTTTAAGTGTTTTCTCTTGAAATATTCGGTGGGCTGCAAGACAAACACTGCTTCAATATGACTTTAACTGTCCCACAGCTAATGGATGGACACATCAGCAAACTAATTCAGGGAATTATTCAATGTCCATATTTCTTCCTAATTCCTGGCAATTGTAATGGGTCAATCTCATGGGTCCACCACTGCTGGAAGATGAAGGACATTAGAAACTACCAACCATGACAAGTATTGAGTCTCTCAATACTGATGGTGCTCTGCGACGTGACCATGCACACACCCAATAATCTTGTACACCGCACACAACTCAGGGACAGAGGGAGCTAATGGTCTCCCAGTGACCCCCTGGACATTATGCAGTCAAATGGAACAGCTGGGATTTAAACCATCATTCCAGCTAGATCATCATTAAACAGCTTGTCTTTCTTACAAGGTTCTCCCTTAAAATAAAGGTAGCTAAACCATTCCCACATTGAACTTATTCTTTACCAACTTCAATGAGCTGATTTACACAGTCCTTATGCTCTTTAGAGTGATATCTAAAATGCTTTTTGAATGAAAATGAACTTTTACAGACCATGAATGTGAAGTGAGGCCAGTGAAGTGATAAATTTCCTTCTATTCCTCCTTGAGGTGAAACAGTACTGCCTGCTCTCTGTATCTCTGCAAACATTCTCTCTACAAAGACCAAATTCAATTACTGAACCCCTCACTCATAATTGCTCGGGTCACAACAGCCGATGAATGCAAATGCAGCCGCTGACAGCACTCTTAATCTTTCACTCCTGCAACCATTCAAGCCTCATCCTGACCTTGCCGAGTCAGAACAAATGGCAGAAGATTATGATAATCAAATTACTTAAGTGGAAATCCCTAACAGACCGGAGGAAAGGCCATGGCAACTGGGGGATTGGCTTTAAAAGATTAGGTCAATAAAAACAACACATCTTGAATATTTGAATGTATGTTTATTATTTGCTGATGAAGGCACTACTTTTACATACAGTCAGCATGACCCAAAGGAAAAATGTCGTTATTTCTCTTGTGATAAAAAATAAAGCTTGGATTAATGAAAGAGTTTGAATTTGTTCTTTTAAACCTCCCAAAGGCAAAAGCATGAGCACTTAACTGGGTAATTTCTGGAGAAAATGAAAGATTGGTAGAAGAGCGCTATAACAGAAATAATCAACAGGAATGTCCCAATCCGATTAGATCATTGGATCTTTAATGGATTGGGTATCAATTATCGGTTATTAAAGTTCAGATCCAGTTTTGTGGTAGCAGAGTGCAGTATCCTGTAGGCGACCAGATTCTCAGTCATCAAAATGAGGAGCTTATAACTTGTTTTGTTGAACAAAATAAAAAATGGTTTGTTTTAACCACAAATTGCAGTAAAGTTACCAGCTAGTAACCAAATGAAGATGAAGCTGGCCTCTAATTCTAACTCTCCATTCATTCCACTTTAAATAGTGCAGCAATTACATCGTATACATTTCATTATCAGAAAGTAACTGCTGCAATGTAAAGCCTTGTTGCAAACATGATGCACCTATAAAAAGTACACAGAAAAGTTAAACCATTTGTTAGTTAGTAGTAGTTAATAGTCAGAAGGAAACCAAGATGGTGCCCACCATGGCAGACACATTTTCATCACTGACAACCAGACTCAACCAGTTTCTACCCACAAGCCATCAGGCTTATTAATGACTGCAACAGACTGCCCTTGCCATCAGTCTAACAGAGTGGACTCTGGAAGCACACCACACACACACACACACCATAATGGAATCTAGCCAACACACATACACACACACACACACACACACACACACACACACACACACGCAATTGAGTTATACACACTATACAGACATACTATATATTTCTTGCTGTTCTACTTCTATTGTAATAATGCAAAAATGCAGTGTCCACTTTATGACACTGACAATATGACAATACTCTTTGCACAATACTGCACACACAACCGTTAAGCCATACTTATAATAATCGTAATCATAATAATATAGAATATTAACTTATACACCTTGCTCAGTTTTTGTCTCTAGTGTAATTATGTGTATAGTTTTTGCACTTATGTTTAATGTTTCATATCTAATAGTTTGAGTGCTGATGAGAACTTACAACGACAGTAAGAAATTCATTGTATATCGTAGCTGCATATGACAATAAAATGTTTGAATAATGAATGCTGATTTAAAGCACTCTTCTGTAAATTATTTACTTTTTGAAAATTTGCTTATATTCACTGCCAAAACCAACCAGTTTGGTTCAACGATGATATCTCTATTCAGTTATGTCCGTTTATGGAGATATAGTATGTAATCTTCAAATATTCCTGGTGAGAAATTAAACTATGTGGTAACATTTAGCTCTGTTCTATCAGCATTTTAAAGAACTGGGAGTTAGGAAGGTCAGTCAGACTGGATTATAAGATTTAAACACTATAATATTTCAAACAAAAAATCATAAACAGTTCACTAAACATAGTGTTAATTTCCAGCATATCTATTTTGTGCGGAATTATTTATAGAAACCAAAAGATCAAATCAGATTGGATCAAAAGTGGCAGACATTCAGCATCAGCTTACTTGCATGGTACCAAGGCAAAACACTTTATCAGGTGATTGTTATTCAGCTGAGACTATGGGAAGATCAGTCTGACCCGAAAGAGTGATGGCACCTGTAAGACATATTTGGATCAAAGTGAGAAAACAGGGTTGTTTCAGCACAAATCAGGAGGAAACTGCCAAGGTCTCACTGATTTCAAACAGTGTCTAGGAGAACTGAGTGAGATTAAAAACTCTAATTAGAACATTTCTCTCCTCTGAGGAGCAATGAAAAGGGCTGTAACTTTGCTCAGCGAGACCAGATCTCGGTTCACATCAAGACTTTTTCACAGGAAAAGAGACGCAACTCTTAGACATGGAAAAAATTGGACAGACACGAAATGAATGAAACCTGAGCTTTGCAGGATAACCGATCAAATTTTACATTCTCGTACATTTGCTAGATCCCTTCCTGACTTGCTAGGATCCAACCTGAACATAGAATACAGAAGGCAAGAGAAAAAGGAAAAGGCCATAAATGGAGAAAGTAATATGAGGGGATCAAATAAATCGATTCCTCACATGAAGAGCAGTGGAGGCCCTGTGCTATCAGCGCAGTACAGACTTCTTATTCCTATGGACTGCTTCGGTGTTATAGCATTACCACTTTCATAAAGTACAAAATTACTTTCAGAGAGGGCAGACCTATACTCATCAAAAATCCATTTTGCTTTTGTGGCTGTTCCGTCTCCCCTCTGTAGCGTGAAATATTTCAGATTGAGTGAGCAGACAGATTCCATGTGCAGACTGTTCATTTATTCATTTACAGGAACTGAACAAAGAGACGTTTCATGATGCTAACGGATTTCAACAGTGGTGGTTTTGAAAAGGAAAAAAAAACAAAAAACAAGCATCTTTTTTGCACCTCTACAAATGTCACAGACATATTTATGGCCATCAGCTTTATTACCTTTCATTGAGCGTGAAAGCTCTCACACACTGAAGCCATTCATATACCTGGAGGCGTTTTCTATTTAAAGCAGCTACATTAAAGGCTTGCTAAATGAAGTATTACATATAAACCTTGATTGTCATGCTTTTAATATGTTGCTCTTCGAGAGATTAAAATGTCTTTCAGAGGATAACGAACGTTGCAATATAACTGAGGTCTGGGCTGTGTTCTCAAGGTCACGAAAGGGCAAGAGCAGCTTTTACACAAAGGCACATATGTGTTAAGGATGAACACACAGCTCGATTAGGGTGTTCACACTGTTTCTGCCTCATTGCTTGGGAGGAAGCAGCCCTGGGTGCACAAAAAAATATTCTGGGATGACTAAGAAAGCCTGTTGATTGGGACCGGAGGCAAAGAAGCCAACTGCGGCTAAGTACTAAGTCAGAAGACCATTAGTTCTGTGCTGTCTGCTTGCCTGCTACCTTACAAAGAGAAGGCGGAGATTATTTACCAGCACACTGCCCAGGAATATGACACATCAGAGGCAATTTGTCTTTTTTGTACATCTAAAGGAACACCTGTCATCTAGAAAAAGAGATTGTTTAGAGATAAAAGATAAAAAAAAAGATGAATCAAGATCTGGGATACAGCAAATCGAGGGAGCTACAGACAAACATTCAATGCATGAATTGTGTATGAACGAGTGCTTTAACTAAAATAATAATGAGAGTGTCTGAGATCATCTGTATGGCATTTATTTTTCATGATGCAACACAAACCTGACAAAAGCTAAACCAGCCCTCCAGCAACAAATTAGAACGAATCAAAACAAATTGTCTTCTGTTTCTCTCCCCCCCGTCCCCTCCCCCTCTCTTTCTAATTCATAATTAATTTAAATCAAACACGCCAATTAGTTTATTCATTTGTACTCAATGCTCATTCCTTTCTGCCTCATACAGCCGATCGATCCACTGTGTGTAATGGCTCTGTGAGACTATAGGTGGTAAAAGAGGAAAAAATAACATCAATTTATTTCACTCAGGGGGGAAAAAGACTTATGTAATCATGACTACAACAGTGGGTTTCTATGGAAACCTAATCCTACCAGCATGCGCACATGTAAAGCTGCTATGATCAGCGATGTTTGGGGTCTTGCGTTTGAAGGTGGCTTTCAGCAGACACATACACAGATGCTCATTGAGGACATTTCTTTCTTCAGGAGAATATATTATGACTGTTTACTCTATGAGACTGGCATTACGCGCACCAGTCAACTAACCCAGAATAAATGTGTTTGCATTTGGAGCAAACCCCATAAATCTCAGAGAGGGTATGGACTCCACAAGTCCATCAACCTCTCTCCCTGGTTCTTCCTTCCTTCCATCCCCCTTCTCTCCCTCTCTCTGAGACCCCCTTTTTCCACTGTGCTGTAGTCTCAGATCACCGTTCCAAACTCCTGAGGCTAGAGTGGCCGAGAGTGAGCTGTAGACAACAGAGGGACAATTAATCAAACAAGATTCTCTCCTAAGCCTTGAATTCACCCAGCACACTTATTCTTACAGCTGCAAAGAATGTCGCTTAATTAGAGAGAGAGAGAGAGAGAGAGAGAGAGAGAGAGAGAGATGACAGAACTCTGTCATTTCAGTGTAAGCAATGTTACACTGAAAACAATGCACATTGTAGTGTTTTCACTGGTACTCTCAGGACTGACTGATTTGAAATTATTGATATTGATTTTAAAAAGCTGAAGATCTGATACTATCCACTATAGTTTAAGGTGGGCTCATAGATTTACCTAATAATAATTTATTGATGTTTCACTTTCAGTTGTTATCTATATAATGTCAAACAAGCAACAGAAATTAAAAGGCTGAAGCTTATTCTCCTTTAGAACCCTAGGCCAGGTTGTGGGATGTTTTTTTCGGAGCTGGATTACTTGCTGATAATTCATGACATATGATGCTAGATAGGGTAAGTCTCCGAGTTTGTTTTGATATATATGCTGAACCTGAGACATGAAGCCAAGAATATGGCATGTAACTGCCCACAAAGTGCAGATCTCAGGTTATAAGAGTTAACAGACTGATATTTGCTCAAATGCAAACACTTCTAAACACTTCACCTTAAACTTACTCAGGCATATCTTATAGAATCTTTTGGAGATCTTAAAATGTTTCTGTCCTGCACATTTATTTGAAGATGTGTAGGATCATCAGTAGCATGTCTACACAGACAAAGTCAGTGTGGATTTTCGTGAGGCTGAAGGAATGGGACTGAAACCACGAAATAGATTGTTAGAAATCCCCTGCCAGTCTCACTAACACAAGTACCCATTATAGCTTTTCCCTCAAAGCAAAGGCAAAGACTGAGCCAACAGTCCCAGTCTTACCAGATACAAGTTACTAAAATTTTCATTCCCCCAGCTCTTTCAGGAATGACATGACTTTAGTCATATGTACCCTTCAAAAATACAACAAGAGAGCATTGTCAATTTGGCTCTCTTGGACTGGATGGCAAGCAGCACGACCTGGGATTCAAACCTGTGATCAGATTATAGTGTTAGTGCATTAGACCACCGAGCCACTCGGAACCCCTTTGGCCGTTTATCAGCCTATCAGCAACACTCCTGTTGTAACCTGACTTTGAACAATACTACAAACAAGCCCCTACACCAGACCACTAAAGCTGTGGTGGATTATGATCTGATCAGCAACAAGTCTACTAACCAGTGCTACATGAAGATCACCCAACATCTAACAAATAAGGTAGCTGTGGCCGTTTAGGATCCAATCAGCAACTTTTCTTAAACAAATTGAACTGTCTATGAAATGATACAGGAGGTTGATGAGATGCTACATCTAACAGATACACATTTGAGCCTGCCTTTTCACTTTACTTATACTCCAATCATTACCTCACTCTTCATCTGGGTCAGACATCAGCCATCAGATAACTTAGCCAAACATTCAATAGAACAGCACATTTATCCAACACACACAAAGCTATCCTCTGTTTGTCCTTAAGATTATCACAGCCCTTTATGGGATGTTAAAATGAGCTGTATTAAACTTGGAGGACAGTGGACACCAAAATAAACATGCTGAAAAAAAAATCATTAAACAAAAAATCAGCTGCCAAAACATCTTTCTTTACATATCCTGAGTATAGAATATAGAGACTTGATTCCGTGGGAACAAGCTCCTTTGAAGCCTTTGGTTATTTTCCAAAGCATCCTTTAAGTACATTTGATTTTGAAGAGCTGTGTGCTTGACTTTTAATAATAAAAAGTACTGCGCTTACACGGTCCACACTCTCCTCTCTCACATCCTGGTTAAGTGTAACCATAGTAACAGGTATTTTGGCGATTGTAATGATTGTCATGAGGGGTCTGTTGCTGTGTGAGTGAAACTATGATGAAGACTGAACTGAACTGAAGTTGCATTGATGCTAATCAGACTGAGGTCACATTGGCGTCTTATACTGAATATCAATATAACATATGAAAGTGGCCCAAATCAGAATTGAAAATAGCATTTTAATGGGCTACATTGGTAAATAAACGCACTGTTTTTACTTGTCAATTAAATGACAATAAAATTGATCATGCATTTTAATCAGTGGCGAGAGGCTGTTTGAGCAACAAAATGGAACTGAAAATCCCAGAATCAGAGCCATGGTTTCTAAGCAGCAGAAATAAAGTTTAGTAAAATAAGCAAAAAAAAACCCAAAACAAAACAAAACAAAAAAAACAACCAGAAGAAAAAGCAATAGAATATTTGATGAACAAACAACATTAATATGGTATCAACTATAAGAATTTTCCCTGTTGAAAAATGAAAAAAGTGAATGTAAATGCCTCTAGTGTGAGGGAGCAGAAAAACCCCATATACCATTCTATCAATATATAGATATTAAAAGCAATATATATCAGTCAGTCCTAATTTAAATTAGTAGAATTATCTCTCTTTAGTCTTAGTCTTTAATTATCTCTATATGGCTGAGCCAGGTTTTAATGGTATGAAGACTCGCCCATGTGAACAAACATGCAGAAAAGATAATTAAATCCAATTTGGCTTCTTACTGGGACATTTACATTCAGATCCACACATAATGTTTGAGTAATGGTGTGTTGTTATGAATTACTAATAACACTTGCAAATGAGCAGCAGTGCCAGATATAATATTTCTACAATACAATATTTCTGAATGAGGGAATAAGTTGATTTCTTTTTTAATTTATTTTTTTGAGCTTTATGAATCTGGTTCAACGTGTTTTCACTGTCATATGAGTAAATAAATGTCAGATTCTGGATGCTTTTACTTGCTGTGTGAAACCATTCAGATTGATGTCACAATCATATACAGTGTAAAGGGAATTTGCTTTCACAGCAGAATAAATGATTTCACTCTCTAAGGTCACTTAGAGTAAAAACTGTACTAATGTCCAATAAAAAGACAAACATTTGATAAATTACAGCAAAGAAAGATTAACGTGAGTAAATATAGTGCTTCAACACAGCAACATCCCCAGCATTGACTTAACACCTACAGAGTTCTTTTCCATCCAGCTGGACACAAATAAACACTACAAAAGTGAATTCAATGCAGGGGATTTTGCTGTGTGTGCATTCGAAACCCTTCACAGAGCTGAGTGGCAGTGTGAAGTGGTGAGGGACAAGGAAAAAGGGGAGAGAGAATAAAAGCCATGGCAAGAGGAATGACATTCTATGTTGGGGGAAGGGCTGAGAGAGGCAGAGAAAGAGAAAGAGAGGGAGAGGGAGAGAGAGAGAGAGAGAAAGAGAGAGAGAGAGAGAGAGAGAGAGAGAGAGTAAGAGGCATTAGTAGAGAAGTAGAGGAATGATGATAATAAGACAAGGTTATCAGTGCAGTGCATGCAGCAACAGCACAACACATGCACGTACAGAAATACTTTCATTCCACAATAGGTCAAACCACAGAACATACTTGCGGCAATATACTATTTGTGATTTCACTGCAATGTAAAATGCCTATGAAGCTTTTGCCATCTGGGTCACTGAACAATAGAGGATTTTACATCTACCAATTTTTAGCGATTTTTAAACTTGCACATTAAAGTGCAGTGCACAGAAAAAGTGAAATAAAAAAACCCTCTCCAATCTTTTTGACATAAACAATACCTTATCATGCCGTAAATCACAAGATTCTCTTTTCAGACCGGTGACTGGAAATGACTGGCCCCACAGAGCCAATAATGACACAGCTTTTTAAAGGTTGCTTTCAACATTCTAAAATCCAAACCCTGAAAAATGGCTCTTCACTACACTCTTTCAGAATTGTCTGGTATGCGTGTGCTCCCAGTTGTATGGTGGACATTGTCAGGGAGGTAGAGAGATTTCAGCCCTCATTAGATAGGCCAGTGCTTATCCAGCTGGGCATCTTTGAACTGCAAACAAAACAGCCATAAAAAAAGACTTCAAATGGTCTCCTGTTAAAAGCATAGACTGAGTTAAATCTCCCTATTTTGCTTGTTTCAATGCTGCTTCTAATCATGGTAGACTTCTTTGGTAGTTTCTTTCGCATCACTGTAGAATGTGGATGGGAACTTATTTGCAAAATAAGATCATTATAAATGATAATTTAGTGTCTTCATTTTAGTACATACAGTACAGTTCTATACATTGCTTGTTAAATCAAAATAAACATGTATACAGTGAAAAATAATAGTAGATAACATCAGTCAATCTGAAAAACAATGCTGGATGGCCCCATCCAGAGCATGGGTTTGTTTGTTTCCATCAGCAGCTCACCTGATTCAACATAATTAGGAACTGATTTACCAAACCAGGTGTACTATAACTATGAATAATACTAGATTCACATGAGGAGAGCGATTTGTGTTTATTTTAATATTAAGATAAGATAATCCTTTATTAGTCCCGCAGTGAGGAAATTCACAATTAGTATTTCAATATTAGTATTTTACTCAGCAAAGAAACCCTTACTGTCTATATAAAGAGAATGTTAACTAACTGTCCACATGTGCCTATAAATTTGCACAGCACTGTAGTGAATCGATGCACTCGAGCACTTGGAACACCTGTACACCCACTCATTCATTCCTGCAACTTTCTAATCAGCCTATTGTGCGAAAGCAGTTTAGTGCATGGAATCAAGCTGATACAGGCCAGCAACTTCAGGTAATGCTGACATCAACTGTCAGAATAGGGAACAAACATGACCTCAGTGGTTTAGTAGCACTATAATTGATGCCTAGGAGTCTAGAGTACTCAGAATAGTAGCATAAAGAAAAGACATCGGCAGTACTGCAGAATGGTCTAATTAGCTGATGCTGGGTTATTGGCAGTTGTATCCGTTGGCCAGACTGGACTACATTCTAAACATAAAGTGCCAAGGAGAAAAGGTTCTTTGACATGTAAAAAAACATTTTTGGTGTTTAGGAACAAGACATTCTCTGCCATTACTGATTATGATGTCACAAGTTATCTACAGTTTTAAGTAGATTTATGATCTTGTTTAAAATGCACAGCAATATTTATATCAGGTACAACATACAGTTAATTACAGGTCACCCTTATTGACACAGAAATACCATATCCACCCAGATGTCCATGTGAGGCCAGTATAGGGAAAGTTCTGCGGGTACTCAGGGAACCAGAAAGTTTTGTCCTTTGGTCCCATGTTGACACCACATATGGATGCCCACAAGGGTCATTGATGAGGCTAGGGCACAATGGGTCCGAGATGGGACCTATGTGAGATTCAGATGGGCTGTAATTATGAGGCCCATTTGGCAAACCTAACTGTGTCCCAGTAATAACATATGTATTTAACTACTCAGAGCCTATGCCCATGCCCAATTGGAACCCACCTAACCCAGGTTTCACCCAAGTGAAACCCACATGAGGATATTGGCTGGATATACAAATTCAGGTTAATGGAACTGGGTTTGTCAAACTGTAGCACGTGCAGCAGTTTCACCATTCATCTGAGGCGCTCATGCAATGGAAAATGTGAGTTCAAAGTGCATGACCGACATCTACTTTGATGACTCAGAGTCATTTCCATATATTCATACACATTTTCTTATCAACCTCATTAATATAGTCCATGTCAGGAATTCATATTCGCTTTAATTACACGCTTGTTATTTTACACTGCAGATGATGGCAGGGGGTTGTAATTCACAATGTTCACGCATGTCAGAAAATGAGTAAATACATAAACTAGCTATGAAGGATTACCAATGGAATTCCGGACCAAGTATATCAGTGGATTGTACAATCATGAGGGCCCCAGGCAAGTATGAAATTACATTTCATGTATAATAATAAGAGAAATGATAAGCCTGAAAGAGCTGGTACATAGCTGTACCTACGCAGAAATCAGGTTCATTTTCACTGGCCCTGCGACTAAAGACCTTCTTCTGATAACCTGGACAGATTGCATGGAGAGCCAGTGTGCACAAAAAGAAAAAAAGAAAGCAAAAAAGAAAAGAAGGGAGGAGAAGGAAGGACGAAATGAGAAAAGAAGGAGTTTTTTTTTTCTCATGCCAGCTTTTCCAAAGCTTTGACAGGCGTAGCATTACACCGGGACAAAAATAGCAGCTCACCTCGAGAAGGACTGGCTTGCAAAAGTGGCCACTCCAGCGAACAAAACGTCTGTGTGCCCATGTGTTTATCCAAGATCGATTAATGTGGTCCTCAGAGACCCACAGACACGATCAATCAATAGTGCCAGTAACCCAAACACTAAAAGCAGATTGGAGCCTTTATCAGGAGAGATAAGACATTTAAACTACCAGCCCACCGGCCTACCCCTGCCCTCAGAGCATGTGGACTGAATCAGAGACTGACAGCTCGCTAATGAAGCTTTAAGACAGGATTTAAAATACATGTTTTATCATTTTTGTTTTGGTAATGTGTGAGTGACAGTGGTCATTAATAAACAGAATCAACAGAACTGCAAGGAGTTCCCAGACAATGATTATTCCTAAGACTAAACTATTGCCAATGATGAAGCACTAATGAAAAGCCATTTAGTCAGGAATCAGGCTTCACAGGCCCTGTAAAATCTCAAAATCACATCCATAATTCCCATAAAAGAAACATATATACAGAAATACAGTCTGGTAAACACAGCAACAAATAAACATAAAATAAAATCATTAATAAAACAAAAAGAAATTAATGTAATTCAATGCAAGATTCAACCACATTCACAGCATAAAGCTGCAATCCAGAAAAGGCAGCAGAATATTGTGTCCTCAATCTGTATAACCTGTATTGTGGTAGTATGTGCTTGTTTTTTTTTTGTGTGACAGTGTTGTTTGTGAATTTCTATTGACACATGCATATAAGCAGAAAGAGCAGTAGAGCTAGATTAACAGAAATAGTAAAAATCCTGCTTTATGAAAGAGGAAGTGTGTATTTCCTCAACACTATCTGTTCTTAAAGTCATTGTAATGTGCTTTAAGATTCCGGGGGTCAATAACATATGGACAAAAGTACTGGGACACTGACATATTACACCTGCAGAAGTTTTATGACGTTTGACGATGGTGAAAAGTCTATTGTTTGAATGAGAAGTGTCCTTGATGATGTTTCTCACCCTGCCCAGGCAGAGTTTAGGATCCTGGAACACAGGTGAGCTTTCTTAAAGCTCCAAAGGAAGTAATGATGCTGTTGTGTCTTTTTGACCCGGGTGGAGGAGTTCAGAGAGCAGGTGAGATCACTGGAGATGTGGATGCCGAGGAACTTGTTTGTAAAGTCAGAATGCATGGCTAGGGTGCTTGATTTTATATACCAGTGGCAACAAGACTAAATAACTTAAACTGAGTGAGGTGTATCCCAGTATGACTCTCCATGGAGCTGCACGATATTTGGAAAAACTGACAATGTGATAAATATATTTATATATATATATATATATATATATATATATATATATATATATATATATATATANAAGCACTTTTATAGGACAGTCCATGATATTTCAATAGTCATGATCTTTGTCTGTAGGAACATAAGGAGTCTGCTGACCATATAAAATGCATTGGCTTGTTCGTTAAGCAATGCCACAGAAGAACCATTTTTGGTTTCATAAAGAACCAGATTTGTAGCAGGGAAGTGTGAAATGTGAGGAACCTTTGAATTAGTGAAGAACGTTCACGTCAAGTATTTTTAGAGCGTTATACACTTCTCAATAACATCTCTAAAGCAAACACAGTTCTTTATTGAACCAAAAGTGGGTTTTTTTTATGGTTCTAACATCACTTAAGGAACCATGTGAAGTAGGGCTGACACTGCAACAGTTTATTTTTTTTGCTTTTCTACTATAATATATATATATATATATATATATATATATATATATATATATATATATATATATATATTGCAATATTAAAAATACAGGTATTTTGACTAGAAGACAGTAATCAAGCAGCAAAATATATTTAATTTAAATAAAATGTACCTTACATGTCATTTCTTGCAATGTGAATATTGCACATGCCCATATTGTGATTGATGAAACTGAAACCATGTATAGTATGTATATAGCATACCAGCCTATCCAGGGTTTCCTCCAAAATAAAGGGTATTCTTTTAGGTCAGAATTTTGGATTTATATCATATTCTGATATTTCAAATTGTTATTTAATGTAATTCTTTTTTACCTACATACACCTGCAACCATCAAGAAGATATAATTTCACTATAATGATGGTCAAATATGACTAAAAATGTCATATCTCAATGAAACATTGATGAAACATATCTCAATGTAACATCTGAAACATATATATATATATATATATATATAAATATACACATAAACATATATAATATTATTTTATTTGTATAATTATCCATATTAAACTGTAATATCAAAAAGACAGTATGATACACATTTAAATAGTAACCTTTAATGGCAATGTGTCAATAGCATAATTTGAACAAGACTCAAGAGTCATCCCTCTGGAAAACCATTTTCACACAAAACTATCTATTCACATTCTTTTTTTGGAATTTAATCACACACAGATCGTAACAAATGCAACAGATTCTCTATTACACTATAGCATTTTGTATCATGTTCAAAATATGGCTTTATATATATATATATATATGTTGATGATATATTGCCCAGCCCTAATATACACAAAAACAGATATGTACACGCTCTTCAAGGAAGGATGTACACAAGATGGTAAAACATTGCTGTGAAGCTCTTCTAGCACTCAGCTTTTAGAACACTAGTGAGGTCAAGCAATGATGTTGGATGATTAGTTCTGGATCAGAAACCTCACTCCATCCTAAAGCAGTCTACACCACCACTGCAAAGAAGCAGTTCCACTGCCACACAACCTGCAATTGGTTACGCTGACCTTAGATTCACATGCAACAGCTTCAGAGCATCTTATTCTTTTGGAAATGCTCTTCTCTGGAGATTATACAAATTAGATATGTACAACAGATTGCCTGAGTAAGCAATGCTTGCAGTCTAAAGAAGCGGGACTAATTCATAACAGCATGTCTAGATAAATGAACATATACTATGTGTTGCATTTAAAAGTACATATTAACCGCATACTTTATAATAATAAAAAAATATATGGCATACAAGGGAATTACATAAACTGTGAATGAAAATGTTGTTTGCTTCTTTTGGGGGAGGCAACTTAATACAGTTCCACACAGGTGATCTATACCAAAGAGATGATAAAAAGTCTAAATATATGTAGCTATTGTGTCAGCTGCCTGAAGCCACAGTTTTGTGATGATGTAAGGGTTTGAGGGCCATCAAAGGAGGTCATTCAAGCAGTGCAGTTCTAAAAGCTGTATCATCACCTCCATTACCTATGTGAATCACATCGTTTATAGACTCTGAGAACATCAGCAACACTGCTGTGCCAATTATTTCCAGTCTCAGTCTGAGTCGCTCTCTTTCTCCCCCTCCTTTTCTCCCTCCACTGCTCAAGACTGTCTGCTGGTTTCGAACCGTTTCCAGGGATGATATACCATCCCCAGCAAACAGGGTTCATGTGGGGTCCCACGCCTCACCTCCACCTCCTCTGATTTATCACCATTCAACACATCCCTGACAAATCCCTACAGACATAATTAGCTGACCCTCTCCACAGGACCCAGCACACAGCTCGCATGCTCCCTGCAACATGCCACCAAGCTCAGCTCCAGTCATCCTTTTGTCAATTAGGAGCTCTTTCTTCAGGAGCATAATTACAGTGTAATGACGTCGAAGGGTTTGGTTTGTGTGGAGAACCACAGTGGGGGCTGGGGCAGTGAATACTGGCTGGGTCTCAGGGGGTGTTTGAATGCACACAGCTGCACAGAGTAAACGGAATAATACACACACAAAACGCTCTCGTTTCATTTCAAAACATTAATTTCATTCTTCCACTTGGCATGAGGAGTGTTGTGATACTAGTAGCAAGAGCTGAAACAGATCCACCACCCATCGGGTCGATTTTTCTACGCCACCACCAATAATAATATCCACAAGAGTGTGCTAAAAATGGGACCTGCTTTGTCTCCTCAGTAGCTAGAAAAAGAGCTGCAATTTTTTTTTGGACTGAAAGCGAAGAGGTTATATTAAGGCTTGTGCTTTCAGTCTTATGAAAGCCTTTATCTCGCTGATCAGGGAGCAGCAGAGCAGAGCCACGTTTAAACTTGGCATTTATATAGATGCTTATCCGACTGATCTCAGAGCAGCTCTAAATTTGAACTTTGCCTATGTGGGGATCTTTATCAGTCACTGTAATGGGATTCTGCACTGAACTGCATCCTTGCAGAACACACAGCAGAGCAGAAGCCAAGCACAAATTCCAAGGGGGAATTCTCCCTCATGAATATATGAATTCTACAGTCACAGGCAACTCTGGGAATCAAACAGTTAAAAATGTAACCTATATATAAAGACATAAAGCAATTCCAGGCATTCAGACACACCTGCCATGCCATACAGGAGTGAAGGAGGTGTAAAATATAAACGTTGGAATTTCATTTTGCCATAGAGAACAACTCAAGGTATCTATGTCATGCCTAACAATGCCTCTTCTAGCACCTGACCTCTTACAGCATCTGTCTGTCTGTCAATAGAATTTGATGATATAGTTACACACGTCAATGTGCAGGGATTAATATAACATGAGGTAGAATTTTATGCTTAGTTTTCAGAAAGATACCCAAATCTTTACTGACATGGGAACCTGCAGTCCATAAAAATGACCGGCGTCCATTTGGACGAGACTAAAACAAAAATGTCTAGAAATGTATTTAATGTGTGTCACAAAGCTACTTTGGAATGAATAGGACAAAAATCCCCAACATCAGTCATATTTTATCATTATTCTGGTTATACACACCAATAATAAGTGCTTACTGACCTGAACTACACTCTAAGCTCAGATGCTTCCTTAGAAAACATTGCACTGCATTCTGCAATACATATGAAAAGAAACGTGGTAGCACACAGAAAGCTCCAATCTCACACACAATGGTTCACTTTGGCCAACAAGGACCTGGACATGCTGTAATTTCACTGGTTAAAATGAAATTAAAGGGTCTGTATTCTATTAAAGGAATTGTTGTTAAGATGCCTAGTTCAGGAGGGTTAAGATTTGATTGTATATTTGATTGTATATATTCTAAAGTCATTTTGTCTAAAAATATCAGGAGGAATTAGGTTTGGACATTCTGTTGGAATTGTCCCTTCAGACGTAGCTTACAGACAGAGATTTTCTATTTCAGGAAATATTCAGCGTGGTTTAGGCACAGGGCAGGACTTGTGTAGCAAATGCAGGAGGAACAGCATGACCCACAGTAATTTCTCCAGATAATTACCTGCTATATTCACTCTGACATCACCTGGACTTTATAGTAGGGGGCTGGCAACTCCGGGGAAGTGCCCGATACAACTATTTCAGACATTTGCATTCATACATGCAGCTCCTCAAGGTAATGTCCAGCGAAGTTCTGGGTTACCTTACAGAGAGGATAATAAATAAGTTGTACTTGTAATTTGTAATTTGCGCTTTCATAACTGAAAGAGATCATTTTTTCCTGAAAGTGGTAAAATTGATAACATAGTTGCTGACAGCACATCTCTGGTCAGCCAGGTATTATGGCGATACAGCTTGAGGCAAGACTCCAAGCATTTGTCTATTATTATAGCTAGTTCTGGAAAACAGTGTCTGTTAAATAATGCAAAATTATTGCAAAACCCACCATGCCTGATTTAGCTGTGATGGCTATGCAATAATAATCAATGCTCCATCTTCATAGTTTGAATACAAATGTAATGAAATGCAAAAATAATATAAGCTTATTGGTATCAGTATTGATCACAACAGGGTGTTAATTATTGGCTACTGCTGTCATCCCAGAAATGCAAACCATACATCAGCATTATTCCAGGCACTCAGTCATGCATGGCTATTCAGGCATACACAGCCTTTGCCAAAGCATCAGGCACGCACTGCTATTTTGACGGCTAAGAACGATTTGAGTGAGTTACGGTAACCTGTTGCATAAGTTGACAGATAGTTGTGGTGGCACCTATCTTCCCTCAGGGTTAAAGAAGGTTTTGTGCAGCCCTGACCTCGAGTGCATCAGACTTAATTGGTGCTCCTGCTGTCACCTGTTCAGTGGAAGCCCGCCACAGCAGGGAGCTCATTTTAACTCTGTAAATTACAGTACACTGTGGCATGCTGCACAATGGAGGGAGAGCAGTCTACTCGCTCACAATGACTTACTGTCAAAATCTCTCCTTCTTTCTTGTCCCCCTCACCCATGTCTTCTCACTCGCTGTCTCAAGGCTTGACTCCTCCAACCCCAAACCATTCGCTGCAACCCTCCTGCTGCTCTGGCTGGTTTAAAAGGCTCCTTGTTACTTACTTGTTTTGCTGCATTCCAAAAACCCTACAGTGAAGGCAAGTGGACCTTTGACTTTGGTCTTTATTGTCCTGTTTCAAACACTATCAAACACGGACTGCAGCGTGGATCTGAAAATTAATCTGGTCTTCTCCATGAAGAGTCTAGTAGTAAGAGACAAGCTGACAAGAATAAAAAAAAGAATAAAAAGCTGACTTCTATATATAAAATCCAGATCCAGATCAACTTTGCTAAATCATTGCTAAACATGAAAGTGCTTTCAATACAAGCACGGCAGTAAGCAGACACTAGCCACATTTACATGCAGCCGGATAATTCGTAAATAATCAAACTGACTCATAATCATACAGCTCAGTGGGAATATAATACACCCATGTATACACCTCAATCCAAATAGACTAGCCCGATAAAAGCCTTTGTGAATACAACTGCTATCTAATTTAACAAGGTGGTCAATCCCTTAAAAAATCTGTTAAACAGAAGAATAATATCCATATAAACCATGTTTATCCAATTCATTCCTAATCGGAAAGATGAAGTGCATTCTGGTTGTACATAAAGCAGTATGCAATGCAAGAGCCTAGCTTGTACCAGGCATCAACACCACACATTATTAAAAGAATAGGGGTTCTTACATCATTTTTCTTGCGGGGGTAAGGTCATTTTTCAAGTTGCATGAAATCATAAATGACTGCTGTGTCATGCAGACATGTTGCTTCTACTCATAATTGCTTCAGTTGCTTCAGCATGGCATCTTCCTTTCATCCCCCAATGGCTAACAGATGCCTGTGCTGACCAGCATCGCACAACCGCTCATGGCAAGGAGCCAGGATTCGCCCCTTCTTGTAAATGTAAAGCACACTTTCCTGAGTCTGCCATCATTTTAAAGCAATTAAGAAAACATTTTTACATTCTCCAGTAAAGTCACCCTTTTGGAGATACAATTTTTTCATTAGACAGCAATGTTATATATTTATTAATAAAAAAAAAGTCAAGGGAAAGAAAATATACACCAACTGAAAACTGACAAAGTAAAATATTGATGATAATCGTCATCATGGTAATACATGAACTAGTACTCTACATGTGCCATTTTGGAATCAGATTACTTGTAGCGAGAATGTAAACAAAGATTTTCAGTTTAAGTAGAGTGTACATCAACAAACTCAGATTGGAGAAAATATTTGCAAGGAAACAGCGTCATTGATAGTATAAGAACATAGCTGGATAAGATGGATAGATGGATAAGTCTAAGTCACAATCCTATACTGGAAACTCTACTCTATGTATGTGTGTGTTTGTGTGCATGTGTGTGTGTGAGCCCTACGATGGATTAGCGCCCTGTCTAGGGTTGTTTCCCGCCCTTGCGCTCAGAGTTGCCGGCTGGGCACCGGCTCCCCCGTGACCCTATTCAGGAATAAGCGGTTCAGAAAATGGATGGATGGATGGATGGATGGAAATTCTACTGGACATTCTGACCGTCAGTAGTCCCAATAAACTGAAAAGCTGAGAAGGAAAACAAAATGTACGCTGAAAATTTGTTGTTATACAATACCCCCTAAACACTGCTCTGGCAGCTGTTGGTTTGTATATACACACATGTGCCTACCTGGAACTCTAATTATTTCCAACGTGAGTGCGGCTCAGACACATGCCCCAGCCTACTTATGCGCCGCAATTTGAAATTCATATTCCTCTTTCAATCACTCTCTATCTCTTGCTTTCTGAGTGTGCAGGTTAATATGCGCCAGCTTTGTGCACTTGTTCAATATTCCGTCTGACAGTGAGCACCGGCAAAATTCCAACATGAATATTGAATATAAATGTGAATTAATATATGGTGAATTATGTACACAGAGCAAAAATACTCAGCGGAGTAAACCGACCAAACCGACACAAACGACTGCAGGTGTATTACTATGTTTAATTCTATCAATTCCTATTACATTTATAAACCCACAGATCTGTGCATACTATTTAAGGAATATGCAATTACTACAATGCCAATAAATCATTTGTGGAACAAATGGTAGACCCAGTTTATTAAAAATAGACCAGTATATAAATCTATCTCCATATATACCCAATTAAGAGGAGATGGTTTAAGCATACACACGGATGGCTGCCTGCTCACACTGCTGTGTGGTTCTGAGCACACGCGTGCATGGCACACACAAACACACACAAGCCTTCCAGCATGGTTTCCAACACATCGCTGTGCCATAGATAGTGTCCTACCACCCACACACCTCTCAGCAGGCAAACACACAGACACGCCACACACAAAAGAGCGAGAGCATTCCTATTTTCCTCAACACGACCAGTGAATTGTGAGAAAGAGGGGAGAGGAGACAAATAAAAGAACAAGGGATAAAGTGAGAGAGGAGAGAGAGCAAGACGGCTCCGGGCTCAGTATTAAGTAGGCATGAAGGCAGTGTGAAAATCCTGCCCTCAGCCTTTCATGGCATTTTACACACCAATACACAGCACTAGCAGGCCGAGCAGCCTATTCGCTCATTCCGTAAGTGGCTAGGCTGTGTATTTGCAGGCAAATGATCAGACCCATTCTGGAGTGCCTAGCCTTGGGCTAAAAGCTGGATTGATATGTTTTGATTCACTATTAGCAGCCGACTCTGAGGGCAAGCTTTGATTTACATAGAAGTAAGAAAGAATTACATCAAATGAGTTCATGTCTGATGGTATTTCTGGTAGAGGTTTCCAGTTCAGGCACAAAGGATTGCTGGACTATGCTTCTTTCCAACAGGCAGAAGCTCCTGAACATGCTGCTCCTCATTGTCGTGAAGAACAGTCATTAATCTCTGATTTAACCTGACTGACTGCTGGGTGACAGAATATATTTTATTATATTACAAAGTAAACCTTTTTTCTGCTCCCTCTCTCTGCTCCACACCCTACTCTCAACTGCTCATCCTACTCTGCTCCCCATCGCATTCTCACATACACACTATGGAAGAGGCATTAGACAGATCTCTGCCATGAAGATGAAATAATCTGTAAAAAACAAAGAAATGAATATTTTTTTAAAGCAGTTAAAGATATAAAGGGTTTCATGGGGTGTCCTAATTTCATGTCATATTTTGTATGAACAGCCATTCAGCTACAATGTATCTAGATACTATTTTTTGTTCATATCACCCAGCCCTAGTTTGATGCTGACATGGCATGATATCACTTTTTATTTAATACTGTTCTGTTACTGCTTTTAGGTTTTTAATTGTATATTCTGCACTTTATGCAGGATCCAGGAATTATGTAAGCATTTTATAGCAGGAAAGGCTCTCACACACACACACACACACACACACACACACACACACACACACACATACACACACGCACACACACATACACACACGCACACACACACACACACACACACACACACACACACACACACACACACACACACACACACACACAGGCATATACATAAATGTATCTGTATTCACAGCACTTTACTATTTGCACAAATAAAAACACATACATGTACATAAGTATTCACAGCCTTTGCTGTGACACTCAAATTGAACTCAGGTGCATCTTGTTTCCACTGATCATCCTTCAGATGTTTCTACAGCTTGATTGGACACCTGTGGTAAACTGAGTTGATTGCACATGATTACACCTGCTTATATACGGTCCCATATTAGAAGGTGTATGTCAGAGCACAAACCATGCCATGAAATCTAAGGATTTGTCTGTAGGCCTCTGAGACAGTATTATATTGAGACACAGATCTGGGGAAGGGTACAGAAAACAATCTGCTGCATTGAAGGTCCCAGTGAGCACAGTGGCCTCCATCATCCATAAATGGAAGAAGTTTGGAACCACCAGGACTCTTCCTAGAGCTGGCCGACTAGCCAAACTGAGTGATCATAGAAGAAGGGCCTTAGTCAAGAACACAATAGTCAATCTGACAGAGTTCCAATGTCGGTCTGTGGAGAGAGGAGAACCTTCCAGAAAGACAACCATTTCTGCAGCACTCCACCAATCCAACTGGAGGCAAGTTTTCCACAGCAGGAACTGGGAGACTAGTCAGGGTCAAGGGAAAGATGACTGCAGTGATGTACAGAGTCATCCTTGATGATAACCTCCTCCAGAGTGCTCTGGACCTCAGATTGAGATGAAGGTTTATCTCCCAACAGGACAACCACCCTAAGCACACAGCCATGGCTTCGGAACAACTGTGAATGTCCTCGAGTGGCCCTTGAAACCGATGGAACATCTCTGGAGATATCTAAAAATGTCTGTGCACTGACACTCCCCATTCCATATAGATATATTTTAGTTTTATGTTTAATAAGTTTGCAAAGATTTCAAACAAACTTCCTCCCTTTGTCATCGTGGGGTATTGTGTGTAGAATTTTGAGGGAAAATGAATTGAATCCATTATGGAATAAGGCTGTAACATAAAATGAGGGAAAGTGAAGCGCTGTGAATACTTTCCAGATGCACTTTACACATGATTCCAGTAGACTTTGGCCTCAACCCTAATCCACCCACCTGATCCAACTAATTACTGCCTTCAGAAGTCCTTGATTAGCCGAATGGGGTGTGCTAGATTTGGGCTGGAGTTCACACTTGCATGAAGATGCTGATGTAAGGTCTTCTTTGATGTCATTTTTAGAGCAGAACATGAAACAAAACAGTTCACTCAAAACAAGCTTCTATTATTGAGTGAAAGCAAGTTCACTGACCTCATTAACTCTGACTTACTAACTTTATTAAAGGGAACTGTATTCACTGGAAGAGTTATATAATGAGAGTTCATGAAACTGACATACCGTGAACCTCAAACCCGACAAAGCTGTGCGACCCAGACACTACCTGCGGCGCCACCTTGCTATTCTGTTTAACAGGGTTGCAACAATATGAGATTTTCATGGAAATATAACCATCTCTGAAAAATCGTCTCTTGTTTTATGGTATCAAAATAGATATGGTCCTCGCCGTTATATGATGCTTACAGAAAAAAATGGCCTTTTTTATTGAACAAAAGCTTTACTAATAACTTGAACCAGTTTATTAATGGAAGCATACGTATGTAAATGACTCCCTTAAAAAACATCTAATAAATAAATAAATAATCTGCATGTGAAGGGGAGCTCCAGCTAATTAATATTTTCATATATTTTCAAATACTCTGCTGATTTTATTCATCATCAAAAAAAGAGTTGCACCCAGAAGCCTGGTGATGCAGCTGTTGGAATAGTACAGACAGATGACCCACTGTCATTCTAATTAAATTAGAATTCATGACAGTCTGGAATGGCTGCAGTGATGTTGCAGTCTTTAGCAGCCCTGACATGGTGCTGACCACTGACCATGTACGGTATTCGTGCATGAAGTAGTGATGATGGTTAGTGCCAATGATGCCGACACTAACAGGATGACTCGTGGAAGACATCACCACTTGCTGGATGTCCACAGTCATGGCTGTTGGGTCACTCTATGCATGTTGGACAATCCATTAGTTCTCCTCCATGCTCCATGTAGGTCTCCCAGGTCCTTCATTCTACTGGTGCATGCCTTCTTCTATCCACTGCAGCCAACAGCATGTTACGGTAATATCAACATGATGTGAAGCAATACATTAATAAGACCATCCAACTTCCAAGAGCCCTATGACTCCTCTCCAACACTTCCAATTGCTTTTGAACTCTTCTCCGAGGCATCCTTCACTTGCAAAGGAAGCTATCAACACAACAGCACACGCACAGTACAGTCAGTCAGGTAAAGTGATAAGACCCTTTCTTGCTTACATCACATGCGTGGCCAAGTAAGAAACTTGAATCCTTTGAATGTCTCATGATGACAAAACAACACACCAAGTTTCCTTCAGCTGTTGGCTGATTCCTTCTAGGTGCAACTCTTTTTATGAGTGTATTTTCTCCATTATCAATTTATTTTGGTTTGTGCCCTGTTGCATTTTTAATACCATGAGCCACTGCAGTGATGTACACCAGCCAATAAAAGTAAAGGCAAATCATTTATTCTAAAGCAAAATAAAAGGGTTTTAAAATGGGTGTGTAAAAACAACCCCATAGACACTTACTCAATAAATACACTGTATGTCACCTCTAATACTAACTTAAATATCATCTGATCCTGTAATATATTTAGCAAATATCATAAACCTATATCCATGTCATCCTACTAAGCACTACTAAGATGTTTTGATGGACATTTGCTGTTGACTGAATTGTCAGATGAGTACTGATAGCAGGCCTTCCCACAACAACAGGGAATGATGTTCATGAACTTTTTTTTTTACCATCCTTAGAAAAATTGTCAATGCATGATCACATCAGAGCACATTTGTTATCTCAGAAACAGCCTTTCCAAGTCTACATAAAGAGCATGTGTGTGAATGAGCTGAGCTTATGCAGTGTGACTTTGGGGAAAACGCCAGTGTGGTCTTATGTTAATGTCTCAGCCCAACGCTTTTAAAGAGCGCCGTATTCATCATCACAAACTTTCAAATCAGCATGACACTCACATAAGCACCCAGCTTTTCTGCTGATGCTGTCAGAGCTTTTCAAACATACTGTATTTGCTGACTAAATGCAGGTCCCCAAAAATAAACGCTTCCTCTCAAGAGTTGTGAAAGCCATGCCTATACACAGCGAATGTGGAGGAACTGAGGTGTTATAAATCCCCGTAGACACGAGGATCTGCTGACGAAATTTGTCAAACACAAGTTTACAAAATATTTAAAACCTAAGGGAGCAGTCTGGCTCCCCGTGCATAATGCATGCGTCTCACTTCTGATCACTGAGGGAGAAATGCAAGGTGAGAAAACTGTACCATGCATGGACATCATTACTATTGACTCTTACTGCAGTTGCAGGCTAAGATGCATCAATCCCACCCTTTTCCCTCCTGATACTGCTTTTGATTTGTGAACTCAAAGTACCCCCGATATCTAGTGTAATTGTGTTTTCCTTATTAATTTCCTTTATTTATTCATTTCCTTTATTTCCTTTAGTCTAATAGACCGCATACACATGCTCATCCAACATTTCTTCTACAATTAAATGTATTCATAGTGAGTGTGTCCCCTTTGCTGCAGTAGCAACCCCCTCTAGGTAAACTTCACCCTAGATGGTTCAAAGGTTATAGTGCTGGCGTATTGATCACAAGGCTGCGGGTTCGATATCTCAGCCAACTAAATTAAGCAAGGCCCTTAACCTCTTTGCACCAGGGATGCTGTAGCATGACTGAACCTCTGCTCTGACCTGGCCTTTCTAAGCTAGGATATATGAAGTGAAGAATTCTATTCCACTGTACAAATATAAGTGGACTACAATGGATGTTACCATCAGTCACAGGAGAACTGCTGAAGTCAGGTACTGATGGTGAATGAGTAGATCTAAATTATAATTAATGAACACTGTAGATCAAGATGGGCAATTATCTAACAGCGTTTCTCAACCCCGGTTCTGGAGGCAACCTTGCCCTGCATGTTTTTGTGGACTTCCAGCTTTAACACACCCCCTGAATCTCTCAAACGGCTTGGTAATGAGATGATTAGTCTAATCAGGTGCGCTGGGAGCAGGGAAAGCCATCAAATATGCAGGTGTGCCATCAGGACCAGGGTTGAGTAACACTGGTCTAACATACTGTTACAACTGTATAACAACTATCACAAAGAGTTTACATTACAGGCCTTATTTATTATCCACACCCCACAAATGAATGTGCTTTGAGTGGGTTAAGATTTCACAACCATGGTCCTGGAGGCACCCCTACCTTGTTTAAGATCTTTCCCTGCTTCCACCACACCTGATCCAACAGCTCAGATCCAAATAGTTCATTAACAAGCCTTACAGAATTACAGGGGGTGTGTAAAGCCTAAGACATGCAGGGAAGTGTGCCTTAAGGATGAGGGTTGAAAACTTGCATATTGAGGAAACAAATATGTACCTATGTAGTCTCAGATCTGATTAGAAAATAATGGATTTGTCCACAGTTTTTAAATGTCAGATCTAAGGCACATTAAGGCATCAATTAGATTTGCACCACTTCAAGCTGACAATGTGAATGCAGCCAAAAAAACTACTATAAAACCATTGGTTATCTGAACTACACTCCACCTCCTTAATATCTTCAGTACCTGCAGTAGATCCCTACTAGTGGCTATTTAGGTAATATGACATCAGCCAAATGACATTATTAGCACTTCAGCGCAGCAATTTCATAATGTTGCTTTGCGTGATGTTTTCATCGATGACAGTGTTTCATCTGCTGAACGATCACAGCTTCCTCATTCACTTTCAACTCCTTCACGACTGCCGCGGCTTATAAATATATTCCTCGCCACATAGTGTATAAGCTGACAGAGTGCGGAATTACACTACTGAACTACATAAAGAAATATTAACTAATACAGATTACTCTTTCATCTAAGTATATGATGTTCTCATACATAATGCATGGCAGGGGATGGGGCAGAGCTCTAACCCGGACTGTAGCAGGCTTGATACAACATGGTTTCAGCACCTTGGCCTGAGGCAGCACAGCAGTGTTTGCTATCAGGTACAGCTGGCGTTTCAAACATGACCCTGAGGTCTGCCTTCAAAATCTCAAAAACACATGCTGCAAAGCAGACTGTCCATTACTGCCTTTGAGGAAAAAAGTACAAAGACGATCTCTGATAGATAGATATTCTGCACTGAAACAAAAGAAACCCTGAGTCAATCGATGTGAACAGAGCACAGAATACGACTCACTTAGCACAGATTAAATAGACTGAAACATTAAACATTTAAGCTTAAATGGAAATGGTTACTCAACATGGCTTCCCAATTGTTCAGCTCTGCGGACAGTGCTTACTTTTACAGATTAAAGTGAAGCTGGGTTTACACTTAATGTGTTGTCGTAAGTGTGTGTGCACCAGAATTGGTCTCGACACATGTATCCACTGTTGGTTGTGCATCTCAAACTTTCTAAAACTTAGTTCTTGACTAGGTACCTTGCAAGCACAACCCCTAAATTTCTCAGCGTTTCTCAAGAAAGCAAAGAACAAGCTTCTTGAGTAGGCAGTTATACAAGGTACATGAGCCTCAAGGCATAACAGAATAAACAAACAATATTTGAAAGATTTAACAACTTTATTACCCATTTCTTGCATCATTTTTTTAAAGCAGAACCAGGTGCACAATTCACTTTCAACATCAAATGTTATAAACATGTGAATTTTGCAATGGATGCTGGGTATTCTTTTGTTCTTGGTGGCAAGTCACCAACCAATGCATCAACAGCTTTCGAGGTGAAGCAATCTGAGCACTGGGAATTTTAATCATTCTTTTAAAATGCATCCTTGAGTGTTGGAATGCTACTTGGGCAGAGGAAGATGACATCAGGCAAGAACATGAACATAAGAACACAAGAATGCATACTGAGAAACAGCCTCTGTAACTTGGAGTATGCCAAGCTTCATTCAAAATGGATGATTCTGAAGGAGCTCTTGCAGAGCGGGTACTTTTCCAGGGGTAGTTCTTTGAACTGCTTCCTGTCATTTCAGAGAGAAAACAGCAAAAGCAACTCAGATGGAACCATCAAGAATAAGGGTGTACTCACACTAGTACTGTGTCTGAGCGTGTTTTCTCCTAAAGCGTGGTTCGGTTCACTAGTGTGATCACTGTGAACTGTGTTTGAGCATTGTACAGTGAATGGAACTCGAACATGACACCAGTGATACACCAGTGATCCTGCCTATGTAAAAGCAGAAGAGTAGCAGGATTAACACATCACCGCGTTCCACAATCAATAAACCTGTAATGCATATGAGAGGGCCATGTATCAGCACACCCAAAACCACACTGAATACAAACTAAACACTGTCTACATGGCCTGCCTTATCTGGACTGCACCCGTGTTCCTTTGTAGGGAATTCACTCATTTTTAAAATAAACACTTCTTCAGGGATGAGAGAATAAAAAAAACAGAGGTACAGTGAAATACAGAGAGCAGGAAGAATTTCAGGATTGGGAAGCTAAGTTTATAATCAGAGCTTTGCAAATACACTGATTGTGGTGCTCATAAATAATCAGGGATATTAACAAGGGAATATCTAATTGTATCTGTAGTAGCAATGACTCCTTTAGTCTTTATTATTATTATTATTATTATTATTATTATTATTACTGGGTGTTTTATGGTTTAATATCTTTGGATTGGCCAGTGTCATTCTGTGATCATGATGACGTAAGCGTGCTCAGGCTAGGAAAGAGCAGTTAACGGCAGCGTGAGCGCTGAACGCTGGAGGAGTAGGCAGGGGGCCAATAATGCTCGGCACGGTACAAGGCAATCGTGCCTAGTGCAAGTGCACCCTACATCCCTACGAGATGTGACATTTTCATACAAAAGTACAGTTGAGCATTAAGTCATAAGATTAGTTTGTGTTGAACAAACTGGATATGATATGGAGTGGGTAGAGCAATGTTTTACGGTGTGAAAGATTGAACTGGAATGTCAATTTCTAAACTAAAGAAGCACATCAGACCATTGTCTTTGCTGCATCTGGGGTAAGACATTTGATTTTTCACCACAATATTCTTATAAAGTGACGACACTCCCAAAAAAATGACATTGACACCTTATGTGCCTATGTGACACAAAAACTGAACATATCTCTTTTCCCCATACTGTCACAGCCCATGCAGGGAACTCATTACAGCACGCTGAAGAGTCAGCAGCTCTTGCGTGCTGTCTATTTATTTTTAAAACCAAGACATACCCCGTTCAGTTTCTCTCACATTACTGCAGTGTGTGTCCACAGGCACAGCCAGATGAAATGCTTTGCACACACTTTTCAGGGTTTCAAAATAATCAGAAGTTCAGTAGCTGTGCAAAACCTTGAGAGCAAATGGGGGAGGTGAGGGCTGGGGGGGGGTGGTAGAGGCAGGTTACCATGGAAACAGTTACAGTGACCAGAAAACCGGAGTGTCTTGGGATCTGGGAGTTTCAATGTACATCCATTTTTAATGAAACATTGTTTTTAAGCCACATCTCATTTTTGTTATGTCTGACTTGCTCAAATCAGCAGAGCTTAAGTTGAAAGTTTATGCCGCTGAATGCCAATTGCATCCGATTCACTACGATTAATCTTCCAATTACGAAAAGCATGTTCACTCCTCTTCAGGCAAGCAGAAATATCTCCAAATGACAGCAACGACACATTTAATATCATTAATAACCAGTGGCATTCCTTGTCTCTTTATCTTTCCGCCACAATAATGATGTGCTAAAATGGGGTGAAAATGCAGACAACACTGTCAGTCTGTCCCAACTATTTTAACTGTTACGCTTCAGGATTTTGTTGGCTTTATCTCACACTTGCTTAATCCACGAGTAAGTGAGTACACGAGCCTGAGAAGCAGTTTAAACCATGAAAGGGCAGTGTCAAACACTCTACACAGCATTACCATACCAGCTTTCCTCTCTGGTCCAATTAAATACCCATGCCAACATTTATGCTGACTATTCCTTCACACTAAACCAGACCACCAACTGACCTTAGGGAATGTAAATGAAGGATCTCTTGGGGTATATATTTTATACTGTATATATTTGAAATCTACTTAATACATATACCGTATTTTCCAGACTATAAGCCGCACCGGAATATAAGCCGCACCAGCAAAGTTTTTAAAAAAACCTGGAAAATAACATATATAAGAAGAAAATCTGCACCTCATTATAAGCCACATTATAAGCGTGGAAAAAAAGTAGCGGCTTATAGTCCAGAAAATACGGTACTTTCTATCAGATATTCAGAAGACAGTAAACATTTTGCTTAATCAACCCGTTTCAGTGTGACTAAAAAGTATTTTATCACTAAACTATCTTTCAAAATTACCAGACAGTTCTGTTCTAATGTCAGATTAATCAGAATGTAACCTATTCAATTCTCCCCACCCCCACTCATATCCCACCAGCATTGATCTGATTCTCTGGAATGATTGTGCTCTATCCAACACTTTTGGGATGATCTGAGTTTGGGATGAGGTGGATATGATTAGCCAACATCCTGGCCTTACTAATGCTCTTGTCGCTAAATGTAATCAAACCCTTAGAGCTTTGATTTCAGAAGAAACAATGAATGAGCAGGTTTTCCAGTACATTTGTTCCCATAGAGTAGCAGTGTACACCAGTCAGCTATAGCATTATGACCATCTTCTTCTTTCAATGCCCACTGTCCATTTTACCAGCTCTATTTATACATATACAAGCACTTTGTAGTTTTAAAATAACAGACTGCAGTACATCTGTTTCTCTGGAGACTTTGTTAGCCTCCTATCACCCAATGGTAAGAACCCTGCGGGACCACCACAGAACAGGCATTATTTGGATGGAGGGTCATTCTCAGCACCGCAATGACACTGACATTGTGGTGATGTGTATGTGTGGGTTGCACTGGTATGAATGGACCAGACACAGCTGTGCTGCTGGAGTGTTTAAACACTGTCCACTCTATTAAACACTTGTGCCTACTTTCTACACTGTGTAGATATATATTCAAAGACGCTCGGAGATCTGTTGCTGCACATTTTGTGTTGGTCGTCCTTTACTCCTTCTTCAGTGCTCACTGGACGCTGCTCACGGGATGCTGTATGGTCAGTGGAGCTGATGAAATTGACAATGAGTGAGGACACATGGGAGGTAGTCATAATATTATGGCTGATCAGTGTATGTGCTGTGCTCAACTCCCTGCCTGCTTAAGTCTTTCCCAGTTTTATTGCTACCAACCAAAGTTAATTATTTAAAAGACAAATAAATACAAACTGACATTTTGAAACTCAAACTGACTTGAGCTTGTCCCTGTCAATTATTTCAATTGTTTTGTTTTTGATTCTGTTAATATTCTCTCCACTGTGTGTGTATTCATGTACTGTCCCCATAACAACATACTACTGTGTATGTAGTCACATGTTGTCCAGTCTGCAACATGGAGACCTCAAACAAAGATTCAACTGAGGAACTCAAGCAGCTTTTACCACCGAAAAATGCTGTTGTTCATTAAAATAATCATTCAATAATCAGAATTGACATAAAATGTTCAATTAACTGGGATTTTAATTTGAGGTCTTATCGCCACTATCAGCACTACTACCAACCTGTATGTTCATAATTATACCAAGGGACGAAATAAAAGTTCTACTAAAAACACCGCACGGCTTTGTCAAAAGCCATTACACCTCTATGAGAAAAGTCCCTGGGCACAAAACAGAGACATGCTTCTTGTCTGAATACCTTCGTAAAGAGAAATAGTAGAATAGAAATAGTATTTTAAAGCATTTTCTCTAGGGACTGGTAGAAACTGCCTGGCTGTATATATGGTAAACAGATATTTCTTTACCACTGGTCCTAATTCCTGAATAACAAGTTTAGACCAACACTTTATCACGCTGATCAATACAGAGCAATCAATGGGATCCAGTTAAGGGTCAAGCACGGCCTGCTAAGTCCACCTAAACTTATTCACACCATAATTTGCAAAACATAAACAAACAAACAAACAAAAACATATCCAGCTAAAGGATTTGGGAACTGCTTACCTGTCGTTTCCACAATTCCCTCCAGAATCACCACTATTTCAAACTGCTCTGTGTGCATGGAGCGCTGGGAGAGCTCATAGAAGGGGCTCTTGCTGTCGATCACATGGCAGATGGTGAGCGGAGACACGAGAAAGAGCTGATCAGCTCCGGTACTGAACCCAACGTCCAGCTCCAGCTGATCCAGAGGCAGGAACTCACCCTCAGGCGTCTGTCGAGACTAGGACGGAACAAGAAGAGAGAAAGATGGAAGGTACAGGAGACAGATGGGAAAGAGATGACAGAAAGAGGGAAACAGAGAAGGAATGATGGAGATTTCCTTTTGCTTCAGTTATGCTTGGGCACTATCGTACCGAAATATGGCCGGGTTAAATTTGAACTGAACTGAGAGAGAGAGAGAGAGAGAGAGAGAGAGAGGGGGGGGGGGGGGGGGAATTAAGCATTAGAAAGTAAGAGAGACAAAGAGAGAAGGAGAGAGAGAGGGCCAAACAGTTAACACAGTCATGGAGCCGTGCCGTCAGGCATTAGAGAGCAAACATAGAGAGGAATGAAGTAACACAGGCACATCTCGCTGCTAATATTCTTCACTTCTCTGAGCTTTAATCAGAAAATGGTGACAAAGGCACTGAGGTTACCAAGCTAGAAAAGATGCTTTAGGGCAGACAGTGACTCGCATACACACCTCAACCAACATCAAACTGATCCAACGAATTACAGGACTGTTTTCCATCATAGTTACTTTCAGGGCTAAAAGTGTTCAAATCCAGAAGCAGCTTTAAGGCTAATGTTAGCTGAGCTGATCAGGAGATTAGATATGCATCCACTTTTTCCAAAGTATTCAGGGCCAATTTTGATAAAACAAGCTGCGTAACGTGCATATAGACTCACTGTGCCTGCACACAGGGGTATTTGCAGTCCGCATTTAACCATCCATGCAGTGAAACACACACATACACACTGGTGGATTCACATGTTAGGGGGCAGTGGGCACACATGCCCAGAGTGGTGGGCATCCCTATCCATGGTGCCCGGAGATAAATGCCTTGCTAAACGGCACTTCAGTCATGCACTGCCAGTGCAGGGGACTGAACCAACATCCATCCATCCATCCAACCATTTTTTACTTACACTTGTGGTTTAGCTAAAATACATACAACTGTTCGTGGGCAGTTTTGATACAATTCAGTATCGCAGTGTTTTGCGAATTTATCACAATATCAAGGTGTAGTACAATATATAAGGCAGTTAAACTCTCCTAAGTTAGTTAACCTAGGCCTGGGCAATATATTGATATTTATAATTATATCAATTGTGGGATGTAAACAGAGCAAGATATGGGCTGTTTTAAAGTTTCAAAATAACATTCTGTTTCAATCGTGTTTCTGCTGCCTCACTCTGCCCCCCCTGCTCTCAGCTAGTCCTCTACTCTGCTCAGCTCCTCCCCACTCATATAGTGTATATCCTAAATCACCATTCAGCTAAAATAAATTGAGATATGATTTTCTGTCCATAGTTATCCTTCTCCTCACCCAATTTGTGACCCTGTCTGATTTGTGTCGAGCATGATCAGTCTACTCTGGCCAACAGATGTGGATCAGGCAGCCACTGTTTGCAGCACCGCAGCTGGTGATTGATGAATTTGGCCAGTATACCTGAATGAGGAAAATGCGCAGTTGTGCGACGGGCCTACTAATGCTTAAACAGCTCACCTACCACTGCCTTTAAGCGGCTTTTAAAAAAGGAAACGTATTTTGCAATTACAGACTATTTTTATCACACGCATACATATGCATACGGCAAATTAGGTCAACTTTTTAAGTCTTTGAAACTGATGGTCTATTTTTGATCTATGCCAAAAATATGTCGGACATGGATCTGGACATGACTATGTACTGCTTCTCTTAAAATGACCATCAAGTGGGGAAATTTAGAGCTCAATAGTTTCCAAAAATGAAACATAATATTGGAGTTTATTTTACAAAAGACACAAAACATTTCTATCAAAAACTAAACCAATCATCACACAGCACTGAAAGGGTTTGAAGGCTTTTCCAGTCAAACACTTCATTTCTAACAAAAACTCCGGAACGGTGCCTTTGATCTGAAGCACTCGGCGAAGTGCTTCTGTCGGGACCATCCAACAAGCAGATGGAATGTGAGAGGAGATAAGAAAACTCTTGCCAGCTAACATGTCCATGTGGGTGTAAGAATCCTGAAAGCTTTGTCCTTGGGCATCATCACGCTGACCTCACCGATGGAGGCCCTCCAGGGTCAGCGAAGGGACGAGGAGGGGATCTGCACTTTGGGTTCTAGATTGGACCAATGTGAGATTAAGCAGGACTGTGTATTGAGAGAGGGGAGAGAGGGGGAGAGAGAGTACCAACACATGCACACACTCAGTTAAGGCACACACCCACCTGGAACCCACCCACGGGTGAAGCCCACCTGAGCATGCTGGCTCCCAACTTCCCAGGTGAGGGGTGAGACTTACTTTGAGCAACTTGCAGCGGATCTGCGCGGAGACCATGTGACTGTTCCTCAGGTTGCCCACCCTGAACATCAGGGTGAGCTTGCCGTCCCGCATGGAGATGGCTGCGTGCTGGCTGAACATCAGCGTCTCCGCGCGCTTCTTGGGCTGAGACATCTTGATGAACATGCAGCCGATCAGGAAGGCGTCCACGATGGAGCCCAGGATGGACTGGAAGAGGAAGAGGATGATGCCCTCGGGGCACTTGTCCGTGATGTAGCGGTACCCGTAGCCGATGGTGGCCTCGGTCTCGATGAAGAAGAGGAAGGCGGAGGGGAAGTTGTGCACGTTGGCGACGCACGGGGTGTAGTCGTCCGTGTGCGTGCGGTTCAGGTCGCCCCTCACGTAGGCGATCACCCACCACATCGAGGCCATGAAGAGCCAGGCCACCGTGTAGGTGAGGATGAAGATGAACAGGTTCCAGCGCCATTTCAGGTCCACCAGCGTGGTGAACAGGTCGGACAGGTAGCGGCTGGTCTCTCCGCCCAGGTTGCCGTGCTGGACGTTGCAGCGGCCGTTCTTGTCCACGAAGCGCTGCCGCTTCCGCTTCTTCTCCGCAGCGCGCTGCTGGAAGCCGGAGCCGCCGGACGACGAGGTGGTCACTATCTGGTAGTCGTCCCCGAATTTCTTCCGAAGTGCGGACATACTAGGCTGCGGGACGGACAGGGAGACAGGTGAGGCTGGACAGCAGAAAGAGGGGGAGGAGGAGGAAAAGAAAAGAAAAGAAAGAAGTCTCACCTGTGTTTGACCATACGGATGCTCTGCCTCCTCTCTCAGCGCGGAAAAGAAAACCTCCCTCTCACTGACCACCCGAGCCGAGCGGACCTGAACGAGCGCAGAGAGAGAACTCTCTGACCAGCCCGCTGCTCAGCATCTCTCTCTCTCTCTCTCTCTCTCTCTCTCTCTCTCTCTCTCTCTCTCCAATCCCTCTCTCTCTCCTCTCTCTTTTTCTCTGGCACCCCCTTCTCTTTCTATCTCACTCTATTTCTCTCCTCCCTCTCTTTCTCTCCGGCATTCCCCCTTTCTCTCCTCCTCCCTTTCTCTCTCTGTTCTCTCTGGGAATCCCCCTCTTTCTTTCTCCCCTCCTTTTTTCCCTCATTCTCTTTCCTTCTTCCTATTGCACCCCTCTTCTATTTCTCCTCCTCCCTTTCTCTGGATCCCCATCTCTCTTTCTCCCTCCTCTTTCTGGGCATCCTCTCTCTTTCTCCCCTCTTTTTTTCTCTTCTTCCCCTCCTTCTATTTCTTTTTCTGGTGGCACTCACCTCTCATTCCATCTCTTGCTTCTCTCCCTCACTTCTTTTTCTCTGATACTCCCCTCTCTCATTCCATCTCTCTGTCTCCCTCCTCCCTCACCATTTCTCTGACACCTGACCTCTCTTTCTATCTCTCTCTTTCTCTTCCTCCCTTTCTTTCTCTCTGCAATTTCCCCTTTCTCTCTCTCTCTTTCTGGCACACCCCCTCTCTTTCTCTCCTCCCTCTCTTCCTCCAGCAAACCCCATGCCACTTCTCTTTCTCTCTCTTCTCAGCTGGCATGAACAACTATCAATGTTGAAAACAATGCGTGAATGTTGATTAAACGTTTTCTTAATATGTTTAAGAAACGATCATGCATTCATTGTTGCATTTTGAAAAATCAGTAACCACATTTAAACGACACTGAAACAACGTCCATAAACATTTCAGAGTCAAACGATGGTTCAACGGTCACCCAACCAGAACATGAGCCATCTGTATGTTTTCCTCTCTCTCTCTCTCTCTCTCTCTCTCTCTCGCTCTCTCTCTCTCTCTCTCTCTCTCACTCTCTCTCTACACGTCTTCACAGTCATAATGATGTATAGCAGTGTTTCTATACCCTGGTCCTGGAGTTTTCCAGCATCCAACACACCTGATTCTAGTAATCAGCTCATTAACAAGCCCTTCAGAGTTCCAGAGGTGCAGAGGGATGCCTCCATGACTTGGGTTGAGAAACACTGAGGTGGAGCCCTGTCACTTTCAGCACTGCACTCAAGCTACCCAGCTCACAGTTGGCAATTTCTCTCTCTCTCTCTCTCTCTCTCTCTCTCGTTGAAATGATGTTCAATGTTAAATGTTAACAAATATTAACAAAACACGGCATGATGCAATCAACATTGCATTTTCATAATCAGTTTCAGTGACATTGAAACAATGTTACAACAACATTACAATATTAACATTGAATGTAAAACAATCAACACTGCATTTGAAAGTCATTAACAATGAAGTCAATCAGATGTCAGTGTGTCTCTTAATATTTGCCTCTCTTGTTATCTCTCAACTTCTTTGCCCTCCCCACACCTCATCCTTCTCCCTTCTTTTTGTCTGTCTCTTTATTTCTTTGCCACACACCCCTTTATTTGTCCCCTTTTGTCTCTCTGTTCTCCATTTCTTTTACTATCTTGTTTTCTCTCTCTCTTCCCTACCTATTTTTTCCTCTCCTCCTTGTCTTTGCCTCTCTTTCCTTCTCCTCGCAGTGATGGTGAGGTAGAGCCCTGTCACATTCAGCTCCTAGTGCATTCAAGCCCGCCAGCTCATACTCTCACTCTCTCTCTCTCTCTCTCTCTCTCTCTCTCTCTCTCTCTCTCTCTCTCATATAAACAATGCACACACAGACCTTGCCAGCTGCAAGGCACGTGGAGAGAGTTGGTGAGGGGGTCTGCTCTGTCCTGCCCCCCTCCTTGCTGATCAGTGTTGAGAGTGTGAGAGGAGTGTGTGAGCGGGTCCTGTGTTAGTGGCCTCTCTGTCAGTGCTGATAAGTTTCTGTCACGCTCATTCTCATCTCGCCCTGGAGTTTTCCTGGACTGGATGGTCTTAGTGCCAGCTGATTTACGCTAAGCTGTGTCTGAACCTGTGCCCTATACACTGTTCCTGTACCCTGTCCGGCTCCCAAAACACCTGATTTAGTCAAGTCAAATCAAAGTCAGCTTTATTGTCTATGCTGCAATGTGTACAAAACAGAGAATTGAAATTGAGGATTCTCTCAGAAACATGGTGCAGTAATAACATTGAACATTAAATAAATACACATTAATCATAAAAAATATTATATATAAAATATAAAGGTCCCTTTAAGGTGGCATAAGCACCTAACAGATTAGGTCTGTAAGTGTGGCTGGTGCAATTATACATAGTTCTGCAAATTGAAAAGCTTATAGACTGGTCGAAGTTGAGCATCCTGACTGCATGTTGGACAGAGCTGTTCCTCAGTCTGCTGGTTCTGGCTTGAAGACTCTGCAGTCTCCTTCCTCATGGTAGCACGCTGAATGAGCTGTGGAGTGGGTGGGTAGAATCACCAGCCATGCAGAGGGCTTTTCGAGTGAGGTGGGTGCTGTGAATGTCCTGGAGGGTGGGGAGAGAGCTGCCAACGATCTTAGCTACTCTCACGATGGCCTGGAGGATCTTGTGGCCAAACGCAGTGCAGGCGCCATACCACACAGTGATACAGCTGGTCAGCATGCTCTGAATGGACACTGCAGAAGGTGCACAACAGGTCCGGTCTGTATAAAAACGTCAGTTAAATTAACTTGCCAGTCTCAGTCCAGCACTGCCCCCTGGGCAGGTGCCAGTAGCACACACAAACATTCACTCACATACATAAAATCTAGCTTAAACAGTTCACCTACCACATGTATTTTTGAGACGTGAGAGGAAACTGGAGTACCTAGAGGATACCTGCACAAAGACAGGAAGAACACACAGAGCCCCTGAAGCTGTGATACACACACACACACACACACACAACATGCAGCACCACACCATAGTGATCTGGATTTACACATGTAGGAGATTCATGTAGGCACAGTTTCAGACACAGCCGAAAGAGCATAATTAGCCTCCCTTTCTCTAGGTGGGTAGGATGGCTGTCCCTTTCATCCAGTCACTGAAGGCAATGCTAGCCAGTACAGTCCTCTGGTAGTTAACAGAGAACATAGGGAAAATCCAAATCACTATATTGAGCACTATTATAGGAAACAGTATTTGACAAGGTATTGAACGATTTTGGACACTTGCATGATATGCATGTGAGCTCATTACTGTGCAACAACAGATTGTCTTGCATAAACACTCTGAATGACTGCATGCACATTTTCAAACCGAACAACACGATTCATTGTCAGTACTGTGGGTATAATTCAAGGGTGTAGCTTAAAACCTTCGGGCCCTGGCTACAGCAGTCCCCCATTACATTTGCACATTACATTAGTGCATTAGAGTGCACTATATAATGGTGAATAGTGATCTGCTCCAAGAGTTGTCAGATGTTGTTTTATCGGGTAGCAGGCATTGTGGGGGAGTCCTAACTGCCAATGTGGAACAGTGGAACTGCATTCTCCGGTGTGATGGAGTTCCATCCAATATTTTTGGAATTAGTTAGTGGTTTGTGAACCAGAACTAATGCTCTTAATGATGTTCTTGTGGCTGAATGCAATGCAGATCCTCTTAGCAATGCTTGTTTTGTACCAGAGATTAAGGTCTTCAGGAGAATGGAAATGGAAGTGTGGAGGTCCTGTCTAAAATGGGGTGGCTTAAGTAAGTAAGTAAGGTATTAAAATCAGTTTGTAAGGCTATGTTCACACAGCGGGTACAAGGGCCCCAAATCCAATGTTTTCCATCAAATGCATCACAAATCTGTTATCTGTGCGTCAGTGTGAATGGCAAAAATCACATTGAATCTGACATTTTCAATTCCAATTTAGGGCACCTTCATATGTGGTATTGAGATCTGATCTATATCAGATGAGATCAAATCTGAACAGCTAAATCAGAATTTATACGACTTCTACATCATTCCATATTAGCATTTCTCTTGAATTGGTTTTAAATCCAAAGGAAAATGGACAGAAGGACATGTACTTTTTCTTAGGTTTCACCCAGCTTTCACCCAGCAGACCTGTTAAGCATATGTGTCAGTTTGGGAGTGTGAATTGTTCAGACAAATCCCAGATATAGGTCACATTAAAAAGGTCGTGTGAACAACGTAAAAAAATATCAGATTTGGTGAGAAACTGAGAAATGGGCCACAATTCCTATTGTGTGAATGTATATCCCAAGAAATGAGATTCACAGAATGCCAATCTAGAGTGTTGTCCTAGAGATTCATGTTGTAACTAACAAACAGTCTTATCTTATCTCGAACATTCTCTGTCTGTTACTGTCTCTAACTTAACTGAATTAACTGTATTATGTATTAAACCCACAACTTGGAAAACCAATTTCTAGTTATCACACGATTAATAAATAAACAAATAAGCATGTTCAAATCTAAAACAATGAGCATATCTGACCTTTTGGTCCATCTCATGCCTCATGCTGTACCCACACATGTTGAGCCTGTTAAACTCATGAGGAAACACCATTTTTTTCTCCATCATTCATGCTCTATTTATAGCCTGGGTGGACGTCAAATGTAATTTTCTCATCAAAGGAGAAGAATGGCCAGCCACCTATATTGCCGTACCTGCCTAATTTGATTTGTGTTGACAGTCTGATTTACCAAGAGCCTTGGGAGGATAGATGCACTTTGAAGAATCTTGACTCTTTCTGTAAACGGATAAGCCCTCTGGCTCTTATCTAAAGCAAACAGATAGGCAATAAAACATATTGATGGACTCTATAAGGGGATTATTTTTGAGCTTGCCCTTCCAATGCATAAACACAAGTGTAAATAAGTTTTATGTATTGCAGGCAGTGCTCTTACAACTCTGTTGTTCTTTCTATAGATGATGCTGTTAATGGTGATGTTAAAATGTGTGTGTTTCGACTGCCTTATACAAAGGTTCCAAGACAAATGTCACTTAATCTTTAAAATGGAAAACCCTTCCTTTAGTGATTTAGGCATGTTAAAGGGAATAGAATCCGCAGAAAATGCCGAGACCTGCTCCTGTTGACTGAAACAACTAATAAGAGAGCTGTCTTTGTGTATAAGCACTCACAGAGACAAAGACTGATTCTATTCTTTCTTCTCTCTTTTTTCTGTCTCCCATGGCCACACTGTCTCTTCCATTGTCTCTTTCTATGTTCTCTTTTTAGAAGCAGATTGCTTTGCTTCCCAGTTCTAATAAAAGAGCTGCACTGATTTAACAGGTTATTGCTGGATACACCTTTCTAGCAAGTACAGTTTTGTACAAAAGTCTTAAACATCTGATATAATAATGTGTAAAGCTCTTTATTCTGGCAGAATGCATTGATTTTATTTGTTTATACCTACAAAACATTATTTGTAGCATTAGAATTGTGTCTACAAGGTGGAGCAACTAGGTAGTCTAACGGAGTGGACAGTGTTTAAACACTCCTGCAGCACTGCTGTGTCTGATCCAACACATCAGTGTCATGGCAGTGCTGAGAATAACCCAAAATCCACATAAAACCTGCTTGGTGGTGGTCTTGTCCATGAAGAACAGGGTGAAAGGAGGATAACAAAGTATGCCTTAATCTCTAATTATAGAACTGCTTATAGACATTATGCTACTCTATGGTCAGGGGAGCTGATAAAATGAACAGTTGAATTAAAGTATGAACAGAAATAAACTTCTTTCACAATATTCTAATTTCCTGAGATATGCTAGTAAATGAAACAAGACCAGACTGTTATGTAACAGTTGTGGAATTGGCCTGTTTTATGCTCAACATCATTTTCAATGAGGAGAGCAGTGTTTGAGGTTCACAGTATGTCATATCAATTTACTTAACTTAGTTTTCCATTTTAGGACATCTTTAAAATACATGAGTTGAACCGCTGCTGGAACTAATCAAATCTATAAAGTAGCTGGAGTTCCCAGAGAAGTCAGCAACCAAACCTGCATTCTTCTAATCAGCAACTTTAGTGAAAAGGATCTTATTTGTCCACTCATGTACAGTGTTTATTCTCTATCATGTTTTACTTGCAAAAGCTGATTTATTGAGGTAAATTTAGGCAGAAGTATTTCAATGACACCATAAGACCTGATGTAAAACCTATATGATTTTTCTGATGTAAAATATTGATTTTATTATCTTATATCTAAAGTTAAGATATAAGGTCTTACAGTATATTAAAGATTCAAGTGCACACAAATAAAAACATATGTAACTGTGAAATAATCCTATTGACCCCTATGGACCACTACTGTAGCAATACTGTGGAATTACCAAGCCAGTAGTGATTTATGGTATTTATGGTTGTACTGCATATCTAGCACACACTGAGTACAAGATAGTAATGCATCACAAATAGTGTTTATTGATTTGAGAAACCATTTGGTCCATGGTTTATTTGCCAGCATGAAATGCTTGTAAAGCCAGAAGCAAAGATGGATTATTATTATGGTGCAAATCATAATCAGTGATGTATTTGTTGTTAATAATTGGTCATTATGTACCAAGTTATGTTTCATTAATTCTTAAATATAACATTCATTACGTTCGTACAATTAATTAGGCCACAAAATATTTTATGGTACAGAGCATAAACAGCCTAGCTCTCAATATTCAACATGTGCTAAATGAAACAACCTGCAAACAAATCACAATTTGTGATAAAAATATGGCTTGACACAGATATTTTCCACCCAATTTGGCAAATGTTTTCTCAGCCTGGCCTTGGGCAGATCAATGTGAGTCCAGCAGGCAGCAGGCAGCTTTACAGCGCTCTCCATTTCAGCTGCTGCTGTGAGCACTCCCCACCCAAGGTCCTATTCAGTCATTATGGTGCTGCCTGCTCTCCACAGACCAGCTCTCCAACATGCACTGAAAGCCATAAAGCAAGAGGCCATGACTGTAGAGAGTAACACTTCAAAATTGGTTTACTATGAATTGCATGTGGGTGCTTTTGTGGTATGAAAATGCAGATGGATCAGCTGTTGACATTCAGGCACTGAAAAAATGTGACATCCTGGGATTTTTATTGGCATCTGGATGAGTGTCAGCACCAGCACTGTTAACATGTACACTGTAGCATATGTCCAACTCTATGCAGACACCTGATTCTAAAAAGTGAAGTAGAAAGTAGAAAAACATGGCCAGGAAAATGAGGTACAGTAGAGGAGTCACACCTCAAGCTAAGGTTACCATAAACAAAACCATGTAATGCTGCACCAGCCTGGTCTCAAGAGGGATTTTTATATATGTGACTAAATAGAATTTCAGAAATTATACAATGTGTAATAAATATAGTTTAAACCCTGTGCATATGTATGACTTACTAACCAAACCTTGACACACACAAATTGAAAGATGTGAACAGACTTAATATTACAAAGCAACAAGCATAATTTTATTACCTGAACCTATACCTCAACCTAAACCTCAACCTAACCTTTAATCTAACCTTTAACTTAACCTATCCCTAACTATACTTAACTGTAACCTAAACTTAACCTAACCCTAAATATACTTAACTGTAACTTAAACTAAATATGATCCTTACTTTAATCAGAACCATAAAAGTTACATTCTTACTGTTAATGAGTTTCCATATTAATATACAGCTTATTAGCACTTCTATTTGTGTCTCTTTAACTCAGCCATGGACACAATACTATCTATCTCTGAACAAGTTTCTATGTTGTTTGGATGTGCAAAATATAACATAATGTGTTCGGAAGATGCTAACCCTGGACAATGCTAACCATAATAATTGGAAGGCAACCAAATTAAGTTTTGTGTATCCCTGACATCCAGCTCCCAAGGCAAATGGAATTCAGCATAAGGCTTTATGGCTTTAGGCCCCAGCATTGTTATGCGGAATCCACTGGCTATGGGACAAGTTGGAGTGGAATATGTGATCCAAAACAAATCATCACTACCTGAATGCAATCAAATCCTCCCAGCAGTGTTTCAACATTGGAAGCTGTTACTTATTTCATTTCACCTTATTCTTTCTTTTGTGTTTGTATTTGCATCACATGGTCATTTAATTAACATATGATGTGCATTCAGTCAGCTAGCTGGTCACAGTATTGTCTTTTTATTCCAATAACATGACACTGAGTCATACTGTAAGCAAGACCCTTTACTGGAGCATCCAATTAGGAACCATTGGAATTCAACAGTCTTTGGCAGTGCTGTTGGAAGGCGTAAAGTTCCCATCAGTTGCTCAGGTCTTGAGGAACCCTCATTGCCAGATAAAGAACAGCAACAGACTGGGCAATGGGACCAGTCAAAAGTTATTTAATGAGTGTAGGGTGAGACGGGGTCAGTTATACTGGTGCTCTTGTGCTCATTAGTGAAGAGAAGAAGCTCTGATGTTTGCTTCAGAGTTTCTGCTAATGACCGGCCCTAAACAACACACACTTGCCTGCTGCAGTCTCAGCTGAATAGCTTCAAATGAATACTGGTTCATTGTCCAAGACACTGAAATGCATCATGGCCTACAGCTTAATACTGACACCTATATCTACCCCCGCTGCATGTCTCTTACATGCAGAGAAAGAATTAATCCTGATTGAATGTCTTGTATCTGCAGTTAATAGACAGAGGTCACAGAGGTGCCACGCCACTGCAAATTATCCATGATATACAGTAGAGGGTAAATTCCCACTCCTGCCATTTGGACCTACAAAGGACCTTAAGCATGGCTGCCTAATTGTGGCTAATCTGGGGGGATTTAAGACCAATAAAAGCTTCCAACCTTTCTGAATGTAGTGTCAAACCTCCAGAGAGGTAAATGTAGCTTTTAGAACAATTAAGCACTTCAGATGTTCGATTCCTACCACCACCGCTCTGAATAATTCTAATTCATTTTCTCCAGAATGGCGCATTTTATTAAACCTTGAGTCTACAAACCTTAATGATTGAACTGCCCTGGAATTCACCTCTCTTACCTGATTCACTCCCAGGTAGCACATAAGGACAGAAAGAAACAGTCAGTTTCTGTCTGAGCAGTGACATATGGTCCAGAACACCTCGCTATTTATGGCCAGCCTCCGGCAAGAGCCGTGACAGGGGACTCTTCCACCACAGCTTCAGCAGAACGATGATTTTAATTGTGAGATCTGCTCACTCTTGGAAAAACAACAACAACAATGACTGGCTATAAAACTGCCACACTTTAATGTCTCAGACAGAATGCTTGCAGGAAGGTTGGGGGTTTAAGCAAAGATTTTTTTGGGATTGGTAAATGCATTTGCTTTGATATTATATGTGAAACTCTTTGAAAACCTGTCTGTAAGGAGAGCTACACTCTATGTCAAAAAGTCTGTAAACACCTGCTCTTCCTAGGTTTCGTCAGGGTATTAAGAAAAAGAGTTTGACCAGTGAAACAGAATCATTAAACAGAAAAATACACACCATACATTGGCAGATATTTGCCAATGATTCCCGCCAAACTACCTTCCTCTGTGTGTAATCTATATTGTATTGCACTTGCCTGTAGAATAATTACATTATTAGCCTTTTGCAGTACAGTATGTCATTATACACTTGTGTTTGCTGAACATAATATCATACGTTATGTTTTTCCTAGCAACAAGAGCACATTGATATCAATATGCCAAATTTGTTAGTAACTAAAGTTCCCTTTGTTTACTTATCTAAATATATCACGTAACAAGTGTATTATTTGTACTCAGTTCAAGGCATTATTGAAGCTCAAACGATTAATGGAAAACCATCTGAGGTCACATAAATTAAATAATGTACTCTGCACACATTTTTCTTGACTTAGGTGGTTAGTATCATACAATATCCATACCAATTATTTTTACAGCACTCAGGTTTCATGTGAGGTTAACTAATTACAGTTTATGATGCAGAATTCTTTCCTCGGTGAAGAAACCCCTCTCATAACATCTTGTCAAGTCAAGAACACCCTTGAAGTGGTAGGCATATCTTTGTCAAAGTGTACGATCAAGAGATGCCTTGAAATAGAATCCGAGATCCGCACTTTGGGGGCAATTACATGCTGTTGTCTAGACTTCATATCTCAGGATCAGAGTAACCTACATATATGAAACATATCATAACACACTAGACTTTGTTTGATATGGTATGTGTATCATGAGATATGAAGCCTAGAAAACAGCAGGAATTTGGGTGCCAAGAGTTAAAAAGCAAACCAAAATTCAACAATTGTTGAGAAGTGTAAAAATGAACAAATAAGCAGAAACTAGAGTCAGTTGCTGTAATGGACTAGTAAAGCATATCAAGTATCAAGGTAATAATGGGTTCCAGACTTCAAACAGTCATTGACTATAAAGTATGTGCTTCCATATACCAGTCAAAAGTTTGGACACACTGACTGATTATAGATGACATATATTTATATTATATATTTATATATTATATATTTGTGTGTGTGTGTGTGTGTGTGTGTGTGTGTGTGTGTGTGTGTGTGTGTGTGAGATCCAAAATAAGGTGTTTATAATGAAAAATAGACAAAATCCCTACTACTATAAAAATATTGTCTATTGGTTATGTGTTTTTTAAATGCACTAAACATTTCTATTTGGTTTTTACAGGATTGGACAGGCACATTATTTTGTAAGGTTTTCCTTTAAGGATTGAAGAGAGTAGGTGTGTCCGAATTCTGGTACTGTATATCCAAATAAAAATACTTATTTTAAGCCTGTGAAAATGGAGGGCAATGTTAACAATGCATGTAAAATTCTTATATGTTAAAAAACTCTGAAGGGATTTTACTAAAAGTAGTTGATTGCTAGAAATAAGTATTATTCAGATAGATCTATCTACTTTCTCTTTCTGCATAATCTGTTCTATCTATATCATCTATTCATCTGCAGATTTTACAGCATTGATCCCAAATAACTCTGCTCCTCACCTGGTACGACATTGCCAATGCTAATGAAAGAGATTTTGATGTTGGAGTGTAACCTATTTCACAAAAAATGGCCTTGGACATCTGACAGGGAGACCTGAATTGATTTATTAATCTAATCAGAGAGACATAAAGGAAATGCAATCATGGAGCTCCAATTCTCCACCAGGAATGTCACAGAGGGTCACTTAGCCAATCAGTCGAGAGCATCGTCTCTTATTTCCCATCGTGCACTATAATCACTCTCATCAGATTTATTGCATGGTCTCAAGCGCCTTCATAGTAGGCTTTAAAAAGGTCTATTACAGTCCTTCTTTTGCTGTATCTCTGAAGCTGATTAGGTTGTTCAAGGATAGCTGTTGGACAGATGCTGTGATTCATTGTATTGTTACCAGAGTATTGATTACCAATAACAGTTTGTGGAGGATGCTGACAATCACTCATCTTCAGGGCAGAAATGCAACAGAAACCTTCTTTCAGACAGTTTTTCAGGCATGCTCCAATGTTCCCGATCGCACTGCAGAGCGTGCGCTCTTCCCTTGTGAGTAAGGCAGAAGAGAAAGCCCATCTGTTCAGTAACGTAACAGAGTGAGAGCAGGATAATGATCAGCCTTTGACAAGTGAATCCATCAAATATCACTGCACAGCCAGCTGGACAGGCAGAATATGCCCATATCCACAGTTGTTTCCATTCTGTCAATTTGTTCTGGTTTTGTTTGCAGCTTTGGTTAAAAATCTCATTCTGGACTTTCTGGTAATATTTTTCCCACCTTGATGCATGGTTGGCATTTGAAAATGTAGTTAATCAGACCTGGTACTTGGTATGAATGGGAATAGGTGGCGCCCAGCCACAAAAGCACATGCCATGCTTTTACTGAAGCACAAACATCTTAGTCAACAACCTTAGTCTTCCCTGCACTAGTCTGTCTGTTATGTGTGTTACGTAATCTGTTAAACTGTATATTAAGTATATATTTAAACATAATGCAACACCTTTGATTTCATTTAGCCTGGATGACCTTTGTGTTGTATAGGATCCTTTTTTGCTTTTCATTGTCATTCAAGTCATTTAGAGTTTGACTGAAAAAGCCAAGTACAATCCCTACAAACATCTGGCTTCTAAATTAATAAAGTAGACATGGTACTGATTAAAATAATGTTACTAGTTACATTTGCATGACAAGGCAAGTGAACCCTTTGGAATGACCTGGATTTGTCTAATAAGATGTAGTCTGATTAGTAGACAAGTCACAATAATACACAAACACAATCTAATGAAATGAAGGTGTGTTATAATATTGGATACATATTAGTGTCTATCCATGTTCTATAGACAGATTAGAAAAAAGTGGAACTTTTTAGCAAAACACCAGAAAATCACCCTAACTGTAAAGCATTTTGGAGGGAGCATCATGGTTTAAGGCTACTTTACTTTACTTCAGGATCTGGACACCTTGTAATCATTGTGGGATCAATGAATTCAAAGAAGTATAAAATCAAATTACAAGAGAATGTAAGGGCAGCAGTCCATGACCTTAAGCTGAAGAGATGTTGAGAAATGGAACCAAATGGAATCAAATAAATAATGGTTGAAAAAGAAGAACATTTGAGTTTCAAAATGGAGTCCTGACCTTAAACTTATTAAGATGCAGTGGTTGATTTGAAGAGGGCTGTACTTGGAAGAGATGCCAGAAATATTGATGAACTGAAATACATTTGCTCCGAGGAATGGTCCACAATGCCTCCTCATCATTGCTAATTATTAATTCCAAGGGTTCACTTACTTTCTCTACCCTGCACTGCAGAGGTTTACTTAATATGATGAATAGTCACTATTTGTACTATTTTTTCAATTCAGTTAGAATATGTTTGTCTGTAACTGTGATAATAAGCAGGACACATTAAAAAAAGTAACCAATGCAGAAATCATAGTTATTCCAAAGGGTTCACTTACTCTTTTTTGCAACTGTAAATTATATTATTTTGCCCTGCTTATGCTGTGCATGTGGTAAGACTGGAAGGGCACTCCTGTCCTACTCCAGTATTTCTGATTTATGGTTGTTATCTTGACACAGTAAACAGTTGGAGAAGATCCATTAATCATAGCATTTAGTGAGTCACTGAGTTTTTAATGTGATTTTCACTCTGAACGACAATATCTGAGAGAGTTACAGTAGTATTTCATTTTGCGTGATATCATTTCTGACTTTTTTTTTTTTTTTTTCATTTTGCATGTGCAGAATGCAATTTGCAGTTGGAAAGCCACTTCTCAGAGCATCAGGCAGGTGGCAAGAGGAAGAGTCACGCTGGTAATGGCCACTAATTAAAGCTGCTTTTCATTTCAGGGACAATCGAACCTCCAGTCCCCTCTACAATTACGAACAGGACTTCCTCCGAGAATAGAGCAGAGAGGGAGAGGTTGAGAACAGAAGGGAAGAGGGTGGGGGGGGGAGAGAGAGAGAGAGAGAGAGAGATAGTGAAAGAAAGAGAGAAAACATTCAATTCCTTCATTATCCATACTTTTCGTTTCATTATTGCATTTCTTCCAACTCAATGGAGGCATGAACACAGTGGCAAATGGTGCAGCCCCTGTACAGGGATGGAAATCATTGGCCTGACTATGAGAAACCACAGTGCGGATGCAGCTAAAGCTCTTTAATCTGCAGTCCATCACCACCTTCAAACAACAGGGTGTTATGCGTAAGAAACTGCAAGTAGTGTTTTGATTCATACTCGTTTTATTACCATGAAAACTAGAGATCATGACCAGCTACTGAGCGAACCCCATCTAAACAGTGATTGACAAGAATCTTAATATTACTATATTAACAATGATGTTTGAAACAAAAAATTCACATACACACATCTCTCAAACTGTTATTCGTCTCTGTCACACTTAGTCTCACGGGGACTAAAAATATTCAGTGGTTATTTAGAGCTGATATTTAAATAAACATTGATCAAGTCTAAACATGAAGACCATCTGATTAATTGCTGCCACCAAGTGGAGCAATATTGGCAGGCCTAGTTTCCTTCCCCCTCCCTTGTCCTGTTTAATCTTAGCTCTGATCGGACCAACTGTCGCCAGCAGCCTGTATGTTTTAGAGTGCTGGAGGAATGAGTGCCTATTTCAGTTCCTAATTAGCAACTCTTAAAATTTCAAGCTAAACTTTTTGACTATAGAGGGCATATAGCACAGAATTCTAACATATTAAAGATATGATTTATTAACGATAATAAAACACAAGTGCATTATCTGCATGGGAGTGATGAAGCAGTCTCTAGAAACCACCTCAGAAACCACATTATCTTCATACTCTTACTTTTATTTTGCTTTTTTACATTACTGTACACGTTTATGCCATTATTTACTTAGCAGCACTGTTCAGTGGAGTGATACAGTGTTTAAGAATAAGAAAGTTAAAGTACAGCCTTTGCTTGGTGGTTCAGAACACTAAATTCACATATTCTTCAAAAATATATTCCAGAATTATTTTTTATTTTAATAAATGTTTGTGTCAATTTATCTGTCATTTATAGAGAAGGTAATAACTAACTGCATTGAAGGGCCCAATGAGCACAATGGTCTCCATCATCTGTAAATGGAAGAAGTTTGGAACCACCAGGACTCTTCATAAAGCTGGCCCCCTGGCCGAACTGAGTGATTGTGGTAGAAGGGCCTTAGTCAGGGAGGTGACCAAGAACCCAATGGTCACTCTGACAGAGCTCCAACATTGCTCTGTGGAGAGAGGAGAACCTTCCAGAAGGACAACCATTTTGGCAGCACTTCATCAATCAAGCATGTATGGTAGAGAGAACAGACAGACGCCACTCCTCACATGACAGCCCATCTGGAGTTTGCCAAAAGGCACTTAAAAGGTTCTCAGACCATAAGAAACAAAAAGAATTTTTGCACTTAAAGCCAAGCATCATGTCTGGAGGAAACCAGGCACCGTTCATCACCTACCCGATTCCTTTCATACAGTGAAGTATGGTGGTGGCAGCATCATGCTCTGAGGATGTTTTTCTGCACCAGGAATTGGGAGTACAGTCACAGTCGAGGGAAAGAGGTCTGCAGCGATGTACAGGGACATCCTTGATCATAACCTGCATCAGAGCACTCTGCCAACAGGACAGCAACCCTAAGCACACAGCGAAGATAACAATGGAGTGGCTTTGGGATAACTGTGTGAATATCTTTGAGTGGCCCAGTCAGAGCCCAGACTTGTACCCGATTGAACATCTCTGGATACATCTAAGAAATGGCTGTGCATCAAGGTTCTGCAAAGAAGAATGGGAGAAACATCCCAAAAACTGGTATGTCAAGCGTCATACTCAAAAAGACTTGAGTCTGTAATTTTTGCCAAAGGTGCTTCAACAAAGTATTGAGCAAAGGCAGTGAATAATTATGCATGTTATATTTTGAGTTTTATAGTTTTTTTTTTTTATAAATTTACAAATATTTCAAGCAAACTTTCCTCACTTTGTCATTGTGGGGTATTGTATGTAGAATGTTGAGGGGACATTGAATCCATTTTGCTATGACGCTGTAACATAACAGAAAGTGAAGCTGTGAATACTTTCCGGATGCCCTGTAAATCATTTCCTTTGCTAAAGAATCCTTGAAGAACCACCTTTTTATGGGGTTAGGAATCTAAACCAGGGAAGGTAGTGCCCTGATCTTGCCTACATTACTTCCACATGAATAAAATATCCTGCATCAACACAATCAGTGCCAAAATGAAGTGGAAGGGAAAACAATGTGTTAATGTAATATCATGTTTTATTCATGTGTAAAATGTTGCACACATTTGAATCAAGTCCATTCAGTGCACTACTTTTGGCAGCCTGCGCTTGCTGATCTGGTTGCAGAGTGTGGGTTAGGCTGGTCTCCATGGTGAGGAGGAAACATGTCAAGCTGCTCCAGGAGTGAGTGTGTGTGGAGCATCAGATAAAGCATGTCATTAGGGTATTACTCTAAAGCATCACCCCTCCAGTGACCTTTACAAAGTTTTAGCAAGGTGTTTATTTTAGTGGAAACGGTTGAACAGATTGGCTATGAGGAAGGTGTGTGTGTGTGACCATCTGACCTGTCGAGGCATGGACTCCTCAAGACATAATCAGCTTTAAGTTTTTCAGCAATTTATATTATAGTTGCTCATCTGTGGGATTAGACTAGACTATTAGATGGAGTTCTAGATGGAGTACTTTGCTCGAGTGCACAGGATGTGCCTTGGGCATGACACTGCCACTGGCATATCTGTGGCTTTTCCTTGGACCATTTTAATAGCCCCCCCCCCACAGACCTTCTATTCTAGAGATGTTCTGATCCAATCTTCTAGTCAGCTTAATATACAGTACAGTTGAGTCACATTATCTCCACCTCCTTGTTTCTACATTTCATACAAATTTAATTTAACTCCACTGACCATACAGCAACACTTTATAGTTCTATAATTACAGTATCTAGGCCATCTGTTTCTCTGCATATTTTGTTAGGCTTCTATCACCCTGCTCTTCAACAACCCCACAGGACCACCACAGAGCAGGTATTTTTTGTTTGGTGGGTCATTCTCAGCGCTGTAGTGCTATTTACCCAGTGGTGGTGTTAGTGTGTGTTGCATTGGTACAAGTGGATCAGACACAGCAGTGCTGCTGGAGTGATTAAACTACTGTTTTACTCCTGGACTGAGAATATGCCACCAACCACAAATATGCATTCAGCAGTGTCCTTGGGGCAGCATCCTGTGAGCACCGATGAAGGAATAAAGTATAACCAAACTATGCACTGACTTTACCTCTACAAGGTGGACCCACTAGATTGGACTGTGTAACAGAGTGGACCTTGAGTGGACACAGTGTTTAAAAACACCAACACTGCTTTGTATTACCCACTAATACTAGCTCAATGCTCAATGTCACTGCAGTGCTGAGAATGAGCCACCACTGACATAATAACTGCCCTGTGGTGGTCCTGACCATTGAGGAATTGTAGAATACAAGTGCTGCGGTATTATCAGTGGAGTTTATTGTGTATGAAGTACAGAAAGAAGCAGGTGCTCATAATAATAAGTGACTTGAGTGGGTACATCGGACCCCTTAAACTGTTCCACTGAAACAGTATAAACAATGTTCTTCAATTCATGTTCTGTTCACATTTTGATCACCATTACTCCAATGAAGGAAGCTATATTTAGCATTTGGAAAACTGCACTTCAGCATTACTTTGTGTGAAAGGAATGAGAAGTGCATACAGAGCTGCAGGGAATTATAGATTACTATTTGAGGTTTGTGCATAAGCAGACTAATTGTAATCCAATCTTTGAGCTTTCTAGTACAACCCTTTCAAGTACACCTTACTGACAGCAGCAGAAATGTCAAACTTTGACAGTACAGGGTTTCCAATGGGGGAGGAGGTGTGGTTTCTCTAGATAATATGAGGTTAGTAATTACTGAGACTGACACTAGTCCTGATTGAGTCCTTTACTCAGATTGGGGGGTGGGGGTTCGAGAAGCATTAACATCATCATTATGCAGGCCCTCGAGGAAATTTTAAAAAACCATCATCATCCCAACCCCACCCCCACCACCACCACCAGCATCACCATAACCTGCACACTGTTCAGCTGATCTGTTCAGAGTAGTAATCAGAGTAGTCTGACTGATCACAAAAAGTGTAAAATCTCTCATTTGCTGCACTGAAGAATAATAAGCTGTTAACTTTTGACATGAAAGGAATAGAACTTAAGCTGCTACAGATCTGATCTCAATAGTTTTCATGACTAATTGCATGATAACAAAAGAAGCCAAATGTAGCAAATAAATGACCTTGTTACAAATTAGCCATCATATACCATGTCTGCATTCTGAAAATAAGGACATTTTCCCCAGTAACTATTACAATAAAATTAAGTAAACTGACACACAACATTCAACAACATTGGTTTATTATGGTTCACAGTTTGTTTCATATTCATCTATTAAATATGCATGGCAAATTCAGATTCTGTCAGTATTTGCTTACTTACAAAAAATGAACAAACATCATCACATGAGCAATACAAAGTAACACATTTTAGAGCTGTTCCAGTCAAAAGGCAATCTACACTGTATTTCTACCATGCACTTGATGATCTTAAAAAAGCCCACTGGCATGTTTTGCTTTTTTAAGAAAACAGTACATGAGTGGGAGGAACATTGTTCTGGGATCTGGGTTTATATGTGATTATGAATTTCAGTCGTGTTTAAGCACAGGCAATTATGACATTTTATCATCTGAAATGAATCATATTTAACACACTGAACTGACTTTCATTAATTCTTGTAGAATGTCAACACATTTCAGTTTTTCAGTACAGATCTGATATAAATCAGTGAACTATCGCAAATACTGATTTAGTGTCAGGAAAGTAGTAAAGAGGTATTGGACTGAGAACAGCCAATACATTTCTGCTTAGAGACACTACCTACGTCTAGCATGTCCAGAAACAATAAAATACATCAATGCACTTTGATATGGAATTCAACTTTATAGAGTTCAAGAGGGCTTTCAAGTGTTGCCTTAAAAAAATAATTGATTTTATATATACAACAATGCTCAAAAAGACTGAAGTAATATTATTTACAATGGGAAAAGCTGCTCCATAATATGAAGGGTGATAATGGTGGGTTTAGTTATAACAAAATTCAATTCAAATTAAAAGGAAATACAGTGATACTCATGTAACAATGTTGAAAACTGTATAAGAAATGTATGTATTATACTTTGGACAAAACACATAAATAACCAGCCAGAAAGTGATAAAATTGAAAATTCTTATACATCTGTTATATTTAAAACTGTATTTTCAGGCTATGTTCAGACTGCTAGTCAAAATCTAATGGGAAAATGTGATTTGGAGGCGGTCTGGAATGTGTTCACACAGTCTCGATGTTCTAGATACTCAAAATGGATTTCAAATTGAGTTTTGCATTACTCGCAATGTGCTAAAAAACAGCATTGCTTCCAGACTAAGTAGATCCAAGAAGAGCTTCAAAAAGGTGGCTACATAGTTAATAATACCTATGCCATTACCACAGCAACCAGTGCAGACTGGTTTGTGATGTCTGGATACATAAATCCGATCTGAGCAATTATTATTGTGGACAGTCATCTCAACATTTCTCATCGGATTTGAGAAAGAAATCTGATTTGCCTGCAGTCTGAACACAGCCTAAGATATATAGGCTACATCTAACTTTTTATAGTTTCACATTTCAAGCCACGATCTAAAATCTATGATACATCAATTGTGGTTCTAATGATCAATTTGAATCCTGTTTTAATGTTGAAAATATTTCAGATGTGCTCTTTCAGCTTTTTGCGAATCAAACACTCTTGACCCAACGAGGCAGAAGGCTTAATGGCAGCATTTTCATCTAAAACCAGTAGTAAGTGATATTTTTAGCTCAAATCCAGTGCTATTTTCTTCAAGTTTTCAATGCTCCCATTTAGCTTACCTTAAGGCATATCAGTGTATCGCAGTCTCTTGCCAAGACATATCAGTGTTGGAATGGGTAGCTGTGTTTAATAATACTGTATGCACATCATATCGTACATGATACATGATAAAACATCTGTAGGGTTTGATAAAAACTAAGTTACTGTACAGTTTCTATTTTTATCACTTCTGCAATATAGCTAACACCTAGAAGGTCAGGTGTTTGCAGGTGCAAATACTGCTTTAGAAATTTCATAATCAATGATATGGACTAGAAAAATCAGACACTTTGACCTGTATGAACTGTACAGTACAGAACACAATGTTAGCAAGCAAACTGAAAATAGTGGCAAAAACATTCTCCAAATTACTGGCAAAACTCTGTCTTGCGGAAGTTCTAAGGATTGTGGTTAGTGTAGTACAGAGCTGACAGCAACAGGTCAACAGTTAAACCTTTAGGCCCAGCAAACATCTGAGCTGTAGAATGGTGCTCAGTTTTCCAAATAATTCCAGATGGAGGACACTTTGAGTGGAGCCAGAGTGGTCCAAACAGATGCTACTGTATTATGGCTTCTGGCTTTAGTGCTTTCACACCTCGTGCTGTGATAGAGACAAGTGGAAAGTAGGGTACATGTCACTGGTTGTGGCCTGTTCCCAGCAGCATTTGAGTTGTGTTGAAAGCTGAGGGAGAAACGCATGATGAGAAACATCCAGAGAAGATGACCAGAGACACAGAGGCTGAGTTCCAATGCATCTAAATCTGTATTGGACTCTAAGTTCTGGGACACATGCTCTTAATGGGTCAGGTCAAAGCAGACTGAATTCTGGAGCAAGCCACACTGAAGACTATTACCCTCCAGAAATGACTGCATGGAGTAAATGTCCATGCCCTCAGCTTGGGTAGGAGAATAACCAGTTCAGATACTTAAGGTCATGTTTCTGAGGAGCCACTGTTGCGATCGGCTGCCGTTGCAGTCTCTCAGAGTGGGAACCATCTTGTCTTCCTCTGAGGGCATGTCCAAACACTGGTTACTGTTCACATGAAGCAAGGTCAGGCGCTGGAGAGGGTAACAATAAGAATAAAAACAATGGCAATGGTAACAACACCAAACATCCACAACAAAAGAGGCCCTGGAGCACAGTTTGGCAAGCCATCCAGGTTACAGAGAGAGTGTGTGCACATCACCAGCCCTGAATGCAATTCTGTTTGTAAAGTGGGGTAGTTTTGGGGACAGTGTGATCCAGGCACGGTTAGGGAGGAACATCCTGCAACTCAGTGATTTTTGCACCAAAACCTCTGGTCCACTAAAACCTTTACAATGTGTAGGGAATTCAGAACTGTGGACTATGTAATTCAACCAGTTAAATACAGTCAGAAACAGTCAGTCGATAGAAAAAAAAAAAAGAGAGAGAGAGAGAGAGCAAAAGAGAACGAGAGAGTGAGAGCAAGGGTGAGAGCGTGAGAGTGAGTGCAAGAGAGAGAGTGTCTTAAGGCTTCTGAGTAAGCACTCATGACCACTTTGTGAGAGGCGATGCACTTCAGATGTCCTGTATCTGTCTTGCTCAGCCTTCAGCACAGATCAAACACTTCTCGAAAACAGTCTGCTGTGAAAAATCCAATATCGGTACTGGAGTTTGGAGTTGTTGTTTTCCGTCCCTCCCAGGAAAAGAACTGCTGTATTGAACTGCTCAACATTTTGGCTATTTGAAAGCAATTTAATCAATATCCAGTGATCAAGAACCAACATCAGGAAAAGTAGAGATTTTAAGTCAGGCATCAGTCTAATTCTAGACTCAAATGGGAATTCCACCAATTCCCAAAACTAGTGCATAATTAAGTTGGTAAGTCATTCAGAGTTGAGTATCTGCTATTCAAACCCACCAGTGAACCGACAACTGTTATGTACACTTACACAATATCTCCAGATGCTTGTGGACACTCCTTCTAATGAATGCATTCAGCTACTTTAAGTCCATTGCTGACACAGGTTTGCAAATGCACACACATCTTGTTGAGTTTCCGTGGAGAAGTCCTGCCAATAGAAAAGGACTCTCTACAGCAGATAAACATCTGAATCTATTGGTACCATACTTAATGCCAGGCAGGGGCTAAAGGAGTATAAAACTCCATAGTAGTGAGCTGTGGAGCAGTAGACTGGTGTTCTACAGAATAATTGTGCTCTATCCAATTCTTTTGGGATGAATTGGTAATGAGGTAGGTTGACCTCACTACTGCTCATGTCAATGATTGCAATCAAATCCTCACAACACTGCTACCAAGTGTAGTATTGAATCTTGCTTGGAGACAGCTACTCAAGAAAGAACAATACGAGAGCACTTGTCCATAAAGTGTAAGATGATTTGAATAAATGTATTTGTAACAGAGTTTATGTACATTGTGCTTTGCATATTTATAATTTAGAATTATAGGATTTAGAAATGTAAGCCAAAGTTCTATAAACAATTTAGGTTTTGAGAGGCATTAAACATACTCTGCTTACTTACAGTCCCCTCCTAAAGTTTGGGAACAGCAAGGCAGAATCCCTTGTTTTTGTTGTGCACCAAAGTCATTTTGATTTAAGACAAAAAGGTTAGTATGAGACGAGAGTTCAGAATCTGGTAGTTTTCATCAGATGTGATAAACCAATCAGGACATACCACCCTTTATTTAAACCCACCCATTTTTCAAGTGAGCAAAACTTTTGGAACATGTGACTGAAAGGTGTTTCTTGTTAACCAGGTGTTGCAATTAAGGTTGTTTGTTAAAGCACTAAAAAGGTCTGCATGACTACTCGCTTTCTTTGCTTTGGTTAAACCTATACAGATTGTAAAATATTTGTAAAAGAAGATAAACCACAATGAAGACCAGAGAGTTGTCTATGAGACTCTGAAACACAGAAAAGAGGGGAAATCAATCCGAGCCATTGGAAAAACATTTGGCATAGCAACCACAACCATCTGGAATGTCTTGAAAAAGAAAGAAACCACTGGTGTACTGAGCAACAGGCGTCGAACAGGTTGACCAAGAAAAACAACACCCACTGATGACAGAAGAATTGTCCTAGCTGTAAAGAAGAACCCAAAAACTACAGTAAGCCAGATCACCAACGACCTCCATAGAGCAGGGGTGAAGGTATCCCAGTCCACTGTTCAGAGAAGACTCTGAGAGCAGAGTTATGGAGGCCATACAGCACGATGCAAACCCCTCATCAGTACCAAGAATCAGAAGGCCAGATTGGAGTTTGCCAGAAAGTACAGAGATGAGCCACAGAAATTCTGGAACACAGTCCTATGGACTGATGAAACCAAAATTAACCTCTATCAAAGTGATGAAAAGGCCAAAGTGTGGAGGAAGAAGGGAACGGCCCAAGATCCAAGGCACACAAGCTCATCTGTAACACATGGTGGTGGTAATGTCATGGCTTGGGAATGGCACGGCCGCGTCTGGAACAGGCTCAATCATATTTACTGATGATGTAACCGATGATGGTAGCAGCAAAATGAATTCAGAGGTGTACAGACAAATTTTGATTTCCAACGTAATGAGGAATGCTACCAACTAATTGGCAGGAGTTTCATTTTGCAGAAGGATAACGACCCAAAACATACCGCAAAGAAGACAAAGGAGTTCATCAGGGGGAAAAAGTGGAACATTTTAGACTGGCCAAGTCAGTCACCTGATCTTAACCCAATTGAACATGCATTTTACCTCCTCAAGAGGAGACTGAAGGGAGAATCCCCCCGAAATTTACAATAATTAAAAGAAGCTACCATAAATGCCTGGAGTAACATCACAGAGGAAGTGTGCAACAGTTTGGAGATGTCCATGGGTCGCAGGCTGGAGGCAGTTCTTGAAAGCAAGGGTTTTTCCACCAAATACTGAACATTAACTTTGTTTGTTCCTTTACTTTTGCTCATGTATAAAATGGTGTGGTGTAATACAAACGGTGGTAAATCCAGATTTACTTGACATATTTTGAAGAAAATGGCAGTAAATAAAAGCTGAGATTCTGAACTCGTCTCATATCCATCTTTTAGTCTTAAACGCAAAGGCCTTCAGTGAACAACAAAAACAAGGAAATTTGCCTTGCCGTTCCAAGTATTTTGGAAGGGACTGTAAGTGTTTTCACTATAAAATTGACCTACACTAGACCTACACTATTTAAACCATATTATTGCTGTTTTTCCAAGTGCCGAGCTGTTTGAGACTAATTTAACCAATATTTAAAGATACAATTCTGAGACAGTTATCGGACCCAAGAGCAATAATACAGACATACACTTATCGTCAAAAGAAAAAAAACAATTGCACCAATATTTGCACCCAGAAGGAAGTGTCATTGTCATGTTTGGAATAAGATAAAGATTACCAGGAACAATAAATGATTAAAATGTAGATTGATATGGGCAATATGTATTGAGCTATTCATGGAGTTGTAGAGGCTCCTAATAGAGTCCAGCAATAATCAATCCCATGTGGCTTGAATATCCTCATTTCCTGCAGATTTTGGAGTGTTGATAGACCATCCAATAGCATGCCACACATTTTCAGTCAGGGATAGGTCTGATGATGCCACTGGCCATGGCATAGTATATGTGTCTTCAAGGCAAGTATGTGAAGAATATTGTCCTGTTGGAAATCAGAAAAGTTAAGGCAACTGGTCGCAGGACCTCATTAATGTAACATTGAGCCGTCAAAGTGTCTGAAATGTAGACCAAAGGTGATCTGGCATTGTAAATTGGAATTTGCACCCCACACCAGAACCTCTGGATGTGTGAAGCCTGACAACCTACCATTGAGTCTTGGCACTGACTACAGTCCTTCAATCCATTGCAATCATTTGATTCCTTCTGGGTGCAACATTTTTTTTTTGATTATGTCTATGGGGAGTTCAGTTCATTCTAAATTTAAAGAGGGTATCCTCCACATACTACCTACCTTGGTGTTCTAAACCAGAATAATCAATTCATCATCCATGACAGAACCAAAAGCGTAGAGGAAAATAAAGCCAGCCACGCTGCAGGAGGGCACCCTTCCAAAACCTTGGCCTGAACGAGTACCATCAGTCAGTGTCTGTGCATGGGCAGAAGACGAGGATGTGTTGGACTTGGGGTTTCAGCTCCATTTGCACTGTTCAAGCAGCAGCACGCGAAACTAATGAGTGTGACTGGCCTCTGGTTTCAGGTTCAGCGCTAATCACAAACAGCTCAGTGGGCTTCATAATTAAACACTGTCCTATCAAACAGCTGCTGGCTAATAGAGGAACAAAAGGAGCATGTGAAAATGCATAGCACAGCTTTGTTTTAAGTGGAGTGGAGTGATAGGGCCCAGAAGTAGTCACACAGAAACCTCACACAAATATCCTGGCAGCAAGTGAAATGAATAGAACGTAACAGGGCAGGGGTGCAGAGAGTATGGTGCTGCTTTGGGGCAGAATGGAAAGAAATCTTGACTGATGAACATATTGGGCATGAGTTTGTTTTACTGTGGGATTATACTGGGTATAAAAACATGGTGGATAAAAATATCATTGCTGTAATAAGCATAAAACACAGTAAACCCTCCTGTATTCCTCATTATTAAAATAGTACCATGGATACAAACACTGTTACATTCACTTGGCACAAAGACTAAACTCTAATAATGATGTATGCCATTCCACAGAGTGTGATGAGATAATGAACTGAGGCATCTGTTCGCGCAAAAAGAATACAGGCAAAACACAACTATTTAGATTAGTGTCAGTGTCAATAAGGGAGGGTGGAATCAGTTCTCATTAAAGAAAAGCACTACATATGTGGGACCAATAAAGCAGCAATTAAGCCTTGCATTCACAGTGAGTTGAGGAGAAGGTCACTGTAGTGTATGCAATGTGTGTGAGCGTGTGCATTTTCCAACATAGATTGCAATATTGAATGAGAATAGTCTGTAATGGTCTGGTCCTGGGTGAGGAACACACATTGGTTTTTGTCATTCTGTACTGGCAGCAGCAGCAGAGCACTGGGAGTTAGAACACACACACACACACACACACCTCCTCTTCCTCTAATGACCAACTGCTTTGGGCCACACTGCTCCTACACACCACAAATTCAACAGCAATCATATTCATGCTTACACCACCCCAGGGAGTGGTTACATACACAACAAAGGCCATCTCAAACCTAGTTCTGCCAGAAGAATGTATGCTAAATGAGATGTGTGAAAGTCGATGCTACAGAATGTCAGCAAAAAGAATGCTCTCGTAAAGTAGGAGTGGGCAATCAGTTACAATATTGGCTGGACTTCTGCAACAGCAAACATGGTTAAAAAATGTGTTGATGTTTCGACTAGTTATAAAGAGCTCTTTGTAAAAACAAAAAAGCAACCAACCAGTGAAAACCTGATTCAGAACCTTAACAAAAAAAAAATAAAAAAATCTTTAATTTAACCATTCCCTGGTTAGACAAAACATACAATAGAAAACACTTCTTAAAGGTGCTGTATATGGTTTAAAGGTGCTGTACCTGATTTAAGGGTTCTGTATATGATTTATAGGTGCTGTACATGATTTAAGGGTTCTGTATATGATTTATAGGTGCTGTACATGATTTAGGGGTTCTGTATATGATTTATATGTGCTGTACATGATTTAAGGGTTCTGTATGTGGTTTAAAGGTTCTGTACATGATTTAAAGGTGCTTTACATGATTTAATGGTTCTGTATATGATTTAAAGGTTCTGTACATGATTTGAATCCAAAGCACTTTTTGTAGAGTCAGCACTGACTCTATAATGGGAAAAAAGTAGCATGACCAAACCAAATAACACTACTCCAGCCAATCAGCAATGGGTCATTTGTGCTCATGCACAGGACAGGAGAAGGGGAGGAGCAGTGAACACTGTGTACCTGGAAGTGCTACGTGTTGAACTACACACAAGTACAGATGGCCACAAAAGAAAAGATCAGACAAACTAAATTTGAACAAAATGTTTATGGGTCAGGCAAATGTGAAGAAACATGTAAAGAGTGGTTAGGGGTTTGGATGATGAAGAGGCCTATGAATGGTGAAAGGCATAGAGGTTACCCATCTACCCTGACTCCTTGATAGGTAGGGAACACTGACATATTTTGCATTTTTACAGTATTGTTTTGTCTTATTTGCAAATGTGTTTAATGTCTTTTGTTCTGCAAGGCCAGTGTTGTCACCTTAGGAAAATGTGTGCATTCTTCTTAAAGAGAACAATGTTCTGTTAAATGTTTATCTGTTTTGTTTTTGAGTTCAGATGTGATCTTCAAGCATATACAGTGGCTTGCAAAAGTTTTAATTTTTGTGTTGTTACCTTACAACCTGGAATTAAAATGGATTATCTAAGGGTTTGCATCATCATTACAACATTTTTTTTTACTCTGAAGCAAACAACAAATGGGACAAAATAACAGAAAATGTCAGTGTGCATAACAATTGATCCCCCTAAAATGTGGCAATTACAGCTGCAAGTCATTCCTTAAAGTCAGATGGCTTCCACTGATGAACAGCAATCTTGAAGTCTGACCACAGATTCTCAATTGGATTAAGGTCTGGGCTTTGACTAGGCCATTCCAATACATTTACACATTTCCCCTTAAACCACTCAAGTGTCTTTAGCAGAATACTTTGGGTCATTGTCCTCTTGGAAGGTGAACCTCAATCCCAGGCTCAAATCACTGACAGAACAAAACAGGTTTTGCTTAAGAATATCCCTGTATTTAGCAGCATCCATTTTCCCCTTGAACCAGAGAAGTTTACCAGTCTCTGCTGCTGAAAAACATTCCCACAGCATGATTCTGCCACCACCATGTTTCACTGTGGGGATTGTGATCTAGGGGTGATGAGATGTGTTGGTTTTGAGCCAGATATAGCATTTCCTTGGTGGCCGAAAGTTCATCTCATCTGACCAGAGCACCTTCCTCCATACAAATAAAACAAGGCACTGTACTGACCTTTTAAGTAAGTAAGCATAGTAACCATAAGCAAGCATAGAAACGAGACTTGCAATTACATTCTGGTTGATATTCAGCTCATGTGGTGAGTTATGATGTTAACTATAAATTAAGAGATTATGGTTCCCTCAAAATCACATGCTCCATGTGTGTGCTAGCACTATAATTTGAGAATCAGCAATGATGCAACTGCAGTGGCTGGCTTCACATGTAACGGAGGAAGCATGTGCTTGTCTTCACCCTCCTAGTGTCAGAAGCATTGTATGTGATAGGGGGAGAGTCGTAATGGGGTTGGGTAATTGGCACTTCCAAATTTGGGGGAAAAATTGGGAAAACAATTAAGAAATAAAGAAAAATCTCATTCACATTCAACTTTATGATTCGGATGCTCGTTAGTGTCCTTAAACGTAAATACGGATCAATTTTGGTCACAGACTGAGTGTCTTAGTTTGCACTTAATTAAAAACAATAATTATTATTGTTTTTTTCTAAATTTTCTTCGAAATCATAGTAATGGTGTAGTGTGGCTGACACTTTCCCCCCACAGAAGACGTTTATGTTGCAAACACTACAAACTAAATCTTTAGCTTTGTTTATTAGGTTCCTTGCATATCAAAATAATTGTGAAATCAGCTTATTAACAGAAAATATCAACATTTTTGATGTCAGCCCAAGCAGCTACCAAGACACAATTGTCACGAGCAGCTTCTCATTAACAGTCTCCATCTAGAAAGGTTCAAAGTAGAGAAGGACTAGCAGTACAAGTGATAAGTGATGAGAATGTATGTGAGACTAAACTCTGGAAAGCAGAATAATAAAGTGTGCAGATGACTAATAGTCTGAAATGCAACACAGCATTTCCAGCAAAAAGCTTGAACCGGTAAAAATGGAAAAAACATGCAGAGAGGCCATTAAAATTCAAGGTTCTGACAATATAAAAAAATAAATAAATAAATCCCTGTTTGTGCAGAACACAGATGTTGTGTGGCGGTGTGAGAGAGTGTTCAGACGCCGCCATGCTCTCAGAGAGGCCACAGCCATGAAAGAGGTCTTTCACAATGAGAGATCACTTCAAAAGAGCTCGTAAACAAAGACAAACCCATTTCAGTGCTCTGTGCATAGATAATCAGCTCGGAATAAAGCTGCCTCCTCTGCTCACGCTCAACAAGAACTGGCATGTGTGAGACAGAGCTACCAGTGTGAGACAGTGGCTACCAAATTTTCATATCAAAATGAAATATTTTCATAAGGAGCATAAATGTCAAATGAGATTTAATTTTGTACAGAGGTGATGGAAAGGTTCTTGAGACATTGGTATGTATACAACTTTTCAGTCTTTTGCTCCCAGTCTCTTGTAGGTCAATAAAATAGTCACCATTAATAGTTCCAACCAGTTCTAAAATGCAGACGCTGAGAAAGTCACAACTTGAGATGTTGAGAAACGTTACACAACTTTAGACACAGAAAGCCACAGCACACAAAAACACTCACTAAAACTACCACCCACATGCAAAAACGTTCTATATGAACCCATCCTGCTGAGGGAATAGTTCCATTCATCAAAGAGCCCTTTAGCCCTTCTTCTAGACACCTCTACATTTTAAAAGATAAGTATGCACCTCCCTGCTTGAAGAACTGCATTTTAGTCTGGAGCCTGACTCAGTTCAGGGTGATATACACCATATGTCCAAATGTTTGTGTACACCCTTTCTAATGAATATATTGACCTACTTTATGTTACACTCATTGCACAGCTGTGCAAACTTGTCTAGTCCATGTAGAGAAGAACTGTCAACAGGACTCTCTAGAGCAGATAAGACAACCTACTTGCACCATGCCTAATGCCAGGGATACCCTAGATGGGTACGAAGAACCCCCGCCTCACATTGTGGAGTAGTGCAACTGTGTTCTCAGGAATGATGGTGTTTCATTTTATACTTCTGGAATGAGTTGGGGAGTTGGGGATGAGATAAGTGTGTGATTATCCACTGAACTCATTAATGCTCTGGTCACTTAATGCAACCAAATCCTTACATGAACGCTTCAGAAGCTAGTAGAAAGGTTTCCCTGGACAGTGGAGATTTGTTACTCCAACAAAATAACCTCTTTTTAATACCATTGGTTTCAGAAAAAAAAGTGATTGAGCAGGTGTCCCAATACTTTTGTCCATACAGTTTACTCAATCCCAGTAAATTCCACAGGACCTTGATTAGCCAAATGATTGTCATTTTCTCAAAAAAAAAGAAAAATGACAGCAATTACAGCAAACATATTACAACTAGCAGAAATAATCACAGAATTCAAAGCTTATTCTAAATTTAGTTACCTATGTAACACAGACTGACGAAACTAAAAGTATAGATTTGTGGTTAGAATCTGAAGAGAGTTCTCTGTGGAGGAATATGTTGCCTAACCAAAAAGACAGAGAAGAACAACCTGGGCAAGGGGCTGGTTCTGCACTGGACCACAAACCTCTCCAGCACTGACCTGCTGTAACCTGAGCTCAGGAGCTACAGGAAATAATCGGTGGGGCTGTAGTAGAGCTTCCTAAAGACCTCCAGTCTGGTGTAGTTCTTCAGGACCCATGTCTGAAGTGGACTATCATCACAGTACTCCACGGTGGGCCCATAAGTTCCATCCTCCAGCCGGCTGATGGTAAGGCATGACTGCGTGATAATGTGCATGAACGTGCCCTTCTGGTGGTTACCATGAGACACCAACACAAAGCATGATAGATGAAGATGGTGCAGTGGAACATGAACACACCTCTACTCATTTACTCATCTACTCTACAACACAGGAATCACAACACGACTGGAACTCCTGAAACCACGCTGGACTTTCAGTGGTGTAGGCTGGTCAAATAGTATAATCAAATATTTGAATCAGGAAAACCTCATTGAAAAATCCCTGAATAAAATAATATGATTAGTTATAATTAAGTTTTACACACACAGCACAAATAACATGACTAAATAAAGTCAAATAGAAAGACTGACCTTCTACAAGAATGAAAAGCTGCAGGATATAGAATGTTTGGGCTCCCTAGTGAGGCTGTTGTCTAATGTTGTCTCTTAAATAAGTTATTCTCTATTATTAGGGGTGTAACAGTATGCATATTCATTCCAAACTGTCAGGTTACGGGGGTCATGGTTCAGTGCATGCAGTCCCAAAATACCTGGCTCACAGATGTGTGTAAAGATTGATGCCGAACCAATATTCACAGCTGATATTCCACCTGGAAAGTGATTAGTTCCAAAGCGCTCCAGTTTGGAATAACCTGCATAGCGAGCACGAACATGGGGGTGAGGAGTGCATCGAGATGTCCAACAAGCGCTTACTGAAAGGCCAAATAGTTGCTGGCATGGGAAATATTGTGCACACAACTGTGATTGTAGCAGGTGCCTGTGTGAAATTCCATTTTTGCTGTGCCACAAACTTGCTGCGGCTGAACTTAGGTCAGACAATATTTCTCTTTGACTGCAATTATTACACCGCAAAGGCGCTCTGACCGGCTCAGATTCAGTACAGGTCCACAGTATTAAGATCATCTTCAGTAATAGAGAGATGTTTTATGCAGTGCATGCTTTACCATTACTGATACATCAATATTTAATGTGAGCTAAGAGGGAAACCCAGTCCTGTCGCTGTACATGACAGATCAGATCTAGTTTAAACCCAACAGGTCTAAATATAATTTAACTGTATTAATGTGTCCATACAGAAATTCAGTTATTAGACTATTTTCTATTAATGTATGTTTTAATGAAGAAGAGTATCATTTTGGTGCATTAAAATGTTTGGGAAGCCCTGCTTTAAAGCCCTTGCCTACATATTTTCATGATTCTTTTCTAATGTCTATAGTTTTGGTGATGAATTTACCATAAACTGGTAGAAAACAATGCTGGCCTTTAACATGGAAAGATTTTTCGTTTTTTGTTTTCTATAGAACTTCTGTGTTGGATTTGAGTTAGGTGGGATTTAATTTGGCCCAGGTGACATCAGATCAGCTAAAGAACCAATCTGCTTATTTCCCCTACTCCAACTTAAAGCTGCTGCCCCCAGGCAACAGTGCATGTCTTAACACAGCAGCTGTGATAATCAACCGCTGGTCATATCAGCTACATGCTTGTGCTTCAAACTAGTTAAAGCCATTCAAAACTCCAATTGCTCCATTTGTTAAGCTCAGTGTTTGAGCAAGAGCTCTGAGCTAACATTAATCCAAGCTCTGTGTAGTAATAAAAGCTATTTTCCTTTCCACAATCATGTCTTCACCAACAATGTGGGAATTTTTCTCCAGCTTAGCTCTTGGAATTAGTCAGTAGACAGGGGCTTCAAACCGGAAGCTGTAAGCAACATGCCTTGAAATGAATGACTGCTTCCCCCCTCCTGTAACGAAATCATACTGTCAGATCCCGACTATGGAGTTTACCAAACCATGACATTAGTTATACCATTACACCCCTAAGGAATAAACAAAAACACTCATCTCTACTAGTTGTTTCTAGTGGCAACTCATGTTCTGATGATAGGCTAGAAGAACTCACTGTAATTGTAACCTGAAAAAGGACAGTACCAGCTCCTGATGCTTCAGTGTGACAAGTATGAATGAACAGATGCTGTTAAAGTGACAGAAGAAAGATGGATGCATTATATGTGATGAGTGACAGGGTGGTATACAGATGACATGGGCAGACTGGAGTTCTGGGCTAGTCCAGCTTCTGTATCACTGCTGTAATGTCTACCATTTGTTCTAAAATTAGAAGAGCTGTTGGCAGCATCTGAATATCCATGTGAAAGATGTGAATATGTAAAGCTATTTTTAAACTTGCTATCTGCACCCTTGGTTGTCAAGTGGCATAAGTAAAGAACCGGTCTATTGACTGTGAGATGTTTCACACAAACCCAATAAAACTTTAATGGAATGAAATCCTGGAGTCAGCTACAGTGTTCTAAGCTTTTAAAAATAGTTTAAAGATTGATAGCATTCAAAGCCAGTGACATTTCTGAAAACCCAAACCACTGAATATTTTATGCTGCATAAATTACTAATCAAAAAGGTCTGGAATATGTGTAATCTTGGTCAATATATAAATAAACTTGTCTGCTGGGCTTTCAGTGGTCTCACACAAGAGGCCTAAATCATTTGGAGGTGAAAACACAGTTTTCACAAGAGGTTCTGTCCCAATGGCATGTCCCAATCCTCAACAGGCTGGGAGGTCTGTGTCTAAAATAAGTCTCCTTTTCTCAACTTTTTCTCTCACGTCTCTGATGGTGATGTCCCCTTTCATATCCCAGGGCCAATTTGTCCAAAAATATATTTCCCAAGTAGGCCACTCAATGAATGGGGTTATCTCACTCATACTGAAACATTATTGACATGAGAGATACTCTGGCACCACTGCTTTGATTCATTTTCCAGGGTGGTTTCTATGCAGCCTAGGGCTAGGAGTGCTTAAAGAGAGGACAACTAAGACATCAAGTCATCTTCACGGAACATGGGTATAAGTTATGGGACAGAAACAGAAAATCAATGTGGAACAAGATTGGGAAATGCCAGAAGACTACAGGGGTTCCACAGTAAACAGACACAGTGTAGCTTAGGGCACAGGAACCCATTTTGATCTATGAGCTAGAGCTAGACTCTATCATATCTGTAACAGCTGTTCATAACTGCTAAAACACAAGGAATTCCAGAGAACATAGCATGAAGGAAATTCTGACAAAAACTACACACCACAACACAAGTAATAGAGAATTGTTTGTATATAATTGGAAATACAGAAAATGTTTTCACAAAAAAATTGGAGCTGCTCTTGGCAGGACACTTTTGGCTGGTGGGCCATGCTCCACCTATCAGTGACATTGATGGGTGCAAAAACCTCACTAACACCACTGTGGTAAATATACTGTCATTATTACTACCATGACAGTGTTACTGTTGTTGTGAAAATGCACCATCCAAATAACATTTGGTCATTATAAAGATGGAGTGGGGGGAAGAAGGATGAACTGTGGGACACAACTGCAAATGTACACCTATAAAATACAGTAAAGCTCTAATTTAAATGGGCCTCATAGTGATCAATAAGTGGAAGTAGGTGTTTCTAGTAAAGCAGATGAAAAATCTCTATAACAGGTCTTCAGATTTGGATCTTGAATCCAGTTTACAATTTCATTCTCACTGGGACTTAAAGAAACAGTTACTGATATCGACTGGCCATATAATGTTACACCTATCACGGACTGAAAACTGGATTCAGATGGTCCAGATCTGAAGGCCCCTGGTCTATATTATCAAATCTCAAGAAAACCACAACAGTCATCAGAACACTGCTAAGCTCATCTTACCTTAAAATCATATTCCCACTTTCCAACATACTAAGCAAGGGGGGAAAGGACGCTTTAGAGCAACTCCATTAAAGAATTCAGCCCAAATGTCTGGCAGTATTTCTCAACCTTGGAGGCACCTCTGCTCTGCACATTTAGTGCTTTCTCTGCTTCCAACACACCTGATTCAACTAATCAGCTCATCAATAAGCTCCTTTCACAGTTGCAGGGGTATATTAAAGCAGGATATCCACTAAAATGTGCAGGGCATTGACGCCTCCAGAACTGGAGGTGAGAAACACTGGTTTACAGCACCATCTGGTGGTTAAAAACTGTCCAAGGCCTCTTTAAATACCTTTAACGTACATATTAATACATTCATAGCCATGTTTACCATATGCATGTATGTATCCTTACTGAGTAAGCACTATACATACCTCTGCATCATATTCGAACATCTGGTTGCCCTTCATATGATGGCACTTGAGCATTACCACAGGTCCATTCAGACGAGACACGTCCAGACAGAGGTCGTCAGTCCGAATCTCCTTATCTGCTGTGTATGAAAATACCTGGGCAACAGACATACAAAGGTACTTTTGATTAAATATTCTTAACAAAGGACTGGTTTGCTAATAATGTTGTCCAATTTAGTGTGTTCTTACCTGGTTTCCACCCATGCCATGACAGTTAAAGAAGCCAACTTTCTCATTCTCTTTCCTCCCCATGTTGTCTACGCACTGGTTGGTCTCCACATTTCGGATCTGTGAATGTGACCAGGACAAAAGCATTTACATTCATTCATTTACATGCATTTATATTCATGCTAAAACCTATCAAACACTCTAATAGTGATATTAGCCTGTTAAAGATGAACCCATTTCTGCCACAAGCGATCAGCTGTGCATACATCCCACAATGTCCACAGAACACACTATCAATAGAGCAGGACTCTCTGGAGAAGTCATACAAAAACCTAAGGTCATCGTACCCAATGTAAAACTTAAGGGTATGAAGCATTGAGTTGTGGAGTAGTGGAAGGGCATACATTTCTGATGTATAGCACAGTCCAATATATTTGGGATGGGTTGTAGTGATGTTTGTAATCCACAACTAATCATTCAATTAAACATCACCACCTAACCTCAGTAATGTCCTTGTGGCTGATCCAGTTCTACCACCAATATTCTAATATCTTGTGTAAAACCTTCATAAGAATGTAGAAGCTGTTGCAGAAGCAAAAAAAAAACAGCCAGATAAAATCGCTTGTTCAAATAAATAAAATTGCCTACAAACATTTTGACATACAATGGAGATTTGACTTGGGGCCAAATTCTTGAAGAGCAAATACTACTTGAACCAGGCTCCCACTGTGTCATCAGTCAGCAATAACAGCCTACTTGATTTTGCTCACTTAGCCTTTTTACCATTGTCTCTGCATGAGATATACAAGAAGATACTCTGAATGTCATCAAGAGCTTCAAGAATGTCTTGATGGTACAATGTTTAGATTGCATTTACATTTATGACATACAGCAGCTGCTCTTATCCAGAGAGACTTAAGTGCTTTGTTGGGCACTTGGAATATTACTGAGTGTTTTACCCTTTTTATGGGATTCTGCATGCACTGTAATATAAATGTTATGGGTTGAAGAGAAGAGAAAAAACATTGCTAATAGTCTGAATCCAGCGTGCAGGGCACTAATTGATGATGCAGTTCCTTCTGTTGCTTTTCTGTGGATTGGCCATGTGCCTAAGGAAAAAAAGCTGAAAAGAACCCCTGTCCACACTCATTATGAATAATTCCAGTCTCAGTCACAGATTCCTAGAAGAGTAAGGTCTTTTAAAAAATCAGCAACACACAAACATATAAACTGGGTATGAACCTGAATGTCACTTCAGATAAACCGGAGTCGATAGGCTCTCTCCAGAATCAGTGAATGTCTATGGCTGCATTATCACTGCATGTGATGAAGTCACTCTCCAGGTGGCTTAAATCTCAAGCAATTACTTCTTCTTCATGTAATTAATAATAAAAGACCTTGATTAGCCCACTCGTGTGTTGCAACATAATTAAAGCAATAGTGAATCAAGACATTCTGGCTCATTAATTAGGACCCTGGATGGGTAGCACCAATTTTTCTCTGCTTTTCACCTCAGTGACCGCTATAGGGAAGTAGTCAGTTAACCGAGTTGATCTGGGTACAATCTATATTTAGTGGCCATCTTATTGCTTAGAGTCATCAGTGAGTTTTATAATGAAATCACATAAAAGTTAATTGAGTCTGTAGTGCGAGGGGTGTGGTGTTTTGGAAATCCATCAGAAAGACAGGGCAGAGAGCACTGCCAAAATAACAGCAACAGCTGGAGACACAGACAAGTTTACTGCAGAGTTATAATATACAAGTCTCTCTCTCTCACACACACACACACACACACACACACACACACACACACACACTCCATTGCTCTGACCACTCCGCTAGTCCATTATATAGTGTGGATTGGCAGTGATTATATTAGCTTAGCTGAGCTGAATGGGTTTAACCACCAGCCAACAGCTTGACTCTTTCACTGCCTTTGTTTGAAGTGACTCATTCTAAAGTTGAAAATCTGCAACGTTAATACCACATGTACTATACATTCAAATATGCAATAAGTGAATGAAATATCCAGCCTGATAAATGGATATTAAAATGCAACAATAATATACAAATGCCATTCAATAAAGATTAAAAAAAGAATAAAAATATTGTAGCTTTTGCTGATGTTGTGATGTTAAATCATTAAAGACAGTTCATGTGCAAAATATTGGGCACCCTGGTCATATTACATGTGTTTTCTAAGTGTAAATATGTTCCTCTATAGAGAAGATACTTCTGCACATTTACCAACTTATAAAAACATGCTGAAAAACTAATGATACATTGATGTTTTTCTCTAGTATATAATAAAATACATTAATTTAATTTATTAAATTAGTAATCAATTCAAAAGATCACACTGGGATTGTGCTCTTAATACATACAAATTATAAATAAACAGTGTTGTCCTGATTTATTCACTTATTTTGACTTAGAAAATCAATGAAACCTGTCTGGGCTTTCGCAAAAGCCCATGTATAAATATCTACTGTACTGTGCAAGATTTTAGGCAATTGAGAAACACAGAATTATAAGCTCGTCATCTGTGCAGGAAATGTTGAATTATTCAGTAAAACTCTTAGAATAAATACAAATAACTTTCATAACTTTCATAAACTGCTTTCATAAAAAGCAGTAGTTTGAGAGTCTAGATATATCCATGGCTATTTGGTAAACCAGTGCTTAATGGTGTTAAATTAGGTGAGCTCTTGATACAATTGAACACATCCACGTTCTTGCTGTGGGCATCCAGAGGAAATCTGTAACCAAGATATTCAAACTAGCTCACAAGGTCTCAACAACTTTCTTCAAAATGAGAAAGTCATGTTACTTTGTACTGTACGTATGTTCACCTGTATCTCTAATGTGGTTTTCAACAGGGCTGAGATCAATTCTATTCAATTATTTCCTTACGTGTCTAAAACCAACGCTGTATATATGTGCAGGTTTCAGAAAGAGTTAGTAGGAATCTTTAACAGAGATCATTGCCAACTTCACTGTCCACAGAAATGAGCTCTCCACTAAATGAGCAGATGAATGAGAAGAACAAGTGCAGTGAAGAAATAAAAAAAAATTTCACCCTAGAAATTAAATTTAACAAGGATTACCTGAAAAAATGTTGTATCGATTAGTGTTTCTCAACCTGCTATGCGCTAATTGAATGAGAATCATTTCCTAAAAAAGAACAGGGATTAAAAACAGACTGCGCATACCTCTCCAAGTGAGAAATATCTGCGTGGGATCTGAGAGTCAGGGTAGATGTTCTCTAAATACCAGGAGAATGGTTTACACTGCAGAGCTTCCCTCAGAGCCTTTCGGGCAGACACGTCTCCATAGTCCACTCGCACAACACCTGCATGAATACACAACACATTCTTTATTTTAAACAGGTCAATTCAACATATAGCATGCAATGACCTGTGTGTGAATATATGTATGTCTGTGTGTGTTACATATGAACCAGCTATAGAGTCATAAATTCTCAAGTTAAAGATCCATGGAGGCCCCAGCTCTCTACAGGACATAATGAATCAGCTACTAATGTCTTAGTGACAGATATAGGGCCCTATGACAAACAGTTTATTTGGAGTTTTATTGTATCAGCTCCCTGGCACTGAGGTTTTTGTTCCGTTTTTCCCATTCCCTACAGACACCCCAGGACAGTTGTGGAGTTCATGCCTCAATGAATCAGAGCTGTTTTGGTGACACAAGTGGGACCAACGCTATGAAAAGCAAGCAGTTTTAAAGTAAAAACAAAAAAACATAAACGTGTACTTAAACCCACTGTGCTTGCAGGGGAATTTGTCATCTGTGTTTAACCCGTCCACACAATGAAACACATACATACACACTAGTGCAGAGGTTCTTAACCTTTTTCACTGTGCGACCCCCTTTTAGGCTCCTACCCCCGGGAAAAAATGCTATCAATAAAAAAGTACTTTTCATCATATTTTCTCACTTCCTTTGTTTTTTTCTGTTCTGATGTTCCTCTAGTGCAGGGGTCGGCAACCTTTAATACCCAAAGAGCTGTTTGCACCCGGTTTCCACGGAAAATAAAAGACTGGGAGCCGCAAATTTTTGAGATCTAAAATGAAGAGAGCACAGTATATACTGCTTCTTCTTACCTTTACACTTTGTACAAACAACTATAGTGTGTTTGAAATCCAATAAAATTAGATATTATTTATTTAATGAAGGCTTTTTGAACATTTTGAATTCTTAAAAAAAGCAACCCGAACCTGAAGCTCTGCACAGAGTCTGCAGATCAGGGCTGGATGAAGTCACTTTCACCTTTGCAGGACTGTAAAGTCTCTGTGAGCAGCGTTTGTTTTTAACATAGTTCATGGTGGAGAACAGCTGCTCATATATATGTGGATCTGAAGATCGACAGGACTTCAAATGCATATGTCTTCATGTTTATGTAGGTGTCAGGGATGACATTACATGTTTCAAACACACGTTTGTCCTAGAAGGTTCTCAATATCACTCCATTTGTGATTCTGAACAAGAGTGGCCTTCTGACGGGCAACATCTTCAAGATCCTCTGAACAGCGTTTGAATTCGGACACCCACATGCCTGTGTCAGCTGCGTCAGCTATGTCAGTCAGATCCAGCTCCAGATTCGGAACCGGATCCAGATCAGGTTGATTTACACCTGCCGGGTTTTGGCGGTAAACCGGCTTCCACAAGTGTGACGCTTATTTTGAGCGACGGAAAATAATAAAGTATAATTTTAGATCAGAATAATCTTCCAATTTAGACTGAAAATTAAAAAAAAAAAAAAAAAAAAAAAAAAAAAAAGAATTAACGCAACAAAATACTTTTCAATTAAATACTTATAATGTATTTTCCTAAGCCACGCGGAGCCGGTATAAGGATGAGAGAGCCGTGGGTTTCCGACCCCTGCTCTAATGCGTTTCGCGTCCCCATTTCCCGTTCTATAAAACGCTCCATTTTAATCCAGCCTGGGAACCTGAATCAAGATTCAGATCGTAGAGTCGAGCAGAACGGAGAGCGAGTCAGTTTGGCTCTATTTTAAGAAACAGTGGTTTGCCAAGACATGTCCTTCATGCGAGACACTCCATCAAGACTGAGAATGATACTGTGAAAAAGTTTAGCGCTTAAATCTGATTCATCGCACATTTAGCTGACAAAACGTCTTAATTAGTGTCACATTCGCGACCCCCAGGTTAAGAACCCCTGCACTAGTGAATTCATACACATCCTGGAGAAGTGGGCAGCCCTATCCACAGTGTCCAGGAAGCAGGTGGGAGTTAAGTGCCTTGCGCATGGGCATTTCAGTCCTGTCCTGCCATTTCAGGTAATTGAACAGGCAACCTTCCCGTCACAAGCTGCCCCCATTGTGGCTGATCAGTGTAGGGAGTGCAAAATGTAAACACTGTCAGAAAGACTGTGGTAGTAGACTGTGGTACTACTGAGCAGATCTGTATTCATGGAACATAATTGTTTAATATTCATTTTGCAGTTGGTGGCCTGACTCCAATATAATTTTACTATTTAAAAAAAATCTTTAACATCTACAAAAACATAACACTGAGAACCTTTTGTGCTTTAGGGGTTTATATTGTGTGTTTGTAAACAGAAATATGCAACAGTACCCCTTTCCAATAAAAGAGTATATTTTAATAATATATTTGTGTAATATTTCTAATATTTCTGTCTAGGAATGTTTCCATTAGTGTACGTATACATTTGTGTTTGCTGACCCAAACAAGAGTAAATAGCTTTCACTGGAGAGAAACAGTGATCATAATTGAAAGAGCAGCAATGCCTACAGCTTTAGAAATGCTGTCCAACATTGGGGAAGTACTAGTTTTGGAATTGGTGGATAATGTCCCTCACACTTCAATAATTAATCTTCCTACTAAAAGCTAATGCAGCTTGGCAGCAGTTAGACTGCAACATTCACAGTGTAGTGCCTGTGCCCCCTGGATGAACTGCACACACTTGGCTGTGATTCTGAAGAGAATCTAAAATCCAGGATCTATTTCTGGAAGCGCAAGTCTGCTGACCTAGAATCAGGTTTTGCCTTTAAATCCAAATAGATGTCACTATATGGACAAATCAGGGCTGATCTAGAATTATTGATGTTAAAATGAATTAAGATAAATGAAGGTAAATTCTGCTCTTTTCTCTTGGAAAGAAAACAACAATGCACCACTCACTCTTGAACACTAGAGGGGACTTAAACATCATACTTACTGGCCAAGCAGCATATAAGTGTGTATTACATTTTGAGTTCTTTGACAAAGTCAGAATCATTACACACTGAATGGAGCTAAATTCAGGTTTGTTTATTTAAAAGTGAGTTTCAAATAACAGATGTTCACTAAAGTGCTGCACAATAGAAATACAAAAACATTAAAAAATGTATAATATTAAATAGGATAATTTAATAAAATATAATGGTAGTAGAAAGTAGCTGTAGTACAAACACAAATATCACAAATGAAACAACAATGACATCATTGAAACCAGGTATTTGAGAGAAAAAACGTCTTTACACAGAACTATCATTATTATAAACCTTAAAAGAGGTGTGCAGCTAATGAGACCTAACAAAATATGCAAGACAATTCCATGATTTAGGAGCCTGTAATGGAAAAAACTCCTTTTCACTTTAACTGAAATGGAAGGTGGAAGCATTTTTTCTGAATTCAGGGAATTTATCTGATCCACTTTAGGTTACTTTTTGGCTTGTAAAAGCAGCATGCATGTGGACATTCAATTAATGAACATTTGGTAAACATAGCAAAAGTGGACACTTTTTGGTGTCCCAGAGGGCCACTGCTGATAGGTACTAGCCATTAAAGTGCCTTGTTGTATTCTGAGAACATAACACAAGACCTGCTATTTTGGAGATGGTGACATTTGTCTAGACATCACACAGAACCCATTCAGTATATGTACTGCAATATTTTATTTGACGTAAATGAATTATTTCTCATTTTAACTTTAATTGTGATGTTTCTACAGCATAACTTGCTGAGGTGTATCACTGTAATGTTGATTAATCATTTAAATTAAAATATTCTAACAATATGAGATTCTGGATTTTTGATTCTCATCAGCTATTAGCCATAAGTTTAACTTTTTCACACTCTCACACACACACACACACACACACACACACACACACCCACACACACACACACACACACACACACACACACACACACACACACACACACACACACCTACCTATTTAATCCCTGAGGGGAAACTCACATATCACAATTACACAATGAACAAGCACTGACTCAAGCCTTTTCAAGAAATTATGAACTCGAGTTTCTCATGGTATCCAATTTTTTTGAGATGCACTAGTATTGCCCAGCCCGAGTTGATTAATTTAATTTGATTTGCTTATAAAAAAAAGCAATGAATCACATTTCACTGAATGAAGAACATATCATGAACTGAAGTGGCTGAATATGTTTAATAATAAAAAGGATGGACAGCACGTTCCATGCTCCGGTAGACAACCACATCTGAGACTTCCTCTCTTGACTCAGTCTGCTGTCATACTGCTTCTAAGATACCTTTCATCTTCTTCTTTCTTCTTTTTTCAGTCCTATATCCATTACTCTATCTCCATTAAGTATCAATTCTCTTGCCATTTCCTTCCTTTGTGTTTTCCTCCCTCTCTGTCCTTTCTGCCTTTTCTCCCTGGATGTCCTTTAGCCATTTTGTTTCAGAAGAGCAAAAGGTATTAGAACTTTGTTGAATGAGATCTTTATGCTCAATTTAATTCAATAGCTCATTCATATAACACATGCAGGCCTAAAGCAATCATAGGCTGCTATTAACAGCCTAATTTTGAATTCCATATCTATAGATAATTTGCTTAGTTATGAAACAGGTCCTACCCTGAATACACGGTTACATGGCAGAGGGTTTATGACATGCTGGAATTGACTGCAGTGCTTTGGTATATACAGTATGTCATATACAGTGGGACACTGTTGTCAAAGCAAATCTCCACAATGGTACCTTTTCACAAGAACAAACATTTCTTGACTTTCAATGTAATTTAAAGTAAAAAAAAAACGTGTCACCATAACTCTAAGCCTTTGTCATGTTCCTTACCTGTGCATGTTTTCTGGACTATCTAAGGATCCTAGGCATGTATGTTTCTGCCAATCATATTACATCAGCTGATAAACCAGTTTTAATAATTTGTCTGCCTTGCCTCATTACATCTTCGGTTTATACATTCTTAAGTATAATAAAGATTATAAATATTAATAAATGGTTGACTACTCAAGCTTGGTATTTTTTATATTATCAAAATCAAGATGACTTGCCAAAATAAACACTTTAAGACAAGCACCCTTCTGGTAATTAGTTATGATAGGAACATTAGCATGGCTCCTGTCACCCAAAGAGCAGTTTTAGGGAAAGTTTTCTTATTAAAGTCTAATTATGAGTTTTACCTCAAAACAAAAATTAAACCAAAAGTAAAACAAAAATATCAAAATATTCAGCCTATTTCAGCACTGAACCACAAAAAGGCCATAGCCCTAAATTTCTGAGATTTTAATTTAAGACACATGTACACTTTTTATTCATGCGATTACATGTAATTAGCCAGGTAAGTGGCAGCAGCGCAATGCATAAAATCATGCAGATATGGGCTGATAGTATTGACTCTGAGAGGCTCAGTGGACTAACGCATTGGCACTATGCAACCCGAGGATTGCGAGTCATGCTTCACCATAAGCAGCCAGAGCCTGAGAGAGTAAAATTGGCCATGCTCTCTCTGGGCAGTTATGTGGCGCTCCCTCGCCATCACTTCGAATGCATCTATAAGCTAATCAGAGCTGGTGATACCGCATTTTCCACTGGGTTCACTGGCTGCCCAGTGATGCTGGGTTTGAGTTCATAAAGAACTCTACAGTTCTAAAAAAGGTCTTCACATGTGTCAGAGGAGGTATGTGTTTATTCTCACCCTCCTAGTGTTGCAAGTGATTAGAGGAAACTTGGTTAGTTGTGAGTGGGTGGGCTTATTGGCAAAAGGGGTAAAATTCAATAATTTTTCTACAAGATTGAAACACAATGTTATTTAAGAAAAATAATACTGGATATAAACAATATTGCCTCCACCCATATCTTCCTGTGTTAGGATCCCAATATTGGTATATTGTACAGCCCTAGTTTGAATGCAAAACCAATAATGTACCAGCATACAAAATATCGCAAACTGGTGTCTTTAACATGACAATGAGTTTCAGTGACCTCCAGATAATCACCAGATCAGAATTCAATAGAAAAACTTTGGAACATTAAGCAGGAAATTCACAGCATGAATGCTCTCCTGATCTGCAGGAATTTTGTGAAGCAATTATGTCAACATGGACTAGAATCTCAAAAAATGTTTCCAATATGTCACGGAAACTTATGCTGTTTTGAGAGCAAAAGGAGACCCCATTCAATACTAGAATATTCAGTGTGTCCAGAAATTGTCTTGTTGGAAGATAAACCTTCGTCCCAGTCTGAGGTCCAGAGCAATCTGGAGCAGGTTAGCATCAAGTATGCCTCTACATTGCTGCAGTCATCTTTCCCTCGAACAAACTGCAGAAAAAACCTCCCCTTAGCATGATGCTGCCACCACCATGCTTTACTGTAGGAATGGTATTGGCTAGGTGATGAGCAGTGCCTGGTTTCCTCCAGACATGATGTTTGGCATGCAGTTCAAAAAGTTCAATCTTTTTGTTTCTCATAGTCTGAGAAACTACAAATGGGATTCATGTGCCTTTTACTGAGAAGAGGCTTTTGTCAGAACAATTTTTGAAATAAAAATGAATTAATTCCATTTTGGAATAAGGCTGTAACATAACAAAATGTGCAAAAAGGGACGTGCTGTGAATACTTCCTGGATGCACTGTACAGGTGCTCAGTGGAATATACTGAATATACAAAATTCTAATTCAAATACTTATAGTCTCACTTATAGTCTCAATACTCAATAGTCACAATATAGTATCAGAATTTTCATATCTGAAACAAGATTTGTGTATTTTATTTGAACATTTTAACTGAATTCAGGACACACTACTTTGTTTCTCTTTGGCATGGTGGCCACCCATTCTCTGCACCAAAAATCCCAGACCACACAGGGTTATCCTGCTGCACTCTATACCCCCATTACAAGCTCATATATCAAATTCACAGAGTATTCCCTCCACTGGGACAGCTTTCCCAAAATCCCTCCACTTCTGGTCTCCCAGTCTACTACTACTCTTATACCACCAGCCGTACCAATCATCATTACCAGCCAACTCCAAAAACCTGAAGCAGAAGCAGGAGCAATCAGGAATACATCATATCACTTGCAAGGTACAAAGGTGCTGTAGAGTTCTAACCTGCTGCAGGATCAGGCTACAGGAGAACTACATTATCCACGTCTCCTATGGGAGCATGAAGTGAGCTACTCATGAATATGAAAGCTGCAGCGCTGAACTGAGTGATTCACTGCATGTTGAATGACACTTAGTACAAAGCCAGGCATGAATAAAAGATGGCAGATTCAGCAGCAGAGTGAGACACAGGTCCCGCTGATCCCTGCTGAACACGAATAAATCTGGACTGTGTGCAGATGTGTGTGAAAGGCCTACATCAGCAGAAAGGAGTGAGCTTGATGCATGTGATATTTAAGTGAAAATGTTTAGAAACATGCTGAGTAACAGAGAAACTGCAGTGAGTGACAGGTTAGCAGGTCTGAGCTGACTGAAAACTCTAACATTTGAGCCAAAGGCAAACACGGTCAACAACAGCATGTCAGTCAGTCAGTGACACTTTTAACTGCTATGAGAATATAAGCATGAATATAATACGGCAATTGGCCTTGCTATGCAACCCATAGCATCTAAGCTTCTGAATGAAACAAAAGCTGATTAATTTTACAGAATAAGCATTTGCACTGAATTATAAGAGAAACTAAGTGACTTGAGGATTTAAAAAAAATTTAATGCATTTTTAGTGCTTTTAAGTGTTGTACAGGGCTGGGCGATATGCACAAAAATATATTTTAGCTGAATGGCGATATATGATGTTTGATACAATATATGATGTGAAGCATTCAATATAAAATATTAGGACACCTATTGATCCTTTATCTCCTGATTAATGCCATTTTGAGATGATCAGCATCGGCTGATGCCTCTGTTCATTACAGTGATTATCTAAAAATGCCTACAGGCACAGCCGCAGAAATCCCTGTCATTCGGCTGTTGTGGATGCTAAAGCCCCACCTTAGGTCGATTTCACATGCATACATCAGTGGACGACGTGAAACATGCCTGGAGAGAACATGGTAAGACTTTAATTCCTAACTTTCAAAGCTCAATATAATATTTATTTATGTTTTCTCATGATATCAGCATTAAATATTGGCCATCGGTCACCTTGCTTTTTAAATATAGGTATCACCCATTGGTCAACCACTGCTCCTTAAAACTGAAACATGATCTTCATTTCTTCTTAAGAATGTGCCAGCTATGAGATTTGTGAAGGCAAAAATGTAACTTAAATAAAATAAATAAATTGCACAAGTGATCCATAGTGGTTTGTAGTGGTCACCCATTTAGGGAGGGGTTTGATGGCCACAGGTAGGAATGACCTCCTGGGGTGCTCTGTAGTGCATAATGATTTGTCCCAACTTCTGCCATCATGTCATTTTTTAGTTTTATACTGTGCAGCATGGCTTAATGACAGCTCATTACGTTCATCTGTGTGTAATTCATATTCGCTCTTAGTTACGTAGAGACTGGTTCATACCTAGTGCAGACATGACATGGTTTGTGCGCAGCACAGGACCAGCAGCATTACTCAACATTCATGCCTCTTGCGCCATAGTCCCTGGCGACCTGACACCACAGCTGAGGCAGTGGTATAGCATAAAGTTATTCACGTATGATGCCTGAAGCTGCTCTTTTCTGCATAGTATAAACAAGGGTAAAGAAGACAATGAGTTTGCATTTTCCCCAGAGGTTTAATACCACATTATATTTGGTATTTGGTCCATTCAGCATAGTCCTGTTGGAATTGTGCACCGGAGTGTGTTCAGAAAAGACAGGCCCACTGGTTGTAGGACCTCATCAATGTAACCTGGACTGTCAAGTGACTGTAATGAGGTCCAAAGGTTATCCGGCATTGTATGACCAGCACTGACCATGGTGCGTGCACACACAAAATTGTTAGTCATCTCAATCAAGACAAAAGTAGGGCTCGTTACAAAGGTAGCAGCGGCAATTTTGCCAATGAACACTAAAGATGTGTATGCATCACTCAGAGAACTGGCTGCATTTTAAATTTAAATCAAGTGGTACAGGCCCTCACACACAGCCCTCAAAAGCGACCTCAGGAGATATGAACAGGAGATATGAACCAGCCTTGATACTTGACTACAAAAACTGTAATCCTGAACGATTTCTTGTTTATACAGCCTCTGACAGAGCAGACAACCCACCCCCAAACAAACTATGCCCTATTATATGGGTAGAAATGTTCAAAATCATTTTTATTCAAAACATATTTAATTGATGTCATTTAAGATGTCAAAAAAGAATAATAACAAAACAACCCATTTGAAAATACATGAGTAGTGTATTTCTTTCCAAACAATAGGGGACAAAATGTGATATTTTGAAAACAAAGCTGGATTGATTTGGAATTTGACAGTAGCCAATACCACTGTCTCACAATCTCATAAATCTTTGGCTGCAACTTAAGAATGGGATTTCTAACTCTGCCACCAGATTAGTACACACAACAAAGTATGTGATGTAATCTGGGATGAGAGACACAAAATTACTATTTAGGCATGAAATGGAATTCATGGACTGGCAAAAGGATCATTTAAAGTCAAACGTTTAAGAAAAATTAAACCAAGCAACCAGATGCTCCTTTCATTGCCCTCAAAACAGCACAAAAAATATTGAGAACTCTAATTATAATCAACAAACACAATCTTGGACCTCCAAAGAGGACCGTAATAATCAAGATAGTATAATCCTCAAACACTTATAATCTGTAGTAACATACTGTGGGTTTTGAGTGTGTTTTCTGAGTGGAGTCAAATGCAGAGAGCTAAGCACTGGACCAGGAGTTTAAGCACAAACATAATTACTCTCTTCTGCAAGAGCACTGCCACAGATGCAAATCATCCAGCCATGCTATTTATAGACAACACAAGGCATTGCTCCAATATAATCAAGCAGACGGCAGGAGACGCGTAATTATTCAGAGAGCAAGGCTTATGAATAAGAACCAACGGGTCTTAGTCATATGTGGGTTCACGCAGAGTAAACAAGCTGATGTTCAAGTACATTTTCAGAAATTGAGGTGAATTAAATGAGAATTGTAAAGCACTTTTGAAGACTTTTCAATGCTGATACTGAATTGTGTTGCTATGGTAATGGATTACACTCAAAACCATTCAAGGCAGGTATTTTCATGAAAGTGTTACCTGGTGATATGATGTAAAAGAAGTCTTTAAACTCATCCATCCAGACCTCAGCCAGCCGTCTATTGTTCTTGTTGATCACCTGACCAGTTCCTCCAGGGAAGCTGTAAGGTGTTGCTTTCCGGAACACGTGGCCCACATGAGAACATGTGACAATTTCCAGAGACCCTCCACACTGCCAAATCTAGGCACAAAGCACTCCCAATATATTACAGATTTACATCACAGCTCCTGGTAATTACCATCATCATTTTAAAGCCTCACTATCAAAATAACTCAAATTCATGTTCAATCGAACTTGTTTTGAATTATAGCAGACAAGTGATGCAGCAAACATAGGGCTTCATCAGTGCCATGGCAGTTTAATTGGGTTTGGCTGTTCCAGTCAATTTCACCATCATGAGCTGCCAATCATGGTCACTATTAGCAGTAATTACATTGTTGGCTGCCATCGCATATCAAATTGTGAACTTACCCTGAAAGACATTTCCAAGTTCTCTCCTCCCCATATGTCCATTCCAGGATCGTAGGTGCCAATCTCCTCAAAATAGCTTCGGTCGATAGAAAACAGGCCGCCGGCCATGGTGGGAGTTCTGTGGCAAGTGTACACACATTGTTAACAAATGCCCAAAGTTGATCAAGAGGAAAATATTAAAACTGCAAAAACTCACTGTAAACAGATGGACTGCACAATAAAATTCATTTATATTGTTGTGGTATGAGTTTCTGAGATTGACACATTGTTAATGATTAATTAATTACCTGTGCAGCACCAGAGTCTAATAACACTGGCTGAAAGGAGCATTTAATACACATCTAGCATATCAATACAGCTTAATGTTAGGCCACATCTGGCACCCACATCAGTCCCACTACTGCACTGAATGACTGTCCAGGTCTGAGTGTTGAAACTATTTTCGTTATCTAGTTCTTGAACTTCAGTATTCAAAACAGTATTTTTTAAACACTACCCTTAAACATAAGATTAAAATAAAGACCATAAAAATGTATCAGAGGAAGTATGTGCTTGTTTTTAACCTAGTGTTGGGAGCATAATATCTGAGTGCAGGAAGTCCTAATGTGGATTGAGTAATTGGCAAATTGGGGTTTTGAAACTGGGGTTGCTTTACTTATTGACCTGTAAAAACACTTTAAACATGTGATTAGTATCAGTCCCAGTACTATTTGTAAAATTTATGAAGTAGTGATGGTTACTGTCAAAACTCCATCGCCATAAGTAAAGAATTAAATATATATTTATTCAGGTTTTGTAGATTTGTGCTGCAGTTGTTATACAAATTGGCCTCCGTATTACACCGTTTTGTGTGAGGAGCAAATGATGCTTGTGTAACTTTGTATTTTTTTGCTATTTGCCGAAGGAAAAAATGTATCCTGTCAAAAATTACGATTATAATCTTTTCATACTTTTCATATGATCATCTGCAAACATCTGTCTACATCACGTGACTCTGTTTAAAAATACATGCTGTTTAAAAAAAAAAAAAAAAATTCTGAAAAGCTTACTTATGAGCACTCATGCTTCAAAAATATATAAATGAGTGTAATTTATATTCACCACCACTATGTTCAACATCTACCCGCTGCCTCTCTAACTGATAGAAGATGCTAATTCCACTGTAGACAGGCGACTGGTAATGGCTAGCTTTTCCAACTCATCTCATTTAAAATCCATCACATTTCTCTGAGGAAAACCTCTCCCTGAGGTTGAGCGCTGCATTTCACTCTATTTCAACCATGCGGGTGCTTCACTGAAGATGGAGATGGTTGGCAGTGATTACTGATGGATGCCAAAAGAGAGCAGCTCCCTCAGGTACCTGATAAGAGCTAAAAAGCTAAAGGATGTAAGGGCTAAATAATAACCAGCTGTTGATTTCACCTTTCGCTAAACAGCAAAACTAAATGGATGACTGTGCTATGGATGAAATTACATCAACTCGTTTAATGATTGGAGCGCATTGTAAATGAATGTGGCCTTTTATTTTACTGTATTTCTATTGATCTGTGCAAGTCTGAAAGGTAGGCTGAATTGGGAATATTTTCTCCAGTTTAGAATTATTTTTTTAATTTGCACTTTTAAGTTTCACTTAATGCATCTTAGATCCTGGATTCAATCAAAAAGCACTGGTCTGCTGCTTCAGTCTGACATCTATCAAAACAAGAGTAATTCATTAACTGCTTATATATCAGACAGAAGTAATTCCATATCAGACACCATATCACACATGCATATATCAAAGCCTTGCCATGCATATCATGAGCATTTAGAGCATTTAACTGTCAGAAGCAGTGTGACAGTACTGCAAGATCCAGCAGTACTGGACAGCACCAGTAGCTCCAGCATCAGTGACACACTGAGCCTTCCTGAAGACAGGACTCACTATTTCCAGATGTCCTCCACCATCACTCAAGGCTCTCTGAAACGTGTAAATTACCTGAAAGCTGAGCTGACACTGAACAATGCAGATGCGAAAATAGGCTGAGAATAATACTGTGTTACATAAAACTTCACAGTCAGAGGCTTTCTCTGCTAGTGGCTATAATTGGCCATACCCAGAATGTCAGAGAACTTGCTGTATGGTCTGAGCAATGTTGACTTTTTAACAGGGTGTTCTAAAGAGCAGACTCTGAGGCCACCATACCACATGTTCCTAACACGGGATGTGAGTTTATGCATCATGTAAAGAAATATGTGATCTTTATCTTTACAGGTGTGTCAAAACCTTCTGTGATACATTATATGATGCTAAAATATGTACAGTTCAACAGAACTACAAAACTGGTTGTTCTTTTGTGGTAAACAATATACAGTGCAGCTCAGTATCCGTGCAGTCTTTTATCTCAATAAATGAAAAGTACAGTAAATACAGTAATCATGGTCTGGTTTGAACTGTATGAAAGATTGAATGCATTCGATACACTCAGTCCTAATTAAAAGAACCACCAGACAGTACAGACAGACTGCTGAAGTCACTGTTAAACTTAATTACATAAATTAAATTAGCTGTTGTGCTCTGGGATCAGTTGCAGATCAACATAAATTGCTTCCATGACTGAATGAGCTCTGTTATTGTCTCTAAATTATGTCTCACTAGATCTGTTGCCAGAAATGTTCTGTATTGAACTGCAGGATACATTAGTTTGTAGCATACATTTGTTAGAGTGGCAACTGGTTCACACATAAATGTGGAAAAAAGGTAGAAAACACCCATCCTTACCAATGTACTCATTCTATTCTATTCTATTCTATTCTATTCTATTCTATTCTATTCTATTCTATTCTATGTCTACTAGTGCCCCTGTGAGATCTCTAATAGTACAAAGCTCAACTTTATGCACACAAATATTTTTGGATAGATCAAGCATTTATAGTTGCATTTTGAAACTTCTATCAGATGAGCACATATTTTAAATATATTTGATAATATTCTACTGTTTTCCACTGATTCATTAAAACACCTTTAAACACAATTTAAAAAATTGATCAAAACCTGGTTAAGACAGTGGCTTGTATTCACATTCGGTGAAGTGTCTAGGGCCCTACCCACACATATGCAGATATTTTAACATTTTTCCCCTCTGCATTTTGTTCTCTAGTCCACACAAAACACAACATAAAAGTGCTTTTAAAAAAGCTTCTGAGGAAAAAAGGTTTGCAGTATTTTCGTGTAGATTGGCAAAACTGTTATCCTGCCCATAAAAAAATATATTTATATTGTTATAGAGACCAAGTGCTTGAACAACATAGAGAAAAAAATAGATCACTGTATTTAGGTCAATTTTGTCAGATTGATTAATTTGATGTCAAACTTTGAGAGGTGTTAATGCCCCCTGCTGGGCTGGCATGCTTATTCTAGTATTTTAGGGTTATTTGTGTTTTGCTGTTGCGACACAGATATTTTCATACGCGCTGATGGAGCTGGAGAGAAAGCCCTGCATTTTCAAAAATATCTGGATAAGTCTGGATGGGGTTTATGATCCCCAGAAGAGGGGAGCATTCTTAAAATCACACTGAGACGTCCTACATATCACTAGGAAAACAATAATTCATTGATGCTTTAGCAGCCCCCGACTTTTTATATGATTATCTCTGAAAGTCATTAGTTCTCACCTGACTGGTAAGGTACGGTCTCCTTTGCGTCTGTCCATCTCTCGCTGAGGAACTGGATACCACCTGAAGTTCAGTTTCCAGTTGAATCCTCCGTAAGTCATGTCTGAGCCTGCCATGTACTCAAAAGTCTCATCACTGATGACATCGATGATTGGGCAGACCACAGCTTTCCTATGATGACATAAACTCACATTAGTGGAGTTTTTCCCATCTAATCCATCACAAACAGAAGTTGGGGTCAGTGAGGCCAGAGAAATTGGTCTATTGGGACAGTAATAAGCAACATCAGGTTGAAAAACTTTGTACAAAAGACTCAGCTGATATTACTCTACCCCCATTGAGCTGTATATATGTCTAATAAAGAATATTTCAAATTGTAGTTGACTAAAAAAGTGCTTTGTTGGCAGGAACTAGTGCGACCCATAATAAATGTAGAACACTATGTTTTTATTTCTCAAGAACAAAATAAAGTTCTCAGGAGTACTGAGCCCTCATACCTTTGGCCCAATAATGATTCATTGTTAAATTCGAACAAGGTCCAACACATTCAAACAGTACTTTTTTTAGGCACCTAAGCACATTATTTAAAAGCATTTCTCTAAGTACACGTGTTCATGAATACTGTAAGTAATTATTGTTTTGAAGAAAGTAGTTGAGAACTTGGATGTGTTCAATTCTATCACCAGCTCACCTGCACCATCACAAACTCCCACCATTGCACCATTGCTGGCCAGTCAACACCCTTGGCAGAAAATGCCAGGTCCCCAGTTCAGATACAATGGCTTACTGATTCTTAAACTCCAAGTTGGTTGTGTGTTTTTTTATAGTTCAGTATAATTTTTAGTTGCCCTGCCTGTGAAGTTTATAAATCTATATAATATTTAATTTACATATTGTACTTATTGTATTCCTGTGTTTACTTCATTAACATTTCTAATCAGTGAAACATTGAGCAGGCAGTGATTTAATAACAGACTCAGTCTCAAACCTCCCTCTTCTTTCAATACCCAGCAGACACTGACGTATTCACCATATGCTTTTCAGTCAAAGTCGTTTTTTGTAAAAACCTGTCTCTCTCAGTACGGACTTGAGTGAACAACAAAGGACAATGTAAAGACTGTGAGTGTGTAACAGGATATTCACACTAAAAGTAAATCTAAAGCACCTTAAGCCTCTTTTCTGTGTGATGTAAATGTAATAGAAACAGGTCAGACACATGCAAAGCACTTAAATCCATGAAAGTGCATCACACTTTCTAATGGAGAAGCAGATTAAACCAGAGAAAAGGTGAAGCCTTCAGAGACTTTTTACCACACTCTGTCTTAATATCTGGAAAGTGCCAATCCCTTTAAGTCATTATATGTTATGATGAATAGTGCCTATCTTTACTGACCTCAATATTAATCCATGTGTTTACTTTGGTGTTTGTTCACATAAGAAAGAATGTCTCACCATCAAAGGAGAAAGGTGTAGTGTGCACAATCACCAACGCATCAATAATGGCTCTACCATACACACAGAGCAGACTGTGACAAGTGAAGGAATGTTACTCAAGACTAATATATGCATTCTCCACAGAGACCACATAATTCCAGTCAGATTGGAAGTGATCAAACGTGGTTAAAGAGTCTCATTCCACACTTCCAATGTTTGAACATTTTGGATTAAAGCTGAATGAGCGTGGAGAGTCTATCAATTTAAACAAGCCAATATGTCAACTTTGCCTAAAAGAGTGGCAACAAAAAGTGGCAATACAGCCATCCTAAAAGCTCCACCCTCTGCTCTCAGCTGTACTCTGCTCCCCTCCACCCAAATTCATGCTCTCATGTACACACTATGGAAAGGGCACAAGACTTAGTGTGTCAGGATTGTGTACTGAGCAGACGAAGACTAGGGAAGTGGAGGTAAACTCTTGGGTTGTAGATTTAATGAAAAATAAACAAAATACAAAACTAAAGGATATACAAACAAACACGGTAAACAAACAAATTGGATGACTATAACAAACACAAAACCACTGTATACATGGAATGACATGAAAAATCTTCAACAAGGACTCACAAAGATAGGCTGAGACAAAGGGTCTTAAATACAGCACAACATTGGCCACCCCTGGAACCACTAATTACAAAGGGACCAGGTTAATAATGAGACACAGATGTGAATGGGCAGAGCAAGGGAGGAGACAAGACCAAAACAAACACAAAGCATGTGCTAGGAGCACATGGGAAAAAACAACAAAATGACAAAATGTAAACAGGAATAGAGAGACATGACATAGTGTGTATAAACAATAAATTATGATAACATTTCAGTATGTTTAAATATAGTATAAAGATAGAAAAAGGATTTTATGGGATGTCTTACTTTTTCACACTGTATTTTTCACATCATATATCATATTGCCATTAAGCTAAAATATATCAGGAAATGATTTTTTTGTCCATATCACCCAGCCCTAATACTCCTTGTAGCATTTGGGTTAGACATGTGACCCTAGAGACTCATATGGTTAAAAATTCAATATTGCTGCATCCATAACTCCACCTTAATTGGTAACAATTGGTTTTCCCACTGTCATGCAACGGTGTAATAGACTCCCCTTGCTAGTCATTAATGCATTTTTCAGACAAGCTGAGCACCACTTATCGCAGTTATTTCTGGGACAACCTATCATCCAAAAAACTCATGGCAGGCATAATGATGTGCTAAACTGAAACACCACACAGGATTGTCATGTTCCATCAGGACTATGAATAAGGAGTAAATTTATAAATTATGCATCTTGAGTTACTACATGTGAACAGAAACAAAACAGTAAATAAATCAGGCATTCGCCCTGTCAACAGCACTGCCTTTGGCCAATCGAGCATCTATTAATAATGCATTCATCTCTGTGTGTGGCTAAACAGAGAAAAAACACAAAAGCTCTTTTCTGTTTGATTTTTCTATTTATATTCATTGTTTTACACAGCAGTGGAAAGGCCCAGAGGTTCCAAAAACAACGACAAAATAACAGCCAATTTCCCACTGATCTTTCTCAAAGTCATTCAGTAAAGCACTGCAAGCCATTATGATCTAATCTCTAGCCTTCCTGAGCTCTCTTTTAACTGAACCAGATAAACCCACCTGTCTTCTTTGATTCGTGACAGCAGCGGTTCCAGCCAGCCCATAGTGCACTCACAGTGAGCGTCCAGGAAGGTGATGACCTGGCCTCTTGTAGCAGCAGCTCCTCTTAGCCTGGCTCGGATCAGACCGGAGCGCTGCTCCATCCGCAAGATCCGCACTGGAACCTCCAGGGTCTTCACATAATCCTCCAGCTTTTTCTTTAGGAAATCTGCCAAAGAGGAGAGAATGTGTGGTAAACCAAGGTTTCACATTTACTTGACCTCAAAACCACAGCAATTTGAGAGGGCTGGTATGGCCACTCAGCACTTATGCTTCATAAAATTCCCTGTGTCGGAACATACATTAAAGCTTACCAGAATTCAGAGAGCTTTACCTCGCTCACTGGCATCATCCACCAGCAGAATCTCAACCAGCAGGTGTCTGGGGGAGCGGTTGATGACACTGTGAACAGTGCGCAGTAGAGTGCTCCATGCCTCATTGTGGAAAACGATGACAATGCTGGTATTGGGGAGGTCATCTGGGTATACCTTTGTCTTACAGCTAGAAGCAAGATTAAAAATTAGGTTACTGTTTTAAACAGCTGTTGGCAAGCTATTGGGTGACACTGTAAGGTTTAACAAAAAGGGACAAAATGTAAAAAAATGTTGAATTTAGACATTAAAATAATTTATTGCATATTATTCCAACATAAAATCTGATGTACTAGTGGCCATGCCTAAATATCTCATCCATTGGTGGCCATTGGTGGCCACTGGTGGCCATTCCTCACACAGCTTCTGGTTTAAAACAGCTTTTAATAGAAGTATCATATTTAAAATTGTAGAATACTTTGAGAACATTATAGCAGCACAAAATCTAATTTTAACAAGTCGTCTGATGTCAACAGGATGTTATTTAAAAACTTTAAAACTTGATATATAAAAATGTGCCTCGACCTATGTTATGCTCAGTATATATCTCAATAAAGATATAAATATCAATATATCAGCCAGCCATACACTACACTATGAAATTGATATTTCACATGAATTGTCCGCAAAAACCAAATGCTATAAGACACATTGGAGTTTAAATACTAGAAGTATATAAAAAACAAAGTGATTTCAAAGTTGTAGAATTTTCAACTGGTAGCTAAATTATCAGACAGGTCAATAAAATCATAAAATAATAATCCATAACCATTTTGAATATCTAAATAATTCCAAACATAGGGGAACAGAATGGTACATACTATACGTTAAGTATCTTTACATAAAGGTTCACTGGCAGACTAGTGTATTTTACCTAAATTTACACTAGTCACACAGCCTGAGTCTCAGCTTGAATCTACCACCAGCAACAGACTGCAGATGGTCACAGTTGGATAAAGACCTAGGAATCCTCCTTGACAATACTTTGAAAGGAGACACTATTAGAAAGATCAGGACTATGATGGCGGTAGTTTACCAGGTATGCCATGACACCTTTGATGTAAAGGAAGGCAACACTGCCAAACCAACAGCAGCAGGTAGCGCCAGATCAACAAGGCACAGGGACACTCAAGGTGGAGGTAGGAAGGTGATGAGGAAACAGCTCTAAATGAGACACAGGCAGACACAGGCAGAATTGCGAAATAACCTATTTCATCTGAGAAGAGTATAGTTAAAATGGGAAAAGTGAGTAGAAAGGGCCATAAGAGCAAGGCTTTTTAAACAGCCCTTTCCAGTTCACAGCAGAGCTCCTTGGAAAGCCCAAGAGTGGAAGACTGAAGTGCTCTAAAGAAGAAGTGGAGGACAGTGTGGCAGCAGCCCATGGCAACCCTTTCAGAAGCATTCCACTGGGGGAATGCCCTCACCAGCTGCCATAGCCAAAGTCAAACATCCTGACAAACATCCTGTTTGCATGACAAACTTTACTATAGATGAAGTAAGAGCAGTTGTGGAAAAAGCCAGACCAGGACCCACTCAAGGTCCATTGGGCACCTCACACGAGATCTATATTTTCCTCAGCTGCTGAAAAGGTTATCCAAGCTCTTGAGGACAATCTGGAAAAAGAGACTGGAACGAGACCTTTGAACGTGCTAAGGCCCACTTGACCACAGCTGATCTGAAAGTCATTGGATTACTACCTAGTCCCACCAGAGGTAGGGCAGGTAGTGAGGTCATAAATGGATATACTGAAGATGAGGTTCACTTTGGGAAACTTTACCACCAAATGACAAGAAGGGCATCATTGAATAATGCACTATTTCTGTAGTAGTCCTACTTGTGGCTGCAATGAACCTACTCCTAGAGGCAAGAGGGGCACAGTGTAGAGGTCCTAAAGCAGACGAAGGCACAAGACATCTAGTCTGCTGAGCATTCATGATGACTTGAACACACTGGACCTGAGTACTCTGGAAAATATGGCAACACAGGCATGAATGCATTTTTAACCAGAGAAATCCAGGAGCCTCTGCATTCTGAAAGCTAAACTGACAAGAAACATCTTCAGCATCCAAGGAGATCCCCACAAGTCAAGATCAAAGGATCTGATGTCACAGTAAGAACTACAACATTTCCCTGAAGGATATTCAGAGGCAACTTCAGAGACACCAAATCTCTAAACTAAAGTGCCGGGCCCAAGGCAATTGACAACAGCTAGCTGCTAGGTTGGTTCAAGGTATGATGTTTTCAGCATGGCATTATATGCAGATTTCAGTGGCATTTCCTACTGTAAACGTCTCCATTACTTCCACTTATGACATGGGGAAGTTGTGCAGCAAGTTTCTGCAATAATGGTTGGGCATTCCCCTTCCTTCAGCGTCACCTGTAGGGCAAGACTCCAAAGTAACCCTTACCAGTTTCATCAATGGTGGAAGAATTTAAAGCCAACAAGGCAAGAGCAGTGAGCACACTGGTGAGACAGGAAAGTCTGATATGCCAACAAGTCCATCAGATGTGACAAGAAGTGGAAGCCTCAAGATGCAGTGGTGGAAGCAGAAGCCTACTGGAAACACCAAGAGATGACTGTCAAGGTTTGCCAAGGTCACTAGGGCCTTGGAAAGGGAGCAAAGCCAACACTGAAGGTAAGAGAGGACTTTGGCAAAGAGGGTCTGAAAGGCAGCAGAAGAAGACTCATAAGTGAAAGTGGTGGGACTTGCCTCCCAGGGCCATTGGATGCAGTGGGAACAAGCACTTGATGGACCGCTGTCCTAGAAGAAGCTCTGGAGCACTGACCTAGGCAAGCTGACCTTCTTACTGCATGCCATTGCTGAGCTCTTGCCAACTAAAAGTAATTTAAAGATCTGGAGGTAGGAGGAAAGCTCATCATGCACACAATGTGGTAGAGTACTGTGCACACTGAACCACATGTTGACAGGATGTCCACAAGCACTGGGAGAGGGTCGATACTGTTGAACGCATGACATAATACTAACCGAAATCATCGAATGGGTGGAGTTTCAGAAAGTCAGAGCCAACAAGAACCAGGCACCTCTTCCTGTAGTCATCAATTTCCACCTCCAAGGTGACCAGGCTCCAAGGGCATGCATCTGACTGGGAGTTGCAAGTGGAAACTTATCTTCCCACAAGAGGTAACAGTGACCTCACTCTGTCTTGACATGGTACAGATATCCAGGAGCACCAAGACCATTTTACTGGCTGAACTTACCATACCTTGGGAGGACAGGCTAGTCATCTCAAACCAACAGAAAAAGCAAAATACTAGGACTTGATTAATGAGGCCGTCATCAAAAGGTGGCATGCAAACACTTTTTCCTATCTAAGTAGGGTGTCAAGGTTTCCCAGCAACACCGGTGTACTACTTCCTGCAAAAGCACTTGAAGAAAGCCATCAGGGAAATAGGCCTGGCAGCTGAGACCAGCTCAAGATAGCTGTGGTTAAAGAGAGCCCACAATTGGAACCCTTCTGCAGGGGAAGGCTAACCATCCTTTGTGATCCCACTCAGATGAAGCGTACAGGTTAAGGGGTGAAACCTAGTGAACCCAAGACACCTGCTGGTGATGCAGAAGGGTTCTCAACATTGTGGAAGCATAGACCATCCTCCCATTAAGGATTTCCAACACAGGGAGTTTCCTGTTATTCTCCAACACCGCCATCCTAGTAGCTCCAGCAGTCTCTGCTTGTAGCATAGGATCTTTGATGTTTATCTCATTATTCTCAAAAATACAGAATACATTTTTAACAGTTTACAATGGTGGTGGTTCATATTATGTTGTGTTTAAGCAGTGCTCTCTAGATAGCAGATTCCACTGTTCCGTTTGCATAAAATGTTATTTTTTATTTATTTTTTTTTCCATTTACTTAGATTTAATAAATATTGGGGTGTGTTGTTTGTATGACAGTTTTGTCATATGACAGCACACACTTAAGCACTTAAATTCTCCTCTCACCTTCATATCCATCTTAATATAACATGACAATAAAAGTGATCAGATTTCATTTTAAATGCATGGCAGTAATATCTATGAAAACAAAGATTGGTTCCATATTCACAGACTGACTCAACAATAAGGCAAGTAAGTGACTTCAAGTTTACAATTGAAGATGTACAATTCATTATTAGTCTTGCATATCAGCTGAAAGAGCACGTACTTACAGAGAAGCAAAACATTGTTTTTTATTCAAGGTAATATGTAACAGACTGGCTTCTGCTGACATGATCTTCTTTAGGGTCATGATTAGTTATAATCATATGCATTAATAAGGGCATGGAATAAAAGCCTGAACAGAATGCATACATTGCCCTTCTACATAGGGCACCTATTAAAAAGTTCTAAAAAGGGCTGTGCAAAAAAGGACTGCTAATAAGTATGACCTTCTTCCCCAAAAATGAACCCAAACTGCCAGCGGCAAGGACAGAGTCTCCTCAGCTCAATGGGACGCCTCTGCACAGACAGAGGAACGAGTGGCGCAGGAGATGGGTTTGGGGAGGGGTCCCTTTCTGATCTTAAATAAGGCATGAGACTGCATTAGAGATGGAGGCGACTCAATAATGAAGGGAGAATGATGGAACATGGATGAATGCAGAGCAAAAAGGAAGGGACATGAGCAGAACGGACAGCAGGGATCCTACACTCTTTCCTCTCAACAGCATGACAGAATGAGGGTAAGAGTGCACAGGATGGCGTTAGACTGCAGGGTGGTACTGTGTGAGTCTGTAGTTTGTTAAAAGCTATTCCAAATGATCTTTGGTGCATTATTGATTGTGGTTATTCTACGTTATATCATAGAGTAATATTCTGGCCCTGACTTACAAATGAATTATATATATACAATCCAACTTTCTTTTTATTTACATTTGCTTTTTGCAGATTTTTAACCATTTACTGTAAAGAAAACCAGGTTTACTTGCTTGTTTTATATGGCAAGCCATGTTTTCTACCAGGCTCTAAGAATAAAATATTATTCTCAGTGAAAGTGAAAGAATGTGAGGGGGAAATGTACCCATCTCATTGGGAAACTGGGGAAAAAAGTACATTAACAGAGAAACAGATGTTAACAAATGCCTGCATCAGCCTGAATAAGAGCGATGTCTCTCTCAGTGAGGCAAGCAGCAGAGTAAATCAGCAATCCAAGATGAATGCAGTAATGTTTCGCCCTAACAGCTCTGCAGGATTTCATTATGCTTCACAAATGGGCCTTGGGATTCGGCAAACAAAGACCTTTCTCATCTAGCTGTCACTGGCAGGAGAGAAAACGGTCACAGTTTGTCAGTTTTAGATGATGGCAGCAGTTCTTTGTTACATAAAAAATATATTGGAGTTCTTGTTTTGTTGTAGGTTAAATTAGGTGCCCATCAAATATAGAGCTAATCTATTATATATAGAGAGAAAAAATGGATATTAAAAAAAACAAGCAATGGTCATTCTAAAATGGAGTCTGTAATTATAGAACTACAAAGTGCTCCTCTATGGTAAGTGGACCTGATATAATGGACAGTCAGAGCAGTAACAAGGAGGTGGTGTTAAGACTGATCAGTATATAAGTATTAAATGAAACTTAATAATGTTAATTAAATAATGGTGTTTAGTTCATTTTGTATGACCTTATCATTTAAAAAGTAATTCCACACCTCTGACTGTCTGAGTATGTTCAAATGCTGCTGATCCATCCTTCTCAAATCCTTACCCATCCAATCTAACATCAGGCAGACTCCGGTTCAGTGCAATCATGTCGCTAGCCATCAGGTTGAACTGGTTGATTTTAAAGAGTTCCTTCATCTTCTCCTGATCCTCTTTAGGGATGATCACAGCTTTCCCCATCTCTCCTGGACCCTCATGAGTACGCGACATCACCGCTGGAGGATAAGAAATGCAAGTGTTTGGATAAGCATGCCCTAAATTTACTGATCTAGTTAATTTACTAATTGACAGCAGTTGTTCTTTACAATCATCACCTAAGGAAGCAACATTTGGTATTGTGGACTAGAATCAATGAGTTCCCAGATATGAAGTGAAGTGCAGCACATAGAATGTAACATGCCTTGGCAAAAGAGTGTGAGAAGTGACCAGTTTTTCTGACTCACTGGTCCATGTTATAGAATGTGTCAGACTGTCCTTGGACTATAACTTACCACTTGGCTATATGGGAACATACAGTAAAATACTACAGCCACATACTTAATAAACACTATCAATATGTCAGCATGTGCAAATTTTACCAGTCTAAGTGCATTAAATGGACAGAGATTACAAAACAGTCATTCTTAACCAGCGCTAATTCCTCTTTCCCCCATGTACATTTAGGGGCCATCAGGGTTGGGACACTGTGGGCCTGCTAACATCGTGGGGGAAGAGAGTTTGAAGAGAATTTAACAATCTACTTCAGTTATCCAAAGTAAAAGGAGAGCAAGCAAACCCACACAGAGAAAATTTGCCAACAAGCCCTCCTAAATCTCATAAATGAAGCTCTTTTCCTGTAGATGCAGTGTACCCCAGAAACATTTGCAAGTATTGTTAGATCGACAGTTTAAGAATTATTGAATTATTAATTAAAAATGTAGATGGTGTTCAATTAATTGAAGACCTAGGAAACAAATCAAACTTTGTATTTGACTGTTTTTCAGGTTTTAAATGATGCTGGAGGAGATTGCATGAAAACTGAAGTACCATTAGTGAATATCTACTCTATGCCCCCCAATAATACTGTATCGCACCATGTGGGAGACTGGGGTTCAGTTCCTAGTCCTTGGGCAAGACTCCTAACACTACTCTGACCCGCCTCTGTAATAAGAGCAACCTTGTAAATTGCTCTGGTTAAGAGTGTCAGCTAAATGTAAATGTATACCACCTACATATCTGGAGGCAGTATGAAAAAAGTGGATACTGCCCAAACAAATCTACACCATCTCTAGCTTCCATACCATGCACCACTAGACTCAACACTAGTGTTAGACATGCAATATAACTCATGACAGCAGCACAACATTACCAGACCATTACAGTTTTAACAGGCAATGCATAAAAGCTTTGCGTACCAGCTACATGTACATCTACCAGTTTCACATCAACAATTCCTTCGATTTCCATTAATGTAACTGTGTCATTAGAAGCAGCCTCGAGGCTAGAGACAACATCATCCTATAGGCTTATCACTCCATCTCTTTAATAACCTTTTGCTGTAAGGCTGAAAGTCTGCAGGGGCCACCAAGCCCATCTGCACCAGGTCTGTTAAGAGGATTCCGAAGTAAGGCTGAATAGATGAGCAGTGCATTCTGAGGGCTTGACTGATTTGATGGCTTTCTCTGTTAAGAGGGGGGAGATGAACCTGCCGGTGAACAGGGCAAATTTGTATTACTCCACAAACCACAGAACAAACACAGCCTTGCCTGGCTTAGCAGACTTCATAGCATCACAGATAGTGAGTATATATTAGTCCACTGGCTTGATAAGGTCGGGAATTCACTGACCATTTGCCACTGGTGTCCATCCTCAGTCCTGTGTACAAGAACTAATTATTTGTAATCTCCTAAAAGATTTTAAACTTTAATTTTAGAAAATAAACTAAAGACAATCTTGAAATGTTTGCAAATTTATATACATAAAAAAATATACAATGTGCATAAGTATTCACATTTGTTGAAGCACCTTTGGCAGTAATTATAGCCTCAAGTGTTTTTGTGTATCATACAAGCTTGGCACACCTGTTTTTGGGAAGTTCTTCTTTGCAAGCTCAAGCTCCATCAGTTGGATGGGGAGCATCAGTGCACAGCCATTTTTAGATTTCTCCAGACATGTTCAATTGGGTTCAAATCTGGGCTTGGCTGGGCCACTCAAGGACATTCACAGCCACCCCTTTGTTATCTTGGCTGTGTGCTCAGTGTCAATGTCCTTTTAGAAGATAAAACTTTGTCTCAGTCTGAGGTCAAGACCGCTCTGGAGCAGGTTAGCATTAAGGATGTCTCTGTACATCGCTGCAGTCTTCTTTCCTTCTTTCTACCATGTCTAGTCTCCTAGTTCATGTAGAAAACATCCCCACATCATGATGCTGCCACGACCATGTTGACTGTAGAAATAGAATTGCCTAGGTGATGAGCAGTACCTGGTATCCTCCAGACATGATGTTTGGCATTGAGGCCAAAGAGTTCAGGGCGGCCAGCTCTATGAAGCGTCCTTATTGGGACCTTCAATGGAGTAGAAATTGTTCTGTACCTTTTCCCCAGATCTGTGTCTTCATACAATCCTGTCTGCTGTGGGACCTTATATAAACAGCTGTGTGCCTTTCCAAATCATGTCCAATAAACTGAAATTACCACAGGTGTCTAATTTGTCATCGTGGGATATTGTGTATAGATGAATTTATGATTTTAATCCATTTTTGAATAAGGCTGTAATATTACAAAATTTGCTAAATGTGAAGTCCTGTGTATACTTTTTGGAAGCACTGTGTGTGTGTGTGTGTGTGTGTGTGTGTGTGTGTGTGTGTGTGTGTGTGTGTGTGTGTGTGTGTGTGTGTGTGTGTGTCTGTGTGTGTGTGTGTAAATATATAAATAAATTTGTGTGGGTATATATACACACATTCTATAAGTGTTTCCCTAACCTGGTTCCTGGAGGCACAACTGCCCTACATGTTTTAGCCTTAACACCCCCCTTGAAACTCTGAAGGGCTTGTTAATAAGCTGATTAGTTGAATAAGGTGTGTGGGAGTAGAGTAAGTTCTAAAATATGCAGAGCATTAAATAGGTAAAAAAAGGGAAAAATCTAAATAGTAAAGACTGTAAGCCAACACTGTTGCCACTGCTTAAGGGAGCAATGCGTTTTCCTATTTATGCATTCATTTTCTCAGCTTAAATCAACCTTTTTTAATTTAAAAGATGTCAAGAAGACAAGAAAGTGACTTAATAATGCATGGAGGGGTGCGTAAAGTGTGGAAAATAAGTATTTGATACACTGCCAATTTTGCAAGCTCTCCCACCAACAAAGAATGGAGAGGTCTGTAATTTTAATTGTAGGTACAATTCAACTATGACCAAAATCAAGAAAATCACATTGTATGGTTTTTAAATTATTTAATTTGCATTTTATTGCATGAAATGAGAATATGATAAAAAAGAAAAACAGAACTTAATTGTTACAACCTTTGTATGCATTTACAGAGGTCAGAGGTTTCCTGTAGTTCCTGACCAAGTTCTATTTTGGTCTCATCTGACACCTGACATTTTCCTATACCTCCTCTGGATCATCCTCTGGTCCTGGGCATGTGCTGGCGTGAGCAGGGGGACCTTGTATGCCCTGCAGGATTTTAATCCATGACAGTGTAGTGTGTTACTAATGGTAATATTTGAGACTGTGTTCCCAGCTCTCTTCAGATCATTGACAAGATCCTTCAATAAAGTTTTGGGCTGATTCCTGACCTTTTTCAGAATCATCCATACCTCACAAGGTGACATCTTACATGGTGCCCCAGACTGAGGAAGATTGACAAATCTTGTGTTTCTTCCATTTTCTAATAATTGTGCCAACAGTTGTTGCTTTCTCACCAATCTGCTTGCCTATTGTCCTGTAGCCCATCCCAGCCTTGTGCAGGTCTACAATTTTTTCTGTGATTGTCCTTAGACAGCTCTTTGGTCTTGGCCATGGTGGAGAGGTTGGAGTATGATTGATTAAGTTTATGGACAGGTGCCTTTAATACAGGTTACAGGTGCAATTAATACAGGTAATGTGTGAGAGCCAGAATTCTTGCTGGGTGGTAGGTGATCAAATATTTATTCCATGCAATAAAATGCAAATTAATTATTTAGGAATTATACAATGTGATTTTCTTAATTTTTGTTTTAGATTCTGACTCTCACAGTTGAAGTGTACCTACAATAGAAAAAATGACAAACCTTTGTAGGTGGCAAAACTAGTATAAATCTGTAGTGTATCAAATACTTATTTTTCCCACTGTACACTCATATCAATTCAAATCAAAAATTTATTTGTGTAGTGCTCTTCACAACTGAAGTTGTCACAGAGCACCTTTACAGAAATCAAAAAATAAAAGGGTTAACAACAGATGAACAAAGGATAATAGATAGACCCCTTAGTGAGCAAGCCAATGGGTGACAGTGGCAAGGATAAACTCCTTCAAAGCTGGAGGAAGAAACCTTAAGAGGAACCAGGCTCACAAGGGGGAGGACCCGTCCTCCTCTGGTCAAACTACTTGTACACAGTATATACTTATACAATCTCTGCATGGCTCACTACTTTGTGCACGTTACTTTTAATTTCAGGCTAACCAAGTGTCAAATCATTTCCAAGTAGGACGCAGAGGGAGCTGATATCCCTACACTCACATATACTGCTGTCATCTTGTGTTGCAGCCACATCCAAAAATAGCGCATATTTGAGAACAAAGAGAGGGCCCAGTTGATACTATGTTATTGGAGAGATGTCTGACGGTCTTTTTCTAGCATGCTAATAATGCTCACTTTTATTATTAGCCAAGTTCTCTGGAAACGCTGCATGGCAGCCTACTCTGTGTCTAAAAAGTAAAGACATAAGATAACTTTAAACAACAAAAAATTCTTTCATAATGATAAATGAGTCAGTTTCAAAGAAGACAGAAATGTGTAAGATGATTACAAACTTGAGAACTATAATATTTAAAAGAAAGAAAGCAAAAATAGCCAGCATTCATTTCTATCCATATTATGACAGGCTTCGATGATCCAAACATAAACACACGACCATTAGCTGAAATTCTTTGAGGATGTTTTCTCTTGGCTGAAAGCTCAACTTGAATTTAGGGAGGTGCATCTGCAAAATGACTCATACATAAGCCCTAGCTGTGGTAGAAAACAAGTCGATGAAATCTCAGACATCTGATATGATATTCATGTTTCTCTGAGACATGCACTGCATCTCAACAGTCCTCATGAAATGTAAAACTTCAGTGAGTGGCATTACGACCAGGAGCAAAAAGACATGCCCTGGATTTTTGTACAGTTCTGCACAATTCACTTAAATCATCAAATTAAATTAAAAGATTATTTATGGTTTATTAAGGTTAAAAATAAAGTGAGGCATCAACACCCAGAGGCCTGTGTCACTAACCAGGGTTAATCTATACAGGGCTTCTGACTAGCAAATGCTACCATGCTTCTTTTTTTTTTCTTTTTTTCTTTTTTCATTTAGCAACCATATTTTATACTGCTTACAGTAAATGGGTACAAAGGGAAAAATCGAAATGATAAAAGACCAACACTGTTGCCACTGCTTAATAGAGGATCCCCTCACTTATGCATTAATTAATTCTCTGCTTAAAACCTTGGGCATGTGATGCCAGTGGTGTGAAGAAGATAAGAAAATGGCCCATTCATGGAGGGGTCTAGGTCCACTAGAGCTGTTTATAGTCTGAAATCACAGACCCAACATGCGCTACAGCAGGCTAAACATACAGCCATAGCCATGGGCACCTCACTTAGCGAGCAAGTGGGGGAGCATCCTGTTTAACGGCGATAAGCTACATACCCAAGGAACTGGCTATTAATAACTTTTCATTTTTCCATTATGGCCAATGCATGGCAATGTCTGCACCTCTCGTTTTTAGTGCAGTGCACAGGAGTGACCGTATACCAGCTCCAGTGAACTTTATTAGGTGGTAGTTTAGACGCACCTTAAAACAGCACCAACGCTTGAAAGTGATTTGCTTGCATGCAGAAGGACCCAGGTTTGGTGTGTGCTGTATTTAAAGAGGACATGCTCACTACTGTCGGAGAAGTCATGATTAACAAATGGAAAGCTCACTCTCCCTCGGCACGGCACATATAAACACTAAATAAAGTGTGTGGAAGGTGAGAAAGTCATTAGTTTCATGAAAGTATGTTCTCTGGTGATGCTGTTATGACTCCTGAAGGATCAGTTGTTAATAAAACACTCCTACATTAATTATCCACACATGATTAATACAGGATGTTGGTTTGCTTACTTAATAAAATAAAACAAATTAAATATGAATATATTTTAATATGAAAATGAATGCAATTAATGAATAGCTAACAAATAGACAAATATAGTTCACCTGTTAATATTGTAGTTTTATGGTCATATTAGGGATTAAGCTATCTAATGTTCTTTTAAATGTAATAGTTTTGACACTGATCTGTGACTTTCTTTGTCTGACATTGTTATGAAATTAATATTATAAAAATGTATTTATATTCAGAAAGTCCATAGTGGTCATTTGACTGTGTTCATTATAAAAGATGACTTGTTTCCCTAAGCCAGCTGTTTTTACCACCATACCAGCATGTCAGTTACTTGACAGCGCCTCTACTGTTTTACCCTAGAAAACAACTGATGAAAGCTTCAGATGTTTCTGATTTTTTTTAAGTCTTAAACATTTTCAAAGAAAAATGGTTGCCAGTCAGCATAGCTCCACAGTAGAAATATAAGTATTTTCCCATTAATCAGAGAGCCTTGAACTGGGCAAACTGATTCTCTGTATAATCCTCCCCTGATGAGAGCTTGATAGTGTTAACTAAGTGCCTGTCACCACCAGTCTGGCATTTATGCCTCCACTTACGAGACACCTGGTGGAGTTAGCTAAGCGCATTTAACTGGAGGTGTAAACATGAGGTGCCATTAAGCATTGAGCATCTGGCAATTGCAGGTGATCATTTTTGCTTATGAGATGACTGATGGCATTAAAGATGCCCCTGCCACCACCAAATACTCAAACACCTGGTGGCATTTTACGTTTAACTGGAGGAAGGCCAGCTAAACTTTTCCTTTCATAGTCACAGTGTTTAAATATTTTTAAATAGCTTTTACTATCCTATATTTATATTTGTCTTGTTCCCTTTACTTTGCCCCAGGATGGACAAAAATAGAATTTGTGCATATGAATGTGTCTACCTTGCTCATTCTGCAAGCTTTACCTTGGGAAACACTGCAAAACAATTTCTGCCATGGACATGAAATCATAAGCCTCCATGTGCATTACAGTAGATCCAGTGTAGCTTCACAGGGCAAAATAATACTATGTAGAATTCATTCCTTGAAACCAGAGGGGGACCTCTTGGTAAAGGATGGGCCACATAAGCTCTCATTTTAGCTTACAGTGCCTTGTGAAAGTGTTTGTTTTCCTTGGTTTTTCACATATTTTGTTACATTACAACCTGTATTTAATTTTATTATCTACATTATATGTGATGCATCTGCACAAAATAAGCTGGGGACTTGAAATATATATATACAAAAATAAATAAAATGAAAATAAAAAACTGAAAATTGGCATGTCCTTATGCATTCATTCCCTTCGCTATGAAGCCCTTAAATAGTTATGCTTCAGAAGTCACATGATTAGTGAAATGAAATCCACCTGTGTGCAATCCACATGACCTGTCAGCATATACACACCTTTTCTGAAAGGCCCCGGAGGCTGCAACACCATTAAGCAATAGGCACCACCAACCAAACAACACCATGGAGACCAAGGAGATCTCTAAACAGGGGGAATTATGGGCTAAGCAGAGCTAAGGAGTGTAACCACAAATTTATATCAATTTATATTTCTTTAGATTCTAGAAGTTTCATTCTATACCACTGCATGTTTATATATGTAATTGTTTTGAATAACTAGGACTTTATAAATTCTTTAGGCTTATTCTAAATTGAAGCTTTTTAACAGTACAAAGACTACAAAAAGCTTTAATTTCATTCTTTATATTATAGAGACGACACAGTATGAGAATTGTTTGAATATCTACAAAAATAGTTTGATAAAGTCTATGTCCCTGCTGATAAACATCCCCACAGAATGATGTTGTTAGATTATTGCAATGTACTATTGTCAGGACAATAGACTTTGGTTGCTGCAGCCATTGTCCTAATCTGAAACTAAACAAATGACCATATTATTCCAATCTAATCATCATTACACTGGCTTCCGGTCAAATTCCATATTGATTATAAAAATTATTTTATTTGCATATAAAGTCCTACACTGGCTTGCTCCTGAGTACCTGCAAGATCTAATCTCCCATTATGATCACTCAGATCACAACTTCCTACTAGTTCCCAGAATTCAGAAGACCTGAGCAGGAGCCTGGAATAACCATCCAGATAATGTTCGGGACCGGCATCAGACACTGTCTCAGTCTTCAGGTCTAGACTGAAAACTGACATGTTCAATGTAGCTTTTGATAATTAATGTTGTATCTTATTTACAGGCTGCAGATCCAGGGATTCATGGACATAGGGAATTATGGTAAACTGAGATGTTGGTACTCAGGTTTGTGACGGTGGAACAGCTGGATGCCAATATTTCAGGATCCTCCCATGTATCTCCTTTTAGTTAGGCTGTTACCATTATATAAACCATCGAACGAACATTAGTTCAGTATACCAGAGTATTACAACAGATGTGTGGGGGTCCAGTAACCACCAGTTCCCACCCAGGTCCAAACTGTGTATAACTACTTGACCAGAGGAGGATTGGTCGCCCCCTTGTGAACCTGGATTCTACCAAGGTTTCTTCCTATAGCTCAGGTTTATGTCTCAAAGCTGCTCTAGGACAGTATCAGTTGTAAAAAGCACTATTCAAATAAATTTTGTTTTGATTTAGTCTCAAATCAATATATCTCAGTTTTTGTCAGTGGCAGAACGAGAGACTGGCCTCAGATTTCCTGTTAAGAAGTTCTGGCTACATCTAGAATTAGTGAGAAAAGTAACATTTTGTTGCTGTTGAAAGATTTCTATGAAAGTGTGCAGTGCTTAATGCAGTTCTCCAGGTGGACAGTTGTTTCCAGCACAGAGTATGCTGTGCATGACTGACTGCTGGAGACTGTGTGTTGATTGAGTACTGAGTGTGACTGTAAAGCTTCCTTGGATATCTTGAAAGGCGCTATATAGATGGAACTTGATTCATTTTGGATGTGAGGTCAGGATGTTGGATGATCACCACCCCACCTCATCCACAACTCATCCCAAAATTATAAAATAGAGCATGATCATTCCAAAAAAACACAGTTCAACTGATCCACAACTCAATGCTGGGGAGGGCTTTATAGGGCTCTAGCCTGTGCCTGACATTAGGGATGGTGCCAAAAATTCCATCTGCTCTGGAGAGTTCAATGCATTCATTAGACGCAATGTCCACAAACATTAGGACATATAAAAATACAGACAGGATTCCAATACCATTGTGAATTCCTGGTTAATGAGTCTTGCCAAAATACTTAATGACTGCTTTAGCATACTATTCATGCCTGGATAGTAAATCAAGTGTAGTCTGTCCAGAGGTACTGTTAGCAGCTGTGCAACAGGATTTGAAAAATCTGAGATAATATGTTAGCCATCCAAAATAAAAATAAAACAAATATTCATTCAGAATATGAAGCAAAAAATTTTCTTTTCTATGGGCATCAAATGACTGACCGGAATCATGACCTAAATAGCACAGAATCTTCCACCTGGCACGAACTTGTAACAAAGGAAAACTGTGAATGGGTAACAGACTGTCACAGCTCTAAGCCCTGCTTTTCTTGGCACAATAGCTGCTTAGACCTCATTTGGCTGCTTAATTCCCTAATAGTTTTCCTGATAATTACAGTTACCCACGCAGGTCCAGCAATGGAAGTGGTATAGCCACAATCTATGTTTCTGCTATAGGCATAATCCAAAACTCAGGTTATGAAGCTAAATCTTTTGAAGTAATTAGTCTCAAAGTGACTGACCCAGCTCCTGCTTCAAAAAAGCAGCATGTGCTCCTGATTATTACAATCTATTGTCCGCTTGGTCCTTATACTATTTTTCTTTTACTCCAGACTTTCTAACTGGAGTAGTTCTTTCAACTGAGAAAGCTTTCATTGTCAGAGACTTCAACATTCATTTTGACATTCACTTAAAAAGGCTTTTCAGTCTATTTTTGAAGCCTTCAGGTTATTGGGCTTACCCACTGATGCAGACAATAAATTAGATTTGGTTTTAACCCTAGGTTTTGAGTGAGAGAACATAGGCTGCCTTTCCCAAAATGACTCCATCTCTGATTACCACCTAATCATGCTAAAATTAGTACTAAACTATAATATACACCAGCTGCTCCATTCTATTAGCAAATGTGCCATAACAACCTAATGAATTTATTAATATTCACCCATATTTAGCCACTGTCTCCATTTCATTATATATAATTCCACAACTATAAAGACCTTGAGCACATAACAGATAATCTGCAAACTATGCTCCACTCTAACATGGACAGTGTTGCACCAATCTGGATTAAACAAATTTGAGAGACAATTTTAGCTCCACGGTATACTGACCACACCCACATTCTAAAACAGACTGCGTGTAGTTACGGACATAGATGCAGGCGAACAAATTTAGAGGTTTTCTGAATTGCATAGAAATAAAGTCGTACATACCACAAACAAGCCTTAGTGAAAGCCAAATAATTATATAATTATATATTTCCACTCTAATAGATCAATTTAAAAAATAACCATAGATTCCTCTTTAGTGCTGTGTCTAAAGTAACCATCAGCCACAACAGAACCTTTGACATGCCTGCTGATATTTGTAGCAGTTATTTCTTGACATTCTTTAATGATAAAACAGAAAGAAAATGACTAACAATTAAAGGTTAAGCCCCAACATCAACACTCCATATTGCTAAATACAACACCTGCTCAGAATCATGCCTAGAGCACTTCAACCTGTAAGTGAAAAGGACCTGCTTCAGCTCCTCAAAATCCTCCTCTTGTGTACTGGATCCTTTACCAATATGGTTATTTAAACAGGTCGTACCAAAGGAAATTGAACCATTACTTACCAGAGTGAACTCAATCCCGACTATTAAACCAATTTTCAAAAAGCCAAACCTTGACCCACATAAGATTGCTAATTATAATCCAATAGCAAAACTTCCCTTCTTAGCAAAAAATTTAGAATTGGTAGTGTCACAGCAGCTGTGCACCACAACTTCACATCTCCACAACAGTAACATTAATTATGTTGTCCAGGCTGGATTTAGACCCAATCATAGCACCAAAACTGCTTTATTAAAAGTCACAAATGACCTGCTTCTCTTGCTTGCTAGGAATTGGAATGGTGTTGTAGTGCTGTTGGATCTTAGTGCTGCACTTGACATTATTGATCATTCTATCCTGCTTGATAGGCTATAAAATCATGTAAGCATTCAAGAATCAGCACTCAACTGGTTTAGATCTTATCTGTCTGACCTCCACCAATGTGTTAATGTTCATAATGAACACTCTCATCACACCATGAAATATAGTGTTCCTTAGGGGTTGGTCTTGGGTCCATTACTGTTCTCCCTTTACTTGCTGCCGCTGGGTAAGTAATTCGAAACATGGTATTGACTTTCATTGTCATGCCGATGAAATCCAGCTTTACATATCAACAAAACCAAACGAGGATCATTGTCTCAGTAGAATAACAAACCGTCTTAAAGAAATTTAAAACCTGATGACTCACAACTTTCTCTTGACACAGTTCTTTCATTTAATGTCCACACCAATAACATTTTTGGCTTATTTTATTTGCGTAATATGGGCATAAAACACATTCCCATAAAAATGCTAAGATAAGGGGCATGCCTTCATAACCTCAAGACTGGATTATTGCAATGCCCTTGTGGCTGGTAGTTCAGGAAAATCATTGCCCCAATCTCCAATTATTCCAAAATGCAGATGCTAGAGTTCTCACCAGGAATAAGAAATTTGATCACATTAGTCCTCTCCTCTCATCCCTTCATCGGGTACCTATAAAATACTGCTTCTAACAATCAATTTGCTTAATAGTTTATCCCCAAAATATCCTATAGAGCGTCTTAAAAGCATACAACACGTTGCATATACTTTACTCCCAAGATGCGGGCCTACTGACAGAACACTGCAGGGGGACAAGCATTCTCTCTTAAATCTCCCCAACTCTGGAATAACCTTTCAGTTACTGTTTGGAAATCAGACCCCCAATATTTGCTTAATCATTCCTAAACCTTTGATTGTTCCTTCCCTCTGTTTTTTTATATCCCATGTACTGAGATGTCCTGTTCAGACTGATCTACCCTGAGATCACCCCACCTGGCTCCCCACTACCCAGCTGCCCTCTGATGCTATCCTAATTGGGATCCTTGCATTGGCTCACTCATCCCACATTAGAGACTCCAGCATACAACTGTTTAACCTGCATGTATCCTATGCTCAATCGCATTCTCTCATAACTCATTCTCACCCATACACAGCACGCTCACACAATTAGCTATACTTCTTTATTATTTTATTCCTTTCGTGCTGTATGTCTGTGCAATACGGTGTCAACCAGAGGAGGATGGGTTCCCCTTTTGAGCCTTGATTCATCTCAAGTTTTCTTCCTCCTAGCCTGAGGAACATATTCCTTGCCACTGGCTTGCTCAATTAAGGCTTGGACCCAGATTTCTGTAAAGCTGCTTTGTGACAACACTTTGGTTGTAATAAGCACTATATAAATAAACATTGATAGATTTATTGATTAATAAGTCCTCAAGCAGATGAATACAAGCTTCTCTTCCTGACAACTTCACGTCTACAAAATTTTTGGACACAAAACCATCAAGTCATTTGGACAGAACACATAAAGGACAATCAATATTCCTTGACCTAGATGAGAAAAACTCTTTCTGTTCGGCAGCTGCGACTGTCCCTCATTTGAAACTGAAAAGCTGCTTATCTTGCGAGTCGTAAACCTATTTACTAGGGAGAGCATCTAAGTAAAGTGAAGGAACCAGTTATGTTGGGGATTATGCAGCAAGGAACTGCCAGCAGGCAGGCAGTCATTCATCACAACAAAGTGCATTAGCAAAGACATCAAGTCACATCGCCAGGGAAGCATTCTAAGAGATTTTACAGCCAAGAGACGAAGACAGCTTACTTAAAACTTGTAATCAAACAGAGAAGGTAGATGGCATCAAATGTCCTTTTAACATCATCTAAAAGAATTTCTTGCTAGTGCAATGGGTTTTCTCAAATCTGATTGTTCAGTACACTTAGGTTATGTGAGTAGTGCTGCACAATATATCATTTCAACATTATCTCAATGTGTGCAGTCACACTGCAGGACATGTAATATCTTGTGCAATATACAATTTTATTTTATTATTTGTTTTGCTGCTTGATACAAAAGGAATATTCACACTGTTCTCATTTTTCTTCTCATATTTACTAGACACAGTTTCTGACTGCCCAACATACTTCAGTATGGGATACACAGCACATTATCATCATATTTTGGATCATTGGCACTTTGTGTCTTCTTATAATCTATAGGACTCTATGAAATCCATTTTATTTTACCTCAAAATCTTTTTTCTCCCTTTCTTTCTTTTACTTATTGGGATTTTTCGGTGTTTCTTTATTGTTAATGGTTTGTGCCTAAAGAAAATATGTCACCAAATATATGTCACAGAGGAAATCATAAGACCTAAAACCTGGCAAAAAATCTGTATCTTTTAATATTGCAATATATATCACAGAACAACATAATGCAGATTTATTAAATAGATTATAGTTATGTTAGTTTTATTCCTAATATCAAACAGACCTAAATATGAGAGTAATATAAATAATTAATACATGATAATTTATTATAAATAATTATAAATAATTACTGAGAAACCTAATTTCGTGCTTTGCGTACAAAACAGCATTGCTTTGCAACACTGGTTTATTTATAATTTACAGCCATCTTTCTACAAGGCTGAAAATTTCAGCATAGGCATATAATTTGCTACTAGAAACATATACATTGGGTCAGTTTAGCAGGGAAGGGATAAACCAATCCCTCAACTACACAGCATTCTGAACTGAGATTGTTCAGTGAAAATAAAATGTAATTCAGGACTGATGTTAAAGCTTAAGAGTAGAATATGTTACCGGAGTGAAAGGGGGACATAATAGTACTAATATTGAATATCATGTTAATAATTTAAGTCAAAAAGATAAACTGTGCTTTATATTTTATATTTCAAGCCTTGTTTGTTTTATTGTTTACAGTATACTGCCCGATTAGTAATTTATGCAAATAAAAAATTAGATATTGTAATAATTTGATACTGGCTTTCTGATCTAAAAAGTTTAAAAAAAAAAAAAAAAAGTACAAAAAAACAAACACTTGAACTGTCATTTTATATGTTCTGAATATAAAATGACACAGCACCCAAAACAAAACGGTCCAAACACAGCAAACAAAACATAAGATTAAATAAACTAGCGAGATTTTTTATATTATTTTTTACAGAATTAGAGTGACCAATGAGAGAACCGTAAGTTTGTATCACTAGCTAATCTGCTTTGTATCAAGCCTGAGCAGCACCATTGGCTAAAGTTAGCAAATTTGACCCTTCTACAGTGTAAAATCCCCATCTAATGTGTTCAAACTCAGCCTTTTCCTCTAGATCTCTTTACCAGCTAATGTTCACAAACCAGGCCCTTCTCCAGTGCAAAATCCCCTGTCTAACATACTCCAACTTGGTTTATTTAGAGAGCAAGGGCTGAATATGAACACAGACTAAAACAAGTTATGCAAACAGAATGGAGACCTAATTAACTGAAAGGAAACAATTAAGTGTAGTGGATTGAAACCCTACACATATCCTTTAAGCAAGATCTGGGTGTTAGGCTTGGTCCCCCACAATAGATTTACAATCTCAGATAACTTTTAGGAAATGGCAGTTAACAGAACAGTGGTCAAGTTCAACTCCAGGAAGAAGCATCAGACTCTGGAGTGGTGGTTTGCAGTTCTACTGTGCAGCAACACGAACATCTGCCCAAATCTGAAATATGTAAGTGTCATGTTGAAAAGAACCTAGGCTTGCCTGGTGGCTTTTGGAAACAGGTTCAGTCCAACTTATTGAACAATATGAACATAATAACACCACCAGTGAGCCACCACACTGTGTGGGAGACTGGGGTTCGATTCCCATTCTGGACAACTAAGTTGTGCTACACCAATAAGAGTTCTTGTGTAAGACTCCTAACACTACTCTGGCCCACCTCTGTAATGTGAGAAACCTTGTAAGTCACTCTGGAAAAGAGTGTCCACTGAATGCCATAAATGTAAATGTCCCTCCCAATCTAACATTACTGAAAATCTATGGATAGACCTCAAATGACCAGTGCTTGCAAGGCAACCCAAGAATCCCACAGAACTAGAAACCTTCTGTAAGAAAGGTAAAAAAATCTTAGTAAGTTCAGGTTCCAGCAGATGGTGTTCCATGAAAATGATCAGGCTATAAATGCCTTTGATGTGTGCAGCAGGATTCTTAGATTGAGAAGCGGTTGTACAGTGCAGTGGCCTGTTTAGTGTGTGAAAAAGGGGTCGCAAAGCAGATGTTAATGATTGGCAATAAGGACTGATTGCATTTGGGCTTGCCAAAGGCCATAGTGTGAAGGAAGTAGTGTGAATCATTATCTTTGAGCAACACCGTCTGCAGGAGCCTGGATTTATTACCATTGCAAAGTGACTCATTTTTTGTCCAGACAGCTTATTTTCTTCAACTGTGACTGCTTAGCTAAATAAATTCTAATCAGATGGAATGATGGAACAAAGTGATCTAGTTTTTGTCTGGTTTGAGAAAACCAAATACAGTCAGCTAGGAACGCAGCCTTTGAAAGAACCTTACATCTAGTTATCTTGTTAGCAACACAAGATGCTCTGCTGCATGCACTGGAAATTCTACATTAAGAGCACTAATCAGTGCTCATTTCCACAGAGAGATGCAGACTTGGGCTAAAGGTGACAGTGTACCCTGAACATGATATTGCAACCAATACTGCAGTAATATGAAAAACATCATTGAGGGTCTGCACGAATCACTCTGTCAAAGCACACTACAAAGAGCTGATCTAAATCTGGAATTATACCTACTGAGTTTGAGTTGGAGCATTGCAGGGTAACTCAACTAGCATAGGGGCATCTGTCACCAGCTGGTCCCAAAGTTCCCAGATTTCGGCCTCTTGGGATTAACCCCTTGTTCCCTTGCCTTCCTTAGCCCATCGATTTAAGTAAATTGGGAATTCCTTGGACTTTCCTCCAATTGATAGGGCGAATGGAGAGAGAGGAATTGAATAAGACCCTAAAGTGGCTGATATTGGATGGGCTGATGACAGGGGACCTGCCTCATGCAGAAAAATCATAATGTGGACCATTTTCTTCTGTGAAAAGTATAAATGAATGGATAAGTAATTAATCATTCATTCATTCATTCATTCATTCATTCATTCATTTTCCGAACCGCTTATTCCTGAATAGGGTCACGGGTGAGCCGGTGCCCAGCCAGCAACTCTGAGCACAAAGGCGGGGAAACAACCCTAGACAGGGCGCTAATCCATCGTAGGGCACACACATGCACACACACATCCACACACTAAGGGCCACTTTAGAGTCACCAATTCACCTATCATGCATGTCTTTGGACTGTGGGGGAAACCGGAGTACCCGGAGGAAACCCACGCGAACACGGGGAGAACATGTAAATTCCAGTAATTAATCAGTTAAAAAATTTATAAATCCACAAAACTCTTCTGATAAATATGTTTGAAAAGGTCTCAAATGTGAAATAAGGTGAACTCCTCCATATATATCACAGCTTTAATAGATACAACCTCCTCTCTAAAGACTTCTCTTTTCTGAGTGTAATCGGACCTTTATTTTATGGATTTTCTCTCGTTCCCTTTGAGCACCTAAGCTTTATTTTTAAATGGCCCCAATTATCAGCTGTCCACAAAATAGAACCTAAAAAGTAAAGCAAAGGACTACAGAGAGAATGACCAGCACAGTAAGGTTGGACTGACCTCTGAGAGCAGGCAAGAGGGAACGGTCCTTCCTATCATCACATTTGTTACATTCGCTGAAGTAGAGCAGCAGGAAGACGTCCACCAGCACCCAGACCAATGAGGTGGTCAGCACCACCTTGCAGTACACAAAGCGACGCATGAGCCTTGAGAGGCGTCAGGAGCCCAGAGTGAGAGTGGAGAGAGGGTGAGACGAAAGGCCAGGCAGCACAGGGGCGATAAAGCAGCAGACAGAGGAGGCCTTCATCCCACTGAGGAAAAAAAGCACAGCAATCTAAGTATTAGCCTTGACGTGGTCGAATAATGATGTTTTATACTGAATGGAGCAAATCACACAGTCAATAGAATGTTCTAGTGCAGATAAATCTTAAATTAAGAACCACAGATTACAGCCACCCAAGCCCACTCAGAAAAACAATACTATACGGTCACTGAGGAACATCTTCAATACTGATAATGGGGAGAAAATACACTGACTGGCCACTTCATTAACAGCATCTCATCTTGTACACTTATCAGCTCACGAAACCATATAGAAGCACTGTGTATTTCTACAATTACAGACTGTAGTCCATCTGTTTGTCTGCGTACTTTGTTAACCTGCTTTTATAAAACATACTGTTTGTTAATGTTCAGAAGCCCACAGAACCGGTAATATGTGGGTGTTGGGTCATTCCAGCATTAGAGGACAGAAGAGCTGACTGGATAAAGTTTACTAGAAGAAATTGCTGGTCAGAAGATTATGGGATTTTGGCTAAAGGAACATCAATTGGCTAAATCCTTTTATTCAGAATGTGCTGCAATGTCATCATGTAAGGGTGTAGAACAGGTTTGTCTAGCGTTTACATTGTGTTCTTTTGCTTGTGATGAGCGTCGTCTCTTTTCACCACTAAGACGCAATGACTGTTGAGTAGACTTTACTGTGAGCATACTGTGCAGAAATAAACCAGTACTCACTACTCCCTACACTCCCTTCAAACTGAATGCTTTCACTTCCTGAGATCACCTGGAATTTAGAATTTCCTGCATAGTCCACTTCATAGGGAACAAGTGGGGTGACTGGAATGCACTTTGAGTATGAGCTGCAGCAGAGCAAGCTGTTCAAGAGAAAAACTGGACTTACATATGGCAGGGCTGTGGCCGACAAGGATTGTAAAATACAGCAATGTAATTTTTAATAGCAGCAGATACTGAAGTGTTTGGGTGGATCACTTGTAGAATAAGAGACCTGGTATCAGAGCAGAGTGTTGTAGAGCTGCAGAAGAGCAATCACTCATGTATTTCACCTGATTTACTGTATTGGTGATGAAGTGAACAATGCAGGCATCTATAGCAACTGATAAAATCACTACTGCAGCTTGATCGTTAGTTTCGTCAATATAGTTATTCTTGCTTCACCAATGTTTATTGCTGACTTATAAAGTTGTAGTTCATAGTTATGGATGAGCGATTGCCTCTTTGACTTTGAAAATCAAAAGCAGGGAGCTCCAGACACAGGGATGGAGGAAGTCCAAGAGATTCTATATCTGTTTTTCTATAATAGTGTATATTTGATGTGTATATATTACTTTCTGTCTATATTTCTGTATGTTTCTACTTTATACATTTATTAATTTTATTTTTGATTGATCCTTACATTCATCCTTGTTTTTTATTTATCTTACTCTTTCATGTGGCGCAGGAATGTAAAGAAGTGGGGTGGTGTGAGCACTGAAACCTGGTGTTCTGAACAGGGCTGATTTAGATTGGGTGAGAACTGGGTGCTGTAGAGCTGGTCTCTTTGAGGAATTTTGACCAAAGCTGTCACATTCATTTCATTAAGACCCCAGGAGACTGTTCCAGTGTCTCATTGTAAATAGATTGCATAACATCACTTTTTCCTTTTCTGATATCAATATTGAAAACTTGAACATCAGACCATTCTGATATACAGTGGCTTGCTAAAATATTTGCGAAGATTTTGCACACTGCACTTTTCAGTTTTTTCTTTGTGAAAAATGTTTTGAATCATGTATAATTTTCTTTTCACTTCACAATTGTATAACACTTTGTGTTGGTCTTTCACATTAAATTCCAATTAAATATATATATTTCCATATAAATATATATATATATATATATATATATATATATATATATATATATATATATATATATATATATATATATATATATTTCCGTATTTTGTCACATTACAACCATAAACATATATATATATATATATATATATATATATATATATATATATATGTTTATGGTTGTAATGTGACAAAATACGGAAATATATATATATATATATATATATATATATATATATATATATATATATATATATATATATATATATATATATATTCAATGAATACTTTTGCAAGCCACTGTATATCCAGTAATTCTCCCATTTTTCTTATCTAAATTACATTATAAATGAGCTCTTTTTAAGTGAAGTACAACAAATAACAGGACGTCACACAGTAGAAGTGTGTTCCTTCAGATTAAAATAGAGATGGATCAGATTGAACGATTAATCAGACTGTTATGGGTACAGAACAATAAATATGATTTTAATTCTGGAACCAGAAAATAAATTATGCCACTGTTACCTTAGCCTGACAGACATTGGTCCTCATATCTTCATAAGAATTTTCAGACTTATTGTTCTTGAGAAAAGTCCAAATAAAGAGTCTAAACTGCAGAATTGTTTGTGCCTATGCTCCTATAAAGATGAGTCCCATTGTCCTCATAAACTGAACAAATCCTCAAAAACATTAGTCAATGTCATAATCCTCGTGAAAACTGTGTAAATGGGTGTTAATAATTCATTCTTAGGATCAGTTGGTGACAAAAGCTCATTGCTCTTTTGTTAAAAAAGATTCTTGATTTTATTTTCACCCAGATAAATGAATAGGATAGGATAGAAGGATAGGATAGAATCTCTATCCTATCCTATCCTATTCATAGCTTTAGGTTTGATGAGGCTATAAAACCTTCTGTTATTTGTTAAATAGTAAAAATATATTATCACAACATTTAAAGACATTTTTGCAAAATATGATGTTTATTGGGATATTTTGAGAAAATGCACCTTAAAAACTGACGTCTCACGGTCTCTCAATCACACTAATGACTGATGCTCCAACATGACAGAATTGTGTTTTACAAAGCATGAACATTGAACAAGCGAACATTAAATTTCTGAAAGAATGAAAAGCGAACAGCAAGGTCAGTCTGTACCGGTCATTTTAAGCCTCACTCCCATGTCCCCTGGGAAGGAAATCTAATAATCTCATTTCCTTCTCTCTCTGTCTCTCTCTCTCTCTCTCTCTCTCTCTCTCCTCCTGTGCTCTTGTTCTAATTAAATGAGATGAATGGTTATTTGAAGAATTGCATTCTAAATGCAGCAGACCTCCTGTGGCAATTTGAAAACTTTCAAAATAAGCACAACACTGAACCAAACACACTTCTGACAATTATTTCTCTCACACAGATACACACACACACACACACACACATATGCACAACCTGACTGAGACTTCAAATCTGATCTGCTTGTTTCTCTGGCCATCTGTTTGGCTGCCCAGTGCAGTGTACGGCTGTAGTGCCACCAGCCATGCCATAGGCTGAGGCTGTACTCCTGAGTCCCTGCCGAAAAAAGGCAGGGTTATTAGAGCAGCCATCTGCACGGATGGGCTTTCACTGTCTGCTGAGCACACTCACACAACAGCACTGACCTGCACTGCGATCACAAATCACACTAAAGATCTAATCTTATGGACCTTTTCAAATGGCTCCACTATGGATGGCCGTCCTTGGCATTCTCTGTGCTATGTCAATGAACATGAACGCTTGCTCAGGGTACCATAAAGATGAGTGTCTCCCATTTTCCACAAGCTTGCTAATAAAATCCTTAACCCCTAAAGTACTGGAGAATTCCAGGAGAAATAATTTTCCATGATTATAAGCACTTAATAGACGGTGAAATTTGAAAAAGAAATTGTGAATAGCATTAAGAGGTCTCAGCAAGTCGATTATAGATGTTTCACTTGGTTATTCAGGTACAATACAGCGGGATGAGTTGAGTTACTTGTACCACGTAAGTGTTTTCTGGCTACTCTGCAGACACACTGGAAAGCTCATGGGAAGTGTGCTTGATCTTCACATCATAGAACTTGTTATCCAAAGCATGCATGTCAAACTGCAATCCTTGAGGGCCACACACTTAAAAGTTTTAACACGTTTTATTCACATTATTAGCTAATTCCCATGCTGTCTGTGAGTCTGGCTTAGTGTTCCAGTATGGGGAAAAGCTCCAAACCCTACAGCTCAATACCTGCATTGGACAGTAAACGAGCACTGTCTACATGAATTTGTTTCAACCCTGCAAAATTTCACTAATGAGCTCTCCACATTAACAAAGACAGAAACTTAATTAATACTATCAGAAACCATAAACACAGGTTTGGAACCAATACATATAATCACTGTTGGCTTTGCTGAAGCGGGACGAGTACCCAAGAGTGGCAATTAACATACCTCTTGATTTTTCAACATTATGTTCGCTGCAGTCCCCCTTTTGTTTCTGCCCAACACTGTCATTCAGTCAGCACAACCAGCAGATGGAAGACCAATTATGCTTACAAACGGATCCCTTTTTTCCATTCTAATCATTTTCTGTTGTAATAACACTGTACTGTTCTGTACTTTTTCGATGCAATTTCGTTAAAGTGCAAACTATCCCAAAGGCCTTATCCCCCTAATCTTTAATAGGAATCATTTAATTTACATAACACTGGTGTACTGTTACCTTGTTTCTGAGACTCCTGTTTCTGAGAAGCCATTATCATTGCTTTCCTGTAACTCCAAACCTGAAAACTGCACTGAATGCATATTAATTAAGAGGGCACTTCAGTGAATACTGGGGTCCGGCTCGTGCACGATTCACTGCTGAGGAGTCAACAAGACCTCTTTAATTTGCAAGCAATGCAACTCCACAATGAACAGCTCTTGTACTAATATACTGTGACACACAATTTCGTTTAGCAATTAAGAATTTCACAATCTGTCTTTCCATATTAGGAAGATGGGTGAGTCTGTGAATACAAAAAAAAAGTTGAAACCTTTGTCCTAATCTGACAGCGGAGTCAATGTTCCATCATACTTGACTGTACATCATGAAGGGGTCTGAGTGATGATTTGAAACGCAAAAATGCAGAAAAGTGCAATTCGCTTTCAGATTACGGTTTGACTGCACACTACTTTATCCATGTCTAGACTACTTTAGGCCTTTAGGTGGGATTAGATACATGTTAATTGGAAAAGACCCTGGTTAACAGTCTAACTTGATACCCTCTCATTAATTGTTGTCAAAGTTCACAGGTTCAGAGTATATATATATATATATATATATATATACATATATATATATATATATAGGCAACTGATGCTACAAAAGCTTCTTTGAGCAATGCCATTGAGTATCCACTTTTGGTTTCATATAGAACTGGTGGATGGTGTACCTTTTTGAAGAACCTTCTCTTAATGTAAAGGTTCTTCACACATGTCTATGTTTCCATTAGAAACAGGGTTCTTTACGGAAGACAAACTGGTTCTCTTAGGACATCACTCAGACTTTATGTACCAATGTCTTTTAAAGTCTTTTTTACATGTTTCAGAGAATATTCAGGTTACAAATTCAATTTCAAAAGAAAACAATGCTAGTTTGGACTTGTTACACTTGATCTCAAAACAAATCCAAAATCTGACCTCTTTGTTAAACTACTATCAATAATTGTTCTATAGTATATACTTTTACTGAAGTGTAAGTGTGTGTATATTTATATAAGGGCTGTCAAATTGGTTAATCATGATTAATCACTGAAGATTGTGCCATTTTTAATCTGATTGGCACCAAAGATTCCGGGTAAACTCCGGACACACTGTGACCCTGAACAGGACAAACTGCATAAGAAGATAGGTGGGTGAGTGAAGGGATGGGTGAGTGTGGGGGGTGGGGAGTGGGGGGTGAGAGAATGGAAAAATTAACAGCCCTAATATATACACACAGTCATATCAGAATATTATGACCACCTCCTTGTTTCTACACTTATTGACCATTCTATTGTCCATTCGGCAGGATCACATTTAGTTCTATAACTACAGACTGTAGTGCATCTGTTTCTCTGCATAATTTCACCCTGTTCTCCAATGGTCTGGACCCACACACACACACTCACACACACACACACACATCTACCCACACCCTCTCTCATATCCAGAAGTCTAAAAGCACTAGCATATTTGACGTGAGTAAACTACACTTGGCAGTGCACTTGGGCATCCTTATACTCAGACAGTAAGGTCAGTCCCAGTGGACAGTAGAGCACAGCCTGGTGTCCCTCATCTCTCTGCTACACATCTGAAAACACATGACATCATCAGACACGCAATGCATTCCCAAAACTACTCCTGACACACACACACACACACACACACACACACACACACACACGCCAGCAATCAGTCAAACACGACCCACTTACTGAACACGTCTGTCTGACTGACCCCTCGAGCTCCTGGACTTGTGCTCGTCAGACAGCAACGTGTTGCATCTGCTGTCCTTCTCCTGATCACAGATCGCTCTCGGATGGTGGTGGATGCCCTGCTACCATCGCGATAACCCCGGTGGAGGAGAGCATGGCTCAGCTGACGTGTCCTCCTCCTCCTGCTCCTCCACAGCAGAGCGATCAGGCACTGCTGCACCTGCAGGAAGCCTCTCCGTGGGTCGATGACTCTGAGGCAGAAAAGGCTGGCTTATACAGGCTGTCAGCTTCATCTAACTGCCCTGTGCTGCCTCGGCTGCTCGGGGATGCTGGCTGCGTGCCCTTGCATGCTTTAAAAGCAGTTCCCCTTCGCAGACGACCACCTTCGTCGCAGAGCAGTCGTGGGGATGCCCGTCGTCCTCAGGCTTGATATGCACCACCGTGACACGGGATAAGCCCGTGCACGGCGTTTGTAAGGCAGTTGTGGGGAGACAGCTGACCCTAATGGATGGAGACGGAGGAGAAACCGGCTCGCGCACCGGCCGCGCTCTCTGATTGGCCAATAGGTGCGCCCGTCATGACGTCATGCGCACTGGCCCGCTGCCAGATTTGTCCACACGTACTCAGACTGGGTTAGACTGGTGTGACGGGGAGTCCAGTTATCACCGATGTCGTAAACAAACAGTTACACTCTCTAATTTCGTCTAGTGCTGGGGGTGACGTCATCATGGCAAACTGTGACGTCACACTACACCAATCAGGGCCCTTAGTATAAGGCTGGGCAATTATTCAAAATCGGTTAAATGAATATACAGAATCTCTAACCAACCTGGCCCATATTCAATGAAAAGCCATAAATCATCTCATGGTCAAAAAATTAATTGCACCCAGAAAAAGTGTGGGATCGCAATGCTGTTCAGAAGGTAGGTTAAGGTTACCAGGTACAATAAAGGATTACACATTGAGTCTGATATGCGCAATACGCTGATGTGTGTCCTGCACACACAGAAGAAGTGTCTGAAGGTATAGCCTGGCATGCCAGACGTCTCAGCATGGAGTGTCCTGTGTGATAATCCAGCTCATACATCTTGAATGTTCTCACTCAGTTCCTGCAGATCTTGTAGAAAGGCTGGAGTGTTCATAATGGCATCGCACACATTTAGAGCAATTTCTGGTGATGCACCTGTTGATAGCACATACATGGATTCGTTGGCCATCTCCACCGAGACAAAAGCAGGACTCGTCACTGAAGATGGCCTGCTGCCATTGTGAGTGACTCCATGGCAGTCTAGAATGACACCATGGCAGACACCACTGCAATGCTGAGGTGGTATTACGGCCAGTCGTTGTAGCAGTCTGCATAATGTAGTCCTGCATCGTGCAGCTGTCTGTCAATGGTGCTGGCTCAAAAAGGATGATTCATATTGTGGCTGTTGGGTCTACCTGTGCATGTAAGACAATCTATGGGTTCTCCCCCTCCATGGTTCACATAGGTCACTCATATCCTTCGTGTTGCATGCTATGGTGATATCCACAAGACTGGTATGACTGGACCACACTTCCCAGAACCCTGAAATGCAACCTCTGTCTAATTCCTCCAATGGACTGAATTACTTTCAAGCTCTTTCGAGATATACTTTGCTTGGAAAGGATGGCACTAACACAAACAGCATGAGTCAGAATTTAAAGTATGCCCAACAGGATGAGCTTATATAGTGAATCATTTACAGCAATAAGACCAATCCTTGCTTAAATCGGCAAGGCAGAGTGTGAAACTTGAATTGTTTGCATGTCTCGTGGTCTTGAATTGTTTGCATGTCTCGTGATCTTGAATTGTTTGCATGTCTCCATCTAGGTTCCCATCAGGCGAGGCCTACCAATTTAGACCTCAGTTTCCAGTGTTCTTTTAAATGAATGGCTTTCATCACTGAAACTGACCTTTTTTTCAGATAAATCTTACATTTGGGGGAAACACCTTAAATATAATATAGCTTGGAGTCCTTTTTGATGTTAAGAATATATCAAGTGTATCAACTCCCAATATTATGTTAAGGCTGCTTTCAGGGATAACCAACAGAGGTCACCAGCACCTGTAATGGACAAAAACTTGGTACACATATGACCAAAAGTATTGGGACACCCACTCCTGTCAATGGTCCTTTCAAAGAGTTTATCCTGCTTTTATTGAAGTAACTGTCTCTACTGTAAGGAAGGCTTTCTCCTTGTTTGTAAGGATTGTAAAGACTGTGAGGATTTGATTGCATTCACTCACAAGAGCATTAGTGAGGTGGTGATGCTGAACAATCACCACCCAACCTCATCCCAAACGATGATGGAGCTCCATCATTCCAGAAGACACACTTCGACTGCTCTATGGTGCTGGGGGCAGTATTTTTCTACTGGGACTAGATAAGCAATGGGTGTAACTTAAAGTAGCTGAGATTTTAAAAGAGTCACACTGACTTGTTTCATTAGTTGGTGGAGTGAAGCGCGAGCCCTCTGGTGGTCGCGAGAAGTACTGCGAAAGATAAACGCCATGCCTTCCTCACACCACAGGATATCCGGGCTGATATAAGGTCTCCAGACTAAACAAGCGTATATATAAACGTATATATACACATAGTGTGTATGTATATACTATATACTGCACTGCCTGCTCTGTTTGTAACCTGGACCTTCCACTTTTAACAAACAAACAAACATTTCTGCAACTGAAACAACTATTTATACACCAAACACATGATTAGTATTTAACACTCAGTATCTTTGTGTACTGTGCTGCGTTTATTCCAGGTCCATTGATTCATTCTTATCCAGCTTGGCTTTTCTGTGTGATTTAGCAGATCCCAGAGTCTCTTGCAGTTTGGCGCTGATGGTCAGGACTCCAGTATATTCAGGAAAGATAGTGTAGCTTTTGGGCTTTTGTGATAAAGCACAGACCAATCTGTGAAATTGGTCGTTATGTGTGGGGTCTCTCACGTTTTCAAATGCTGTAGCGCAGGAATTCTCAACCTTTTTGACAGAAAGATGATGAACAAAAATAAAAATGTACTTATTAAAAAATATTAGTGTATTTTAATTAGCTAGCTAATTAGCTAGCTAATTAAAATAGCTAATTTTTGTTTAGCTAATTTTTGTTTAGCTAGCTAACAAAAAACCATATAAAACTAAAAGAGAGACATCCTCTGTCCTCCTTTTACCCCTCCTCGCCCCCAGCAAGGAGTTGTACAGTCTGATGATATGAAGGACAATAGAGTTTTTAAGTCTATTGGTCCTACAATTAGGAAGAAGCAGTCTGTCCTTGATGTAGCTTGGTCATAGTCTTCTTCTTTGCCACCATCACCAGAGTCCAGATTCATGCCAACTACAGAGCCAGCCCACCTGTTCAGTTTGTCCAGCTTGAATGTATCCTTGGATGTGTCCTTGGACAAATACAAGACTCAGAGGACATGGTCAGAAGCAAGAGGTAACACCTGTGCTGGCCAAGACAGAGGTTATAGTCCAATGGACATTGTACACTGCAGGGTTCCACAGAACATGATGATGACACTTCTCCAGAAAAGGCACATAACACTGTGAAAATACTGTCAGTTGACAGGTGAGGAGTAGATAAACTGATGTCCCAAATGCATTAAGGTTGAACTTTCTATTCATTATGATTATTATATTGTTTTGTGCAATTTTAGAGTGAATAAAAGAAAGAGAACCCTTTCCCCACGGGATTTGAACTTGTACTATTGTTTGGGGAATAACATGTTTTACAATCTTTGTTTTGAAAGACCAGATGATGGAAATTTCAGTGCTTTCTAAATAGCCTGACTCCTCAAAGCTAGCCTTACCAATCAGCAGCCATAGGCGCCTCTAAGCAGATTCCCAGATCTTTGAAAATAAGAAAAACTGATGCCCACAAAGCAAGAGTAGTCTATAAGAAGATAACAAAGCATTTTCAGTTTGAAATATAATTAAAAGTTTAACAAAAAAGGTAAGATTAAGTTGATTTTTGGAAGAACAATGAGCTTTTCTGAGGGAAATGTGTGAAAAATGTGAATACTCATAAAAAGGCAAATCAGATTTTTGATTGTAGAAGACATTCAGGACGATTTGTCTGGAGTGGTGTACTGTTCTAGCGTGTTGTGCTATCTGCACAAGCACTTTCATGGAAAATTTAAAAAAAAAATAATAAAAAATCTTGCCTCCTTGATTGTTATATACCAGTAAATTCTGGAAGCACACCATGTTTTAAAAGCTGAAGGTGAAAAGAGGATTCTTCTACTGAATAATGATGTTAAACACACCTCAAAATCTACAATTATCTCAAGAGGTGCATAAGAGGTTTTAGCATGGTCCCTCCCATTCCCCTGACCCAAGCGTCATTAAAAATCTGAGGACAGACCTAAGAAACGCAGTGTGTACAAGAAGGCCAGAGAATCCAGGAAGAATTGTTCAAAGAGACTGGCCTTGTTTGAGCTGAAAGAAAGGCTATGGTAAGTCATACAACCTTGTGCATTTGTGATCAGAAAGCATCTTCGAATGTACGACTCTTTGAACCTTGAGGAGGATGTCAGGTTACACTTCTCTCATCCAGGAATAGAAAGCTGAGGTTGTTTCTGATGAATCACAATTTCTGCTGAGGCACACAGATGGTCAGATCAGTATTGGCAGCAATAGCATGAATTCATGGAATTCCAACCTGCCAAGTGTCAACTATGCAGGCTGCTGCTGCTGGTGTATTCCTGTGGGAGACTTTTTTGGCAAACTATAGACCCATTGAGACTAATCAGCAAAGGGATGGAGAACATTTTTTTAGATTATAGAAATGTCATGAATTGAACTTTCATTTTATGTATGAATATTATTGCATATTATATTAATGTTGTATATTATAGCATATTCTTAGTTAATAAAGCACTATTAAACATAGATGTCATGGTGAGGTTTTCCAGAGTGATCTAGGTTTAGATTTGTTCTAAGGATACAAATAAAGCCTTATTTGAAAGCAGATTATATGCAGGTTTTGAGGTTTAAGGTCTGTCTTTAATTTATAGTCCAGTAATATAGCCACACAGTGCCATCTGCTGATGGAATGGATTCATGCATTTTTGAACAACAATGCCACCTGCTGGTCACTGGTCAATTCTTCTCAATAAATTGGTGTAAAAAATAGCATTTTAAATTTGCTGAAGGTAGAGATCAGTGAGAGCCAATGGTTTTCAATTCAGTTGAGTAAGGTAGAAGATTACCTCCATGTAATTCAAAGTTGGTACAGTCTGGAAGAAGAGCAAAGAATAGCTTTTTATGTGTGAACAGATGTGTGAGCTGTGTAATAGTGTGAAGTCATGTTAACATCTGAAGTGGTAAAGTGGGTATCAGATTTATCAGATTTGGCAAGTTCAAATACCTCTCTAATTGTAGAGATTAAGAAAAATATTAGGATAGTGGCCATGCTTATTTTCATGGTAGGCCAGATTAGAAAATGTTTAACTTAAAATAGTTACTGGACTACCTTAAATGTTTGAAGTTTCTGACAGTCTAATATTAAATTATCATAATATGAAAAAGTGTGTTTTGCTCTGTAAACAGGTTGCCACCCCTGAACAGACAAATCTCTCTAAGTGGCAAAATGTGGCTCTGACTTAAGCTTAGGCTTGACTTTGGGCTTAAAAGTGCCCTAGAATGTGAAACTGCATTTGTCTTGGCATAGTTTAATAATGAGAGTTCTGTGCAGAAAAAAATAATATCCCATAAAATCTCACTGTGGCCTCTTCATTAAAGAATCTGCGATAACAAAAACAGGCCTGTATACGATCCATCTCAAACTTTTTTTTACATACAAGCAGCTGACTAGCAAAAGCCTGTCACACAGCAAAGGGAAACATACCACACATTTGATGTTTCTATTACTTGCAGACAATGTACTCTGCTCCTTGTTGTGAAAGCAGCTTTTCTTGTGCCAATGTCTGCAGAAGAGTAGCCCAATTCATCAAGCCAGAAAGCTGCTCAAGGAGAAGTTGGCATTTGCTACAGGAGCACCTTCAACAGTTAGGAAAAGTGCTTTTTGGAGGAACACAGCTGTGAGTGATGGAAACGTAACATTTGGAGAGGTGCATGTAACAGCCATGGAAAGAGGCCTCAGCTGTTACAAGCTAAACCCAGGCCAATGAGGTCATCTATCCATTTCACCACACTGAGAGGACAGAAATATTAGGTAAGAGTGGAATAATTATAAATAAATGTTTACTTGTTTACTTAATACTGTGCCAAAGCACTGAGCTGCCTTGAGAGTCTTTAGATCTTTTTAAGAGATGTATTATCTTCTCCTTGAGAAAAGTCATAACGAACGATGGCATCAGATTTGTATGATTTTAACTACAGAAGCCAGTTGCCAGTTGAACTTAGGTTTATTGGCAGGTTAGGGTGTTAAGTCCAAGGGAACTCCTAATGACTTGAATTCAAGCATGTAAAAAATTAACATATTAAAACAAACTCTGCTCTTCTGAAGCTTTTTACTTCCATTCATGTTGTATGTGCACAGAAAACTGTGGATAACTGAGGGCCTGGAGAGACACATCAAATGCATCCTTCAAATCACCCTGAATGTAGGTTCCATTTCTAGATTTGTGCAGAATTTCACTTGCACCATGGAGACTTGCATAGTTTGATGTGTTTAACCCTCCTCAGCCAATCGGTAACATTATCAAGCATAAACAGGAAGTTATGAACTCATGGTCTTAACCAAGCAGTGACATCTCTTGAATCATTTTTTTCCTTCTATACAATTAATTTAATGTTTGTTGTGTCAGTCATATTTCATTGACATATGGTTTTCTATTAAACAGTATTCCCTTGTGTTTTGTTCCTTGTGTTTCTTCTTATTGGCTACTGTGGGCCTCTTATGTACAGTGTAGCTAAGGAATGGTTAATTTTTGTGACATATATACTAATAATCTCAATTTAAAACCATATACATGTATATAAAGAATTACAAATTGAAGTTGACAATATTAAGGAACTTGCTGTTGCCTGACAGCAAGAAGGACCTGGGTTTGATCCCCGGGTGGGGCAACCTGGGAAGTTTCTGTGTGGAGTTTGCATGTTCTCCCCGTGTTCGCATGGGTTTCCTCCGGGTACTCCGGTTTCCCCCACAGTCCAAAGACATGCATGATAGGTGAATTGGTGACTCTAAAAGTGGCCCTTAGTGTGTGGATGTGTGTGTGCATGTGTGTGCCCTACGATGGATTAGCGCCCTGTCTAGGGTTGTTTCCCGCCCTTGCGCTCAGAGTTGCCGGCGGGGCACCAGCTCATCCGTGACCCTATTCAGGAATAAGCGGTTTGGAAAATGAATGAATGAATGTACTCTGACCTGCGTACTTGAACAGAGTCACCCACTACATTTTGGAATGACCATGTATCAAAATACCATGTCTTTGTGCAAAATATCACAGTTGTAGAGATGAGTTACATGATAAGAACTCTTTGCTAACAAAACCAAGGTGTTTCTGCATCTTTTCCATTTGCACCTTAAGTTGTCCAGCTAACCTAAGACCTCTTTTATAGACTAGTCCAGGTTAAAGGGGCGTTGGTAGTCAAACCCCGCCTTCTCTGCGCTGGGATTGGCTGGTAGTTAACACAACCCATCCAGGCGGACGCTTCCACCCAATCCCACCTCAGTAGGCGTGGCTCGGGGAAAAGTGGGCGGGGACAGACCTCGTATAATATCCCGGGGCAAGAGGAGCGGCTCTGGTAGTGACACCTGTCTGTGCGCGTCATGGAGAGCAGCGCGCAAAAGAGCCTCTCCAGCGCGCTCCGCTGCTGATCCTCCAGCACTTTTCTCCAGTTCTCCGACGTTTGCAGCCGGTTTGGAGGTCGGAGGCCACTGTCAAACAGGCTGCGGACTGTGAGCAGCTGGTCAACGGGCTGCGGGGCTCGTCATGAACGCCTCGGCGCTGAACCAGACGGACGGCGGCGCGTTCCCCAACCGCAGCGCGGACGTGTTCGCCTGCTGTAACTTCTCCTCGGTGGTGACGGATGAGGGCTTCTCGAGCTCGGGGCCGGACGAGCGGACTCTGTTCATCATGCGCGTGGTGCAGATCGCCGTCATGTGCGTGCTGTCGCTCACCGTGGTCTTCGGCATCTTCTTCCTCGGCTGCAACCTCCTCATCAAGTCCGAGGGCATGATCAACTTTCTGGTGACGGACCGCAGGCCGTCCAAAGAAGTGGAGGCGGTTATAGTGGGCGCCTATTGACTCCAGGGGGCTGAAGAGGGAGGAAAGTGGGGGTCTCCACTCAGGCGCGTTCACGAGCCAGCAGTGAACAGCTCCGCGTCCAGAAGTACTTCGTTCTGTGTCGCCTAAAGAGTCGTGAGAGTCGTTTTTGTACGAGAGGCAAACTTTTAACACCAGGGCAACCGCTTTGGTGCCGAGCGCCCGTTGCCATGGAGACGCTGAACTTGTGGCGCGACGGGTACATAGGTGCGAGCTGTGAGATAAAGCAGGTTGAAGGGTTTCTTTGTGTAAAGGAAGGCTTACGTCTCTATCTCACAGCTCTGCCACCTGTAAAACCCGAGGACAACTCGTTTAAGAAGCAGAAGTGAGGGAGAGGATGAAAAGGGAGGTGATTAAAATGATATTTTGCTGTTTAAGTGTGTGCTTTGGCCCCTTTCATTACAACATCAAGAATGATGGCACTGGTTATGGCATTAATAGGACATGTCACTCAGTTCTGCCATATAAAAAAGGGCACCTAAAGGGCAGGTCCAGGTTTTCCACCCATGTTTACTCCTCTTAATGGCTTTGTTAAGAGGTTTAATGCAGGACTGATGTGTGAAGCTGCAGAACTCAGTCATGTAGTGAATGTTTTTCTTAGCAGTTCAGATGAAGCTGAAAACCGTGTTGGACGTTGTTGTTCTTTTCCATTTCAGTTGTTTAACCTCTGGACTCTACTGGACTGCCCTGCCTTTGATAACACACCCGCAGGACCTCACTGTTTTGTTTCACTTCTATATTGTATCTTGTTTAATGTAATAAATTGAATATTGGACGTAAGAAAATGTTTTCCTTCAGATTTCTGTGTGTCATGATGGTGGAAGGATTTTTTTACCTGCACTGTTCCACCAAAGTGTGCTTGTGTTTAAATTTTATTGTTGTACTAAATTAAAGCAGTTGCTGAGGTTTTATACAATTATATTTAGGCATTTAAAAAGAAAGAAAGACAGAAAGAAAGAAAGAAAAAAGGCATATGCCCATCTTTTAAAATTAAAATATCCATAATAGTTCTAACATTGATTAAAGACACAGAAATAGGAATATTTTACGCATAATCACTAAAATACAATAACTAAAATACAATAACAATACCTAAAATATAATAACTAAAATACAATAACAATAACACAATAATGCAATTTACATGATTTTCATATTTGTATTTTTACCCACCAAATTATTTAAATGAAGTCTTGATCAATCCTTATAGATCAATTGAAGCTGCTTACACACAAACTGTTCATATCAATAGGTAAGAATTCTTATTTATAGGCATTTTCTATTGGTATATATTCTTATCTAAACACAAGTATATATTTTATATCTTTGTGTAGATATTAAACCAATTTCATGAATAGGCTGTGAGACACATGCAGTGGTACCCGTGGGAACCATCAGCTTAGACATGCACCACAGGACTGTGTGCGAATCATCATGTTTCACATTCACAGTAATGTAAAAAAACAACAGTGGTCCGATCTGTTTATTTATGTTAAATAAAATGGATGACTGTTATTCTACAATGCCAATCCACTAATGAAACCTGATGTTTTACAGAGCTGCTACACATGCACGAGTAAACCTGTTTGTTTTCCAGATCTGCATGACTGAATTACTAAATCAGTAGTTCCAGTTCAGGTGTAAACGACATTGATTTAGTAAGTTTGGTTTGTCAGTATGACATCAAATGGTTTTCCTGTATGTTTTGCAGACTAATTAACAGATACATCCTTACTGGTGGTCATCATAGTACATTCCAAAACTGGACAAAATTAATCATTTTACAGTTATTACCAAGCTGAACACAAATGCCAGCAAATCTCTTTGGAATGTGTTTACGAGACTTGGCAAAATGTCAGTGATTAAAGAGGCATGCCAGTTGTGAGGCAGACCTATTTATAAGAGTGTGAGAGAGCTGTGAGGTTGTTAACTTCACGGTGAATAATTATGGTCCAGGCACATCTATATAGATCTAGCTGCAGCACATTGACATCAGAGCTATTTTAAGTTGAGAAGGTGTAACTCTTTAAGAAGGGTACACACAACAGAAAAAGTTCACCAAATGAGTGAGCAGATGTAGTAATCATGTCTCTGTGTTTGTTTCTATGGACAGTGTATTTATGTAAATGCAAAATGTTGATCATTTTCCAACTTATGAAATATTACAAATTCTATATTTAGACTTTATGCAGATTTAAAACTAGAGAAAAACTTGCTTTTCACATTGTGTACATTTTCATAACTAATGGACAAACAAAATAGGTTCAAATGACATGGAATAAAGTTTCTTGTTACATTTTGTTATGTTACTTTGCTTCTTCTGAAAAGTAATTATTTTGGATATATTAGCTATGTTTTATGTATGACCTCAACACATAACAGTGATCCATGCAGTCTCAAATGGGCCAACAACGCACAGTATTTTCTGTCTGTATAACTTGTATTTCTTATGTAATTAACTGAATATCCACATTCATCATGTGGATTCATAATGTTACTCCTGAGGCTTTGCAGTTCCACTTGTTTCAAAAATTTAATTCCCTGTACACAAACACTGATTTAGAATTTGTGCTTTAAGCTATAGAGTGCTATTTCCAGTACAATTCAAATTGAGAAACACATCACATTAAGGACCTTTGGTGGGCTATTCACAGCCACAATGTTGACAGACTGCTTAGAAATGGCTCATACAACGTGGGGCCACTTTATTTTACACAGTAAAAGGCACTCAGAACCTCAAATGGGCTGTTCATATCCACGCTTAATGCAGTCTCCATTCATATTTGAAGAGCTAATGCATGCTACAGATCCAGATTAGGCTGAACCTCACTTTCAGAGAGCGAGAGCGAAAGGTAGACCTGTCAGTTGTAATCAGGAAGTCCATGTACCATACAGTCAGTAGGTGCATTACTGTCTGAATTTGTTTACAAGGAACATTAGCTGATTATGCTTTTGCCTCTGCATAGTATATGAACAGAAGTGAAAAGTTAAAATGTCAGGTCAGGAAAAAGTTGGAAACAAACGAACAAATAAAATATAGATATATAAAATTCTCATAAAAGTGAAGATGCATGCATGGAAGAGGTTCTTTAGGGGTTCATTATTAAAGGCAATGGTTAAATGTAGAACCACAACATCATATAGGCTTCTTTAAAACTTACATTCACTGCCAAAGGTTCCCTGAAATCAGGAGCTAAGATAATTTTACCGATTTAGAGGACTCATAACTGTATATTTGGAGAAATGGAACAAAAATCCCAGTAGATGTTGTATCCATGCTGAGCCAACATCTGGCTTCTCTACAGATATTACAAATAAAGGGACTTGAGGAAAATTTAAGACTGTCTGACTGAAACATAGCTAAAAGAATACTGCATGGAGGAGTGGAAAATCCTTCAGTCAGTGTCAGAAACTGGTAGATAGGTTTAGAAAACATCTTGAGTCATTATTTCAACTAAAGGTAATACCAGCTCTAAGGGCTAAGGGCATATGGTATCCTAACATTTTCCTTACAAGAAAATAGATTTCTATGCATTACATTTTGCAAATGTAAATGATGTTTGTTCAGATTTATGTGTTTTCTATATCACTTCCATGATATTTAAATATGTAAAAAAAAAAATCTAAATGCGGTCTTGGGGTGCACTAACACAACTGTATATTCAACTCAGTACATAAATATAGGTAAATATAGACTGTTAAGTTGAGAGTAATATAGTGCAGTACACAAAATAAACATGATGCTGTAGATAATCAGTTGAATAGCCAGCCTAGACCTGAACTACACAGAACATATATCAGCCCTAATCATTTATCCTATCTCCTTTCTATTAGTGCAGTTCCAATTCAAAGTGATGGCCACCACAAGACAGCTGCTATAAAAGGTGGATGGTGATTCCCTTGTGTTAGTAGCATAGTATTGGGCTGGTAACACAGAGGATGAGGTCTGTGTATCCAGGACAGCAGAAGCTGTTCCCATGGGTGTTGAATGTTGCTGAAAAGACCCCCTGGGCTCAGGCCCATCTTACGCATGATTGGCCGAACAGCTTGGCAGCTCAGCGGTGGTGGTCAATGAGTGGGATAGTGACTGACAGCTCCAGATTGCATCATGATAGAGCCGATCATCGCCACACTTCTCGATTTCATGTTCTTCGGGGCCTGAGATTGAAAAACAGGAATTTTCACCCAGACATATTGGCTGCTGGTCATTTTCTGTCAATGTAGATACCAAGGCACTAATCCCTCAACAGTGTCAGTTCTATTTAATGTCTACCTAACTGTGGGATGGAGCTTCAGTGATACACAGCATTCTCCTGTTTTTATTGTTGTTGTTTTTTTTTGTTTGTTTGTTTTTTATTTTTAGATTTTATTAAGAAAATATTTGCCATGCAGACACTGTATGTCTGCTAATTATTTAACAAAATCTAAGAAGTCCTCTTAAATGAAAGGTATCATGATTGAGTTTGTTCCCCCTTTACAACTTTAATTGTCTCTACATTTCTGGTAAAATTAAAAATAGGTTGAACCTCATGCATATGCACAAATTACTGACACACAGAAATGAAATTATTTGAACAGTTTTATGTAAATTATTTGCATATCAGAAACATTTGCTATAATGCTTTCAGAGTTGTGTTTTAGAGGTGTGTAAAAGCAGGGAATACTCCAAAATGTGCAAAGTAGGGACTGGGTTTAAGATACAGGGGGTTTATTGAGAGTAGATTTATTTATATAAGCAGTTGAACTCAATGAAATAGTTGTGGTTGAGAACATACATGTATTTGGAATGTTGGATTAGAGGCTTTATTGGGCTGTATATTTGAGAGCCCTGTTTTTTAAATGTACCTGTAACAAATTACAGTTACTTTGTTTTAAATCCTGATTATGTAATGTTATTACATGTGTTCCTTTACTACCCATCCCTGCTTACATAAACAATTGTGTGGTCAGATACTGATGTTGGATAATTAGTTTTGCATCACAAATGATTGTACGTGGAAGAAACCACAAAGAAGGCAAATGAAAACACTGTGCATGTTTAATGATAGTCGATCAATAGGAACGGTGCTTTACAAGTTTGATTCATCAAAACAAATGTCGAGTGGTTCCCTAATTACAGAGTGATTCTTGAAAGTTCCCTCTCCATTCATTTCCACTTACATTACTGTCAATACGTCAGTTAAAGTTCATTCATCTTGCTGAGTGTTTTTAGAGTAACGGCCGTGCTGATGTTGTCCTGATTAATCGTGCAGAAATGGAAGCAGTGCTGCAGTATTGATCATGAAATCTATTTCAGTCTGGTGGGAAGAATATGGAGAGAGTTTGGCAGACTGACTGAACAGTGTTGCACATGTACTCTGTATCACCGTAATCCCATTCCTTCAGATATATCACATTTTAGATTGAAACAAAATGAAATGGTCACTGGGAATAAGTGCTGCTAAGAGCCCATTAAATATAATTATAATATAAGAATGCAGCATTACTCATATATGAATTTTAGAAAATACACAGATACATTTTTTACATTTTATTTGTATTTCTTAGGGCCATTTTGCAGTGTTGCTGTCATCATATTGGCAAGTACATCTCATATTGAACTCACACTTATATGGTTTGTCTTGAATCATCTTAAAGCAGAACAGAATTACTACTAATATTTTATGAAGAAGTAGGTTAGATTCTAGATGAGTTTGGGTAAGATTCTAGATGTAGCTATGGAGTCCATAAATATCACAGTGATGGTCATATCATCTCATATTGAGCATTTATTATTATTGTTGCTGTCTTTGTTGTTTGTATTGTACAATCACAGTTAGGTCTGGCCCCACAATCTGATAGGGTGAGAGATATTCTAGAAGTGCAATGGTAATGGTACTCTGACCAAAGCCCTTCAAGTATTTCTCCGTCATATATACACACATAATCTACAAACTGCACCAGTGCTTACAAGACAAAAACACCATGTCACATTTATAAAAAAGATTTCTGAATTAAATATAATGAGTTTATAAAGTCTATTGGATTAGTAAAAAAAAGTTACATTTGATTAAATTATTAATGACCAGACTGATTCTTTCAATGAGCCAGTAGATTTGTCACCCCACTAAATTTGGATCGAATCTCTGTCACAACTTTTCAAATCTCTAGATGAACCAACTTTTATATTAGTCAACATATTAGCAAGACATTACTCCATTTACTATATTTCATTTTTTCATTGTAGTAATCATGAATTAAAACTAAAATTAATTTAATATATTTCACATTTCATTTTTTGCTTAATGTCCCAGACATTTTTACTCACACTTAAGCACACTAAACACAGACACCATGGGTTTGTAACAGAGCAACACTCTGGTTTATACTCTCAAGAAGTGTGGTTTGGTAGGTAGATAGGGTACATTGTATGAAATGTTTAACACCCTTGGCAGTGTGTGTAGCCGTGAGATTAATATACTGCAAACAATATTTGTTATTTGTTATTTGTCCACGCTGGTCTCTCAGCCGGCTGCCCCCCGTGACCTTGCTCCGGGTAATCGGAGGAAGACGAGGACGAGGACAATATTTGTTATATTTCTCCCTCTCATGTATTATTAAATAATTATATCTTATATTACTATATTATAGTTGTTATTATTATTATTATTATTATTATTATTAGTAGTAGTAGTAGTAGTAGTAGTAGTAGTAATATTAAGATTTCTTTTTCTTTATACAAATTGCAATTGAATTATTGTACCTTAGTGTTACTGAAAATGAGTGAACAACAACAAAATATGTCATGGTGGCATGCACTTTCTCAGTAGTCATGACTTGAATTATGCATGATATATCTGAGAAGAGGCTCCATCATACACTAAGGTGTTTAATAGAAGTTTGCATTATTTAGTCATTGCTTGTCTCAGTGTATGTGGCCTTTGTCTGTGGCCTGTTTATCCTCTAGTTCATCTATTTTTCACTGTGCCTTTGTAGCACAGCACCTTTGCTGGCGAGCAGGCCTCGTTCAGACATAATAGCCCTGCTGAATGTGTCGCACCTGGGCCTATGGGGAATGGCACAGTTGATGGCTTTGGAGATTAAAGGTATTCTCAAGAGAGTCTGCACTATGAAGCACACACAAGAAGGTGTGTGCTTGGTAAGTGACCTGATGCATCGTCATGGCAACTCAGCAGCTATGGCACTGGTAAAAATGAACCATATACTGATGACCAAGGACTGTAAACCTTTGATCCAATTCTTATTGGTTACTGGGTTTGCTTTTAGGATTGACTATATAAAGAATTAATATTATTTAACAATAGGCTTCAGAAGTGTTGAGAAGCATTCAGAACCCAGTCTAATGGGTTCATAATGTCTTAGCCTGAAGGCATTCATTTACTGCCAGTTGAAACCAATATCCTAAATACTACCAAGACAACTATTTGTACACCTAAGCATAACAACAGACGTATGTGGTGGTACAGTGACTTTATCAATAATCTATTAGTAGTTTTGACCACAGTTTTTCCTTGCCACTGTCACTTCAGCCTTACTAACAAGAGATTTTATTATTTATGTATTGTTGCTCTGTTGTTGTTTTTCAATTGTTAAAAACAATATACAAACATATTTGATTTTATTTGATTTCTATAAATATTATTTACTACTTTTACATTTTATCACTTTTACAAATAGAAACCAAGAGAAACTCATTCATTTTCTGAACTATTTATTCCTGAATAGGGTCAGCCGGCAACTCTGAGCACAAGGGCAGGAAACAACCCTAGACAGGGCGCTAGCCCATCGTAGAGCTCACTCACACACACACACAAATTCACATTCACATTCACACTCTAAGGGCCACTTTAGCGCCACCAATAATAATAATAATAATAATAATAATAATAATAATAATAATAATAATAATAATAATAATAATTTGCTGTTTATCCTAAATACCAATAAGACAGCTTTTAAGGATTAAATGATTTTCCAAAGCTAAATCCTTGGACGCAAATGGTGCCAATAACACTTGGGAGTCGAGAGTTTAACTGGTCTCCAGGGGTCTGATTAACCCATTTCAGGCTAGCAATAGCACACAGCGTTTAGGTCAGTAAGGTTCATGCTGCTAGCAGCTGACACTATATCCCCTAGCAGCATTTATAGGCCAGTTTTTCCTACTGAGTTGAGCTGGTGCAAAAAGAAACAGATTGCTCTCATTTTATCTCATATTTGGGGAGACGCTGAAATGTAACTTGTATCTCCACAGTAAGCCTAGAGTGTGTTGTCATAACAGATAAACACATTTTCCCAGCCTTATTCTCTCATGTATCACAGAAGGTGGAATTAAAACAATATTTTCAACCACTTTTTAAACTGATTTTTCAAAAACTCCAATTTAGCTCTAACTCTGAGCTGGCTCCTCCACTCAACAACAGACATACATTTTTTATTTAACCATTTTTTAAAGGTTCCATTTTTCCTGTCAGTTTGCCTGAGGCAGCCTCTCCTTCTCTTGTACTCTTGCACCGTTTCCCTCTGTCAGTGTAATAGAGGTTCTCTCGGGTTACCCTGCCCCTCTGCACTGTACATAAAACCATTTACTGGTTCTGACTTTAGACATTGTGTAATGTTTCTTCCAAAACATTCAGCACATCCTCTGAAGCCGTCTCTGACCATGCTGCCCCAGTACAGGCTCCAGGGCTTAAATGTGTTTTTCAGTGCTACAGCAACAGTGATAAGAGGGCAGACAAGGTCAGCACTTCTTCCCATATTGTTCCATTCTCACCCCTCTATTCTTGATGCCGATTAAGGCCAGCAACCTATTACCTTCTGAAACACTGGACAGTCAAAGTCATTAAAAACTTGCTACTTATATTTTAATATAATATATTAATTAGGACATTAAAAGAAACATGGATTTTTCTGTAAAAGATACAATTCAAGCCACACTGTGCTTTCCCACAGGGGAATTTGCCCTCCACAGGTAACCATGCAGTGAGACACACACATATACACACTTGTGAATTCACACACTAGGAGGAAGAGAGCACAAATGCCCTGAGTGGTGGGCAGCCCTAGCCATGGTTCCCAGGGAGCAGCTGGGGAGTTGAATGGCTCAAGGGCACTTCAGTCATGTTCTGCTAGTTCAGGGAATTGAACTAGCAGCCTTTCAGTCACAAGGCTGGTTCCTTAACCACTATACCCCAGTCGAGAAAGCCGGGGTCAGAGTACATGGTTAGCAATGGTACGGGATATCCCCAACCTTGTTGATAAACCAATTCTGTTACCACAGAGCGTCCACTTCCCTAAATGTAGATAAGTTACATATATGTTTTTCCACAGTTTTCCCGCACTCCAAATACGTTCACTGATTGAGTGAGTTTACCTTCAGATCAAATGAGTAAATCTTGTGTAAAGAATAGATGAGATTTTTCAAAGGGCAATCATGTCGTTTGTATGTGCTAGTTACTGCTTTAATTGACACCTCTGATGTACATGTGTAATTGTACTGAACAAAGTCTGATTCAAAGTCTGCTCTCCCTCAAGCTTGTAGTTGCCCTTCTGTAAGCTTTGTTCTCTCAGTGGCAAATGTATGACTTGGATGACCTTCCAAGAGATAAAGAGCACAGGACTTATCAGACCAGTGAACCTTCTTTTGTTGCTCCAAAGTCAAATCCAGATGTGGTGGACAATTAATAGTATGGACACTATACTTGCTCTCTGCAGAAGGATGTGATTAAATTGGATGCATGTTGTGAGTTGATTCAAAACCTTGATGCTGCCCTACAAAGCCAAAAATGGACCAGCTCTTCCATATTTGATGGCAATTGTCAAAATCCAATTTGTACCAAGAGCCTTTTGAGCATCAAGTGCAGTTTAGCTTGACCAACCATCCCTCATTGGAAGACAACCATTCAGACTCTTTTCTGTCCTGGCACCAAACTTTCCCTGCTTGTCTGAACAGCTGAGTGAAAGGCTGAAGACCCATCTCTTTCAAGAGCATTTTGCACATTTAAGGCATATAATTATACCATGTCTTGTTTAATAAAGTAGATGTAGAGCATTGGGTATAAAGATCTCCATTATGACTCCATTATTTGTATTTGGCAGCATCTAAGCCTCTGCAAACTAGCTAAGTAGAGCTAAGGATAAAGAGCAAAGCATGTTTGTAAGTCGTGTCTGCCAGATGTCCTACATGTAAGTCTGAATGTCTCACATAATTCTGAGACCTTGTCATGCACTGCTGTTATGAGAAAATTAACATTACTTGCATCATCTAAGAGTGGACTTATGATTTGGCACATAAGTGCATACGGAAGAAGCCAGAAATACCAGTCCATTTCAAATGATTATTTCAGTGATGTCACATAAGACAGCACATGTATCTGCCCTTTCAGCATATAGCAGTTTTACCCACACTCTGACATTATGAAGAGGGCTTCAACCTTAACTTTGAATGAGTCACAGTACAGGACACCAATTAGAGCAGACGTCTTTCAATCAGAGTTAAAAAACACAACCTGTTCAAACTAATATATGGAGAGGATGGAAAATGGTGAGAACATTCCAGCACAGAAAAAATAATTCATGATAAACATTTGGAATTTAACCATTAATCTGTAAGGACCATACTTCCATTCCTCTCTCTAGTAACTACTTTAAGTTTCATGGCAGGCGAGTGTGGTTAATAGTTAATTAATGGGTAATAGTCCAATAATGGTAATGAGTAATAACGTTGCAGTTCGAAGGGTTATAAAATTTAGCAAATGAGTTTGCACACTGATTGTAATAAGCCATTTGTCTTGCTCAAAGTAAATGTTTCTCATAGCTTTTAAGGATTTCTAATCATAAACATCTGTGATGACAACAGCACAAGCCTCTCTGTAAGAACTCTAATATGATTTTCCAGGATGAGCGTGGGATCCCGGAGGCACTGCTGTCTCTACCTTTGGGAATATTTTGCTTAATGGTGCACTGCCTTCCTCTGTCACAGCACACTGAGCTTTCTTTGAGAGCAGACAGACTGAGCCTTTGCAGGGTCATGACTTATTGAGTCTGCTTGAATAAGTGCGTGTGTGTGTGTGTGTGTGTGTGTGTGTGTGTGTGTGTGAGTGTGAGAGAGAGAGAGAGAGAGAGAGAGAGAGAGAGAGATACATTTACAGAGAGCATCCTGGGTCAGAATGAAGTACCATGTTTAATTCGGGACTTTTTTGGAGAAACTGCTCAAGACGATGAGGTGAATCATAAGGTGAAGTCAGTAAAACAGGGCTCAGCCTGACATTTTGGTCCTGAGAATATCAGCACCTCACCTGGATTATCCACATATCCTGCCTCATGGCCTTTCGTTCTTTCTCATGGAAACGACTGCAGATAACATTTTACCCTGGCAAAAGCTGTCACTGAGGAAAAATGAAAGCGCACATGAAGCAGTCAGTCCCAAATGGCGATTTCCTGTCACCACACAGCTGTCACACACAGTTAGTGTCTCTGCTGTGGCATATGGGCTGCATGTGAAAAAAAAACTCACTAAAGCAGGGTCACTACCCAAATGACACCAGCCAAATTAGATCCAACTTCCCCCTTGTCATCTGTGGGATGTGTTCTTTCTAGATGCTATACATGTGTGGCAGCAGACAATAATAAAGTGTTAGTGACAGTTGTGTTTGGACTTTATGGAACTCTGCACTGTCCTTTGCATACACTAACAATCTATAAACACATAAGCTGTGCTGTGCATTTGTATCTCCATTTTTGTCAATTTTCACTATCTAATAATTTGAATTTGGCAGTTGTTATTTGACATCTAAAAGGTGAAGACATACAAATAAGGGGACCAGTCTGGCCTGGGGGTGTAGAGCTCAAGCCCCAAATGTGGTCTCAAAAGACACAATTTTTTTCTAAGAATGTTTTCATTTTAAACCCTTGGTCACTGTGTCTAGTGCCACCTCTGGGAGGTGACATGTATTAGACTGTTTTGTTCTGTCCTCGGGAGCTGCTTTCAGTTATCTTAATGATTGCCACTTTAATAACATGTTTTACTTTACAAGTAAGTTTTGTTGTTCATCATTATCTGCCAGAGCCTGTGCTTAACACTGTAGATCTTATCTTAGAGAGTTTGGTGAAACATCTATATATATATATATATATATATATATATATATATATATATATATATATATATATATATATATATATATATATATATATATCAGCTCCAGGCTGGGTGGTAAACAAGAACACCCACTCCCGTAATCATTCATTTAATCCAAGCCAGCTATGAATATCCTCATCACTGAGCCTGTTCATGCTGGGTGAACAGGCGTGTGTGTGTGTGTGTGTGTGTGTGTGTGTGTGTGTGTGTGTGTGTGTGTGTCTGCTTCTGCACCTGGCAGGACGGAAGGCTTTGATCTCTATCTGCTCATTTGGACCTTTGTAATGGTTGCTGTGTCTCTGTCTTCACTGAAAGAGCCCAGAGATTGCATAGATGAGCCTTTTGGAAAGTGAAGGCAGATATCTACTGTGGAGGGAAAAGAAAGCAGAAGTGAGACAGAGATAGAGGGTTTGAGGCTGCAACAGTGTGGAGGTGGTAAAAGGTGTCCGCAGGTAAGATAGCACAGTGTCACACAGGGCGGGAAAGGTGGAGAGCTACAGATAGTGAGGGTTACAGAGATTTGTCATTGTCATCTCTGTCTTTGTCTATTTTGCTATCTCCCTCATTTTCTTCTCCCCCCCTCGCACTCACTTTTCCACATACATACACACAATCAAAACATGTTCTCCACAGTCTCAACAAGATCCACCATGTATGACCCAGCTGGCAAGTGAAAGGAGCCTTATACTACTGCTGCTGTAGAATTCACACACATATATCCAGCAATAAGCAGAATAACAACACCACAGTGTTTTAAAAAGGGCTTTGGTATGGGCCAGTGGTTCTCAACCCTGAATATTTTGTAGGATTAAATGCTTTACCTCTTAGAACCTGGGATCCACACTTTGCAGGCAGTTACATGGCATTTTCTAGGCTTCATCTATCAGAATGATTAACCTACAGACATCATACACATATCAATATTGTGTTATTAATTATCAGTGAGAAATCCAGCTAAATTTCACTAATTTCCAAATGAATTAAACCCCAGTTGAAATGTCAAAAGAGACTTCCAGTGCATGTTCACTGCTCTGTCCACCTGTATATGCTCAATCTGCATGAAGACTCCAACTGATCAGAGGGGAAGGTCTAATTATAAAATTGACCCAGATATTAATTAATAACATCAAAATTATTGTATTCTCAGCTCATAATACTCTGGACAATCAATTTCAAACAGGATTTCTGAGATGTAAAGTGTTTTTTATTCCTTATAAGCAAAAATAAATTATAGATACAAGTAAACATAGACTTAGAGCATGCTGGAGGGATGCAATGATGTTGAATAGATTCCATTTCTATGAATTATTTATTGACCACAATACAATATAAAGAATTTTGGAATGACAATGAGGAATAAAAATCTAGATTCTTAGGTTACAAATGCCAGAATAAGATAAAAACTGACAAAAAGAAAACCAAACAACAGTATTACAGTAGCAATGACTGACTGACTGTTCTGCACAATTCAACAAGTAAAGTAAGGACACTAGAATATTGATTGGGATTAGGTTCTGGTGGTGACACCTGTATGCTGTCTTGGCTGTCACTGGCTTCTCTGAAGTGCCTCTCTGCAGCATCTGTTCACAGCCATCATCCAGCAAGCATCTGCGCAGGGGTCATTCCACACGCCTCATTTTAATAGCTCAAGATCTGTCGCAGGAAACAAAGGGGGGCAGAGTATCTGCCAAGGATTCTAAATTGTTCCCTGGAGGACACGGGGTATTTTTGGCAGCATGTTATTGACTGCGTGAAGGAATGGACCAGACCTAAAAGTGTGTGATGTCACCCGTTTCTCAGGGCTTAATTGGCTGTTGATTGAAAGGTTAGCTCATATCTACATATCACACAGTTGCCTGGGGTTATTCCATTTACTTACAGTTAGCACATACTCAAACCGCCTGACATTTCCATACTGCCCTAGATTCTACTGGCTGATGATCTGGTTTTGCTGAAGTCTTGCAAAACAGCCCCTCATTAATGACCTCACGAGAAGACAGTTTGAATATGTGCATTCTCAAGCTTTAACAAGACATGGCCTCCAGGCTGTTCCCTAACAGCCACACTGAATCAATTCAGTTCACATGAGTTCAGCTCCATTTATATAGCACCTCTTTTTTACTGCATTGTCATGAGGCAGGTTTACAGAACTCTACATCCTGGGGTCCTAATGAGCATCACAGACTGTGAGAGTGGCAGGAAAACCTCTCAGCACTGGGAAAAAACCACTAGAAGACCCAAAATTCATCTTTTTACAGTTCAGCCACACATGATATACAGCAGACATAGTTTTACGACTCAAAATGATCCAATATTACAGATATGTGAATGGCAAAAACACATGAATGTTTGCTTTCAGTATTTGATGTGACCCCCCCATTGCAGCAATAACTTCAGCTAAATGTTTCCAGTAAAAGTTGAAAAGTCATGTACATCAGCTTGGAGGAATTTTAGGAATAAATTCAACACCATGTTCAATTCTGGTATGTTGATGGGTTTCCTCCCAATAACTGTTCACCTCAGGTCCTTCCACAACATTCATGTTAGATTAATGGTCAGGACATTTACAATTTTACTTTAGAATTTAATGGTATATTTTAGTTTTCATTGCTCCTCAATGATGGCAAGCAATTCTGGCACTTCCGCCATTATGTATGTAAAGTTAATGTGTATAGAGTCTATTTATATTACATATATGTATATTTTTAGCTTTATTTTTTATTGTTAATTTTCTTCTCCTTTGTATTTTCTACACCTTTTTTACTGCTGCAAGGGACTTGCACCTACATTTTTCACTCACCCTTACACCTGTGTGATGTGATCTGACAATAGACTTGATTTCATTTGTTTCAGAGATGGGATAACGTGTTTATGCTGGAACACAGGGTTTTCCTTTCTCCAAAAATAAAATGTTTCATGTAAAATCAACAAGATCTATTTTAGTTCCATCTTCTTCTAATTCTTCTTTCGGCTGCTCCCTTTAGGGGTCGCCACAGCGAATAATCTGCCTCCATCTTGCCCTATCCCCTGCCTCCTCTTCTGTTACACCAACCATCTCCAGGTCCACCTTCACTACATCCATAGACCTTCTCTGAGGTCTTCCTCTTCTCCTTCTGCCCGGCAGCTCCATCTCCAACTTTCTTTGTCCAATAATCAATTTTAGTTTCATCACTCCACACAAACATTGTTCCAAAAGCCTTGTAGCTTGTCCATGTGATCTTTAACAACAGCAGATAGACACCAGCTTGTCACCTATGTGAAAATCTTAAAATTCATAATAGAATTCTAAAGGGTTCACAAACGTCCAAGTACCACTGTACATGAATATATTATGGTCCGTCTGTTTCTCTGCATACTTTCATTCTGTTTATCAATGGTCAGGACCACCAGAGGAAAATAAGTATCTATCCTATATGAAGAAAATTCTCAATTACTGCTTATTATATTAAATGTGGCAGTTTTGCATTTATTTGTTTATATTATAATGGGGAATGTAGCAAATTGAAATTATTCTCTAAAGCTTCATTCGGTATTTGTATCTTGTAGGGAACTTATTGTAACTTATATAACCAACAAAGCATAAATTTCATCAGGAACAACTGTATGAGGTAAAGTCAGTGAATGACTTGCTTGTTGTGATCCTTGTGGTGATATTTATCACACATGGCAAGTTCAATTGAAGAAGATTTATTCAGGGTGTGATAGCAAGTTTGGAGGGAGTTCAGACTAAAATGTCTCAGGGCAATTCTGATTCTTCTTACTCACGTGCTGTTTTCAGTGTGGCTCTCTGGTAACACAGGCCAACTGTGACAGAAATCGATATGTATGAATCCATGCTATTTTCCACAGTATTTGCTCCCAGCTATACACAAGCTGTCACATGTCTGGCTGATCAAACATAGTGGACTCACTACAGAATGTGTTTAAATGAGACATAATGGTGCCTTTTATTCTATGGTACAACCACATGTACGTAGACACATACCATTAAACAGCTGCCCACTATTAAACAAAGTGACACTGACTAACTTTGAGAGAGGTTAAATGGCTGTACTTGTTTTTGAGCATTTTCTGACTGTTCCAGTATGGCAGATGTTGTAACGACTGTGTTCATTGAGCAGACAAAGACAGAGACAATGGAGGCAGATGTGCATACAGGGATTTTGGATTTAACAATAAAGAAAACAACATGAACTCTTGGAAACAGATTAGCAAACAAACCACAACAAACTAACAAACTGACACAATCACAGAACAATGCACTGACAAGGACAGACTGAAACGAAGGGTCTCAAATACAATGGCAACATTACACACACACACAACTGGATAATGAATGGGCAGGGTTCATAATGATACACATGGGAATGGGTGGAGCAAGGGTGGAGACAGAAACAAAACAAAACACATGCTTGGAAGCACATGGGGAAATAACAAAACAAAGAGGAGATGGGAAGACAGAGGAGTTGAACAGGACCGATGTACAGAGGCATCACCTTGTCTGAGAAATATTGCCAACACAACATCCAGTGTGTATATTTGTTAACCTTTAGAACCCTAGGCTAACTTTGAGGAATGTTTTTTAAAGGTGTGACATTCTTTAATTCACCCCAAAATTGTAAATAGCCAGTCATGCATGTCAGATATTGTTATTTTCCAGAGAATACAATAATTAACAATAATATGATCAAATAATTGATTGTTCTCCAAATAAAATAAAAAATATTTTTGTTATGTAAGTATAAAAAATGTATTTTATTTTTTTTGAAAAAAAAAAAAAATAGATGAAGCTTCTGGAACCCAATATCTGGTTCAGTGATGTTATCAGCCTCATCAGTCAGAGTCTGCTTGAAGATCATGTGGACATATTAGTAAACATGCATTGGAATCTCCTTTGCCTTTTAAACTGGGATTTAATTCAATTGAAAATTAGTTTTCCAAGCTGGATTATGCAATGGTAACTCTTGTAGTGTTATTATGTCTTAAGGTTACTCTAATCCTGAGTTATGAAGCCTAGAAAACAGCATGTAACTGCCCACAAAGTGTGGATCTCGAGTTATAAGAGTTAATAATAACTATTTAAACTAGCTATCATAACTAATAGCTAGATATTGCTAGTAGAGCAGATAGTGCTAATGTTAATATAATATTAAGTAATTCGATAAAATCAATAAACACATGAATTGTCCAGGGGCAAGGTGTTATATGAGGGAGATGTATAATTATTTGAAGGGCTGTATCATCCTGCATTCCTGAATTTAGGAAGCAGCAAGTTAAGCTTTTAAAATAAAGAATGCACTAACTGACAGTACAGTGATGTATTTTAGCAACAGTAAAAAGTTAGTTTTAATAGTCAAAAGAGACCCTTGATGTTATATCCATTGAGGTTTAATTCAGTCAATTTGCTGTATGCTCAGATCACAGCATTTATATTAAGAAGGTAATTCTTTTTTCTAAGCCAAGGAAAGTTTGAAAATTATGAAGATTACATTTCATTTACAATGGTGTGAAAATGACATGTAATTCTGTCAGCTGCTTGAAAAGAAAATTTGTTTCTGATTCTGTCAGTGTAGTCCCAGAAGAAAGAGCCCAGTCATCTTGGGATTCTTCAAAAAGCATCAGTGTCTGTTGCTGTGTGTTGCCATGTAGCTGACATATTCCTTTACTCTGGTGAGAATCTGTTAGCATGGAACACTGCACCTCTGCGTTTACTGGAAACAGTGGTTTTCAGTTGTTGCACACGACTCTCAGGGGGATGTAACAGGTCAAGTAGAAGAAGAGCACTGAGTCACACGGAATGTGTGTGTGTGCGTGTCTGCAATACTTGCATCTGGCTGTTAGCAACATATCAAGCGACAGCCAGCCAGGTCTCAAGAGTCTTTCCTGGGGTGTGTAAGAGAAGAATGCATTGCCCCATCAGGCAAAACTTTACCAAACTCACTCCTACACCTCCAGCTTAGTCTTCAACCTGAGCCAAGCCTGCCAGAGCCTCATTAAAACAGTCCAATGAGGACACATCAGAGTCTATAGCCTTCAAAACTGATATCATTAAACCCATCTTGCAATGGAGATTTACATCAATTACTTAATTGCAAGCTTTTAGACACTGTATGGCCTGTTTTGGTCTGAGAAGCTAGAGAAGCAGCTGCTGCCTGTGCAGTGAGTGAGTGTAGTTTATTACTGTGATGCAGCAACTAGCGGCTAATTAAGGAACTATAATTCGGTGGATGGAAATGCTAACATTAGCGGCTAGTTAAGGAACTATAATTCGGTGGATGGAAACGTTAACATTAAAACATATTAAGTGTGCCATTCACTGCTCAGTTTATTAATTTCTTACTTTATATATTCCAAACTGTTGTATAAAAGCAATAGAACACACAAGGTTGTGTGTTATCTTAAATAACAGCACAGCTATGATGAAATATGACACTCACCTTTGCCTTGTGTCTGCTTCATCACAACCATGCTATTTAATGATAAAACACTCCCTCTTGTGTTCCATTGCTTTTATATCTTAACAAGTATTAGCTGCCAAATCTGACTCTTATCTCTCTTGGATTTTTCAACAATCTTTGCCTTAATCTCTACTACTAATGAAACGTGAATGTGGAGCAAATCAGCCATGTAGTGCCATCTTTCACATCATCATTACAGCATCTGCATATATTATGAGCTCTGAGAAATAGCATTATTTTTCCTGATTCTGACATTTATGAAGTCCTGTACGAACATGTTTTCACAGCTGTGTTCCGTTCACAGCTGCATGTGTATTAAGACCTGTGATGCAGTTGTCCTTGGACCTGTAAGCAAAATTCTTGGGTGGAGTCCCTTAATCCATGACACAGCAACAACAAATGTCCAGCAACACCTGAAATTATTCTGCAAATTCCTACATCACCACATTTTAATGGATTTTAATCAAATATAAAGTTTCCCACGGTGACAACAATGTACGATATATACATGTTGCATATCAGTGTTACACTTTTACACAATTCCTGGTTAAATATGCATTGTGTAACCAAAGGCATTCAGGGGTCTGACTCAGGGCTATCTGTATATTCAGATGCTATAACCAGCAAGGACTTGTCAGGGATGTCAGTAGGTTTACCTACACCAACCAGCCATAACATTAGCCATTGACAACTTTTACCACACTCATCTTCAGCTACAGTGCATATAAAGCTACGAGGTGCAGATACATTTTTCTCAAGCTCCAGCTACTGATTATTTTACTTGGTTATTCTTTTAACCAATTGTAATTATTTTGCTTCAGAGGTAGAGCTGCCTCCAGAACCATTTTGAGTAGTGATTTTGCACACAAGCCTCATGGAGTCCATTCCTTCATGAATCAGATCTGTTGTGACAGCACATGGGGGACCTACTCACTATTAGGCAGATAATGCTATACTAATGTTATGGCAGATTGATCGAGTCTACACTTTGAAGTCATCCAAGGCAATTAAAAGTAGCACTGGTCCTGGTGATCACTTCCGACATGCAGATTCTGCCAGGCTATCAGATTGAGGCTGTAGATAAAGATTACGATCAGATTTCTGCTTCCCTTACTGGATTTTATCCACAGCTGTTTGCAGTGTTTGCCGTCTGCCTCACCTCTGGTGACTCAGGGAATAAAGTGAATTTGAGTTTGCTCTAAAGCCACGGTCTTCGTGTGCTGATAACATCATAGAACATGACTGTTGCTTTTAAGGGGGAGCAATTACAGCTGACATTTAGGGAAGGCCTCAAAGGGTACAATGTTGCAGAAATGGCAAGTTACTTGTCCTTTTTATAGCAATGTAAGTGTACATTCCTAGCCATTTACCTCAGATAGTATAACTGCAAAATTATATGAAGCACTTTAAATTCTGACTAAAGACCAAAGGCAACAACTTGAGAGCAACTAATGGTCCTCTGGTCATAGAAAAGCCAAATAATTAACATCCTCTCTGTAGACGTTAACTACATCAGCTGAGGTACTTGCAGGAACTTGACAGAAGCAGGCTATTTAATTTGAATAGATGTATTTTTTTATATCAAATAAATATATTTCATCATTGTTGACTGAAATGACTGCGGTCTCACATTTCCACTTCCCAACATTGAACCAGGTTTATAACAGGGTTGATTTTTTATTTATTATTTAATGATTATATGTAATGTCTCTGGTGACAATTGCATGGTGCAATGGAACATCACCAGAGCATGTGCTCATATGCTTTTGAGATTGGTGGGTATTAATGTTTATCTCAAAGATACAGTTGTGAAAATAATAGGACATGCCATGAACCCTTTTAACTTTTATTAATATTTAAACATACATATGCATTTTTAGAAACCTTTTCCTGACAAGACAATTGCATGTCTAATAGTTATGTTTTACATTTTTTGCAAAAGATGTTTCTTCACTCATGTGTTTAGTTATAAACTCCATCCCTCGATATTGTTAAAATTGAGATTGTGCCAAAAAGTTAATTGTCAACAATTTGTCAATGATTGTACAAGTTAAACACAACAGCTGGTTTGGCAGCATATGATTATCCACATCACTTCCTCAGATTAAGTTGGCTTATATGTAATTTATGAAGATATGTTTTATGCCCTAGATGTGAATTCAAAAGTTACAATTAACAGAATTAAATTTAAATATTTCTATGAATTAGACTATGTTTTGATTAAAAATTTAATTTGCCTACAATTTCTTTCTGTCTTTCTTTGGCTGGGTATTTCTTATCCTCCAGTATCTAATAAAAAGACTAGTTACGAGTTATTTCTTCATATCTCACACCCAATCAGATATTTCTCAGCTCGCTCACACACACACGCACGCACGCACGCACGCACACACACACACACACACACACACACACACACGCACACTTTTTTGTATCCTCTTGTCAGGGTGAAGCGCAATTGTGTGTTTAAAACATTACACAATCACAAATATACTTGAGTTAAAGTAAAAAGCCACCTCTTATAAATCAACTCTTAAAAGTACAATGTGTTTAAAAAAGTTACTTAAGTACATACAAAATGTAAAATTACATCTCTGTTACTACCCACCTCTGCAGGCTATGGCATATTTTCTATGTCTTCAAGGCAAGCAGTATGTGGATGAACAATAGCGCACAAGATAATGCATTCAGAAAAGGTAATGCCAGTGGCTACAAGACCTCATACCATGACACCTGGCCATCTGGATGTGTGACTTGTGACAACAAACTGTTAATCTTTGTGTGGACCACAGTATCTCTACACTTTTTTAATGATTTATTGGTTCTCAGTATCCTGTCACTACATTCCCTATAGCTAACCAAAATAGTTGAACAGAACAAATCTTCTGGAGAGGTGAAATCAGTTCAGTAAGTTCATCTGAAAGACTCCTTCATCCTGGACTGAAACACAAAAATTCTCTTTCTTTCCTTAGTCATATTAATCTATATTGCTTCTTGACGATATGTTGACGATATCTTTCCTGCACTGTGTTCCTCATGTGTCGATCTGAATGTGGATTTCTATGTGGAAATATGTCTCTCAAGGTCAGTGTGAAACAGTCCTCAGCCTGGGCTAGACGCCCACAGCAGGTTTCCAGCCAAAGCCAGGATATCTCCTGTGCTTGCCCTGCAGGTCATGCACTGACACACACTCCAGACCACACAGATCACTCTAGCCTCTTTATACTCAGCTCACACTCAAATAACAGGATAGAGGAGAAAATGGTTGTTCCTGATGTGAAACTGCTTTCTACTCCAGAGAGCCTTGGAGTGCCAGGATGAGGCTAATTCTCTGCTGAAGACTGACTGTGACGCATAATTGCTCTCTAACTGAAGCTGTTTTGGCCCAGATGGATTTCATAATGAGACAAACAGCACTTTGGGGACAAACTGAGTTCATTCCTGATTCTTGCTTTGTGCATGTGTGTACACCCTAAAGCAATGCTAAATTGGTCCTCAGCAGGACTCCACTAGAGCCAGAAGAAAATACAACATGGGGGAGAGGGGAAGATGTGGCAGAGGGACATGTTTGTCCCTGCTTGAAAAACTCCTTTTAACAATGAGATCACAATGGAGTCAATAAAGAGAAAGAAAGGGGTGAATGTTGAAAGAAGGAGAACAGAGTGAACCTGGGTGGAAAAAAGAAAGCAAATAGAAGGTGACAAGAGGAGAGTGAGTGAAGTAGATGAACCTGAATTAGCCTGTGACTCTGGAACAGCTGCAAGAGAAATTGACATTAATCAGGCGTAATTAAACTCAGTTACACAACAGCTGAGAACAAACAAGTTGGAAAGCTCAGCCTACTGTGTATATGATTTTGTCTTTTGAAAGGGTTCACTAAGAGTCTTTGTAAACAATTAATCTCAGAGATAATTTTCCCTTACTGTGTAAATTTTTATGTCAAATTAATACCATAAAATCTCCTATACAAGGTTAAAAGACAAATTATGGCTAATATCCTTGGTTGAGCTTAGTTAAAGGATAATCTATTACTCCCATTATGCAAGGATGCAATGATATTGGAATCATATCTGTACCAGCAGGTTGTTAAAAATTGAGCATCATATTATTCAAATTCATATACAGTGCATCTGGAAAGAGTTCACAGCATTTCACTTTTTGTTAGTTAACTGTTCACATTTTGTTAGTTAACTACACTCAATAGCCCAAAATGACAAAGTGAGAAATGTTTGTTTGAAATCTTTGCAAATTTATAAAAAACAAAAATATAACATTCACAAAAGTATTCACAGCCTTTGCCATGACACGCAAACTTGATCTCAGGTGCATTTTGTTTCCAGTTATCATCCTTCAGATGTTTCTACAGCTTGATTGGAACACCTGTGGTAAATTCAGTTTTTTCAATTAGACATGATTACACCTGCTTATATATGGTCCTATAATAGACAGTGCATGTCAGAGCACAAACCAAGCCATGAAGTCTAAGAAATTGTCTTTAGATCTCAGAGACAAGATTTTATTGAGAAACAGATCTGGGGAAGGGTACAGATAAATTTCTGCTACATTGAAGGGCCCAATGAGCACAGTGGCCTCCATTATCTATAAACGGAAGAAGTTTGGAACCACCAGGACTCTTCAAAGAGCTCAGTCAGGGAGGTGACCAAGAACCCAATGGTCATTTTGACAGAACTCCAGTGTTGCTCAGAGAGAGAAGAACCTTCCAGAAGGACAACAATTTCTGTAGCACTCCACCAACCAGGCCTCAATGGTAGTAGCCAGATAGAAGCCATTCCTCTGTAAAAGGCACATGAGAGCCCATCTGGAGTTTGCCAAAAGGCACATAAGGACTCTTAGACCCTGAGAAACAAAATGGTCTGGTCTAATGGAACTCTTTGGCCTCAATGCCAAGCATCATGTCTGGAGGAAACCAGGCATTGCTCATCACCTAGCCAATACCATTCCTACAGTGAAGCATGGTGGTGGCAGTATCATGCTGTGGGGACGTTTTTTCTGTTGCAGGAACTGGGAGGCTAGTCAGGGTTGAGGGAACAATGACTGCAATGATGTACAGAGAGGTCCTTGATCCGCTTTTGACATCAGACTGGGACAAAGGTTTATCTTTCAACAGGACAATGACCCTAAGCATACAGCCAAGGAGTGGCTTCTGGAAAACTCTGTGAATGTCCTTGAGTGGCCCAGCCAGAACCCAGCCTTGAACCTGATTGAACATTTCTGAAGATATCCAAAATGGTTGTGCACTGACATTCCCCATCTAATCTGATGGAGGTTCTGCAAAGAGGAATGGGAGAAACTTCCCAAAAACAGGTGTGTCAAACTTACTTGAGGCTGTAATTTTTGCCAAAGATGTTTCAACAAAGTATTGATGAAAGGCTGTGAATACTTGTGCACATGTTATAAATTTGTGTTTTATATTTAATAAATTTACAAAGATTTCAAACACACTTTTCTCACTTTGTCATTGTGGGGTATTGTGTGTAGAATTTTGAGGGGGAAATTAATTTAATCAATTTTGGAAAAAGGCTGTAAAGTAACAAAATGGGCAAAAAGTGACGCTATGAATACTTTCTGGATACACTGTCTACTGACACAACTACATCCAAAATTATATCACAGAAATCGCACATATACTATTGGTTCAGTCCAAGAAATGCATAACCTGTTCACAAACATATTTCACATACTTTATACATTTATTAATTCATAAGGAGCTCCCATCCACTGGTGGCACTGTTTCGCCAAATACACCTGTCTGTCATGTACTTGAAGAGGAGTTAAGAATCCAGAATCAATACATTATGCTGTTTTTTTCTGTGTTATAGTGTTATAAATGAATTAATGAACAGAAAGTAGAATTATATTTTATTTATTCTATTATGGGAAGGGTTAGGATAAGGGTTAAGTTTAGGTTATGGTTAAGCTTAGGTTTAGGGTAAGGGATATGATAAGTTACCCCTCTAGCCCACATTAATTTAAAAAAAATTTGAATTAAACTAAATCAAACTGGATCAGACATCAGTCAAATCAAATCTGATCAGCAATGAATCAAATGGTTTTGAACCTTTATTGTTTTAATAAATATTTTTTTACCTTGACATAAACTCCACTGTTTATGACACCTGCTCGTTCATTGTTTCTAACAAAATTATGGGTATTAAAAACTTCTTTACTCTCCAGGGACAACTTTGCACTAGATTTTACAACAAGCTTAGAGGATTCAGTGCCAGGAGCTTTAGTGAGGTCAGGATGTTGGAGTATCACCACTTCACTTCATGACCATCTCTCCCTCAAATGTATTGGATGGAGTGCCATCATTCTAGGAAACACAGTTCCACTGTACCACAGATCAATGCTGGGGGGATATATAGCCCAAGCTTAGCATTGCTAGAAAAAAATAAGTCTCTATTTTTGTGTAGTTTGGCTTAGCATCTTTACACACCAGTCTTAACCAACAGCAATTATGTGATGTAAAATTTCTTCACACCCTGCCCAGTCTGTGAGAAAAACAGCAATTTTCTCACTCAGTGGAGACTGTGAGCCCACCTGCACAGCTTCTTTCCCCAACCCACAGTCCTCCCTGCTGTGATCAGTTGCACGTGCACGTTACAACACACATATCCCAGACCATATTCCACCTGATTAAAGACTCCTCCTAATTCTTATAACCATTGCCTTTATTACTTTAAATCAAAACCTTTGTGACTCAATACATCAATCTGACAAAATTTATTTTTTGTCCCAAAGTGTGTGTTAAAGGTGAATAAGTGCAGTGTGGTGGCCCTGTGCAGTGGTGTGATGGATGTGTGGGAAGGGCAGGGCGCAGCAGGGCTGCTGTAGCTGTCGCCCTGTGTTACAATGACTGTGCCTCCACCAGAAAGTGACAGCTGCTCCTAAAAGGACAGAGATATGGCAGGAGGGCCATGCACTCTCCTCTCATCTATGCACAGCCCTACATGAGAGTGAGCCACACTGGACTCAAATCAGGAGGCCTGATATGAAATATTAATTTGAACTCTGGCACGTCCCCCTGTGTAAACCACACACAGAGAGCAGCTGTCGCTGAAAACTGGAGAGGAAAGGGGGAGAGATGAAACGGTGCCTAATATGGACAATATGAGGTACATATATCAAATAGTGGTTTTCAAAAGGCAGATGATTTACTTACTACTGCTGTGTGTAAGAATTATATATTTATCACATACTGTTTCCCGAATACAGGCCAATACCATATTCTTAAATCTCTCGTCAATTTGAGCATTTATGTGATATGATGTAAGATAAATATGAAATAGATTATATTGAGAGAGAAGGTGAGACAGAAAGAGAGAGAGAGAGAGAGAGACATTGAGACAGAGAGATATTGTGAGTCAGCCAGCCAGTCTGTATGTAAATCAGTGTGTTAGGCTGTTAAACGCAGCCGCCTCATTGGTGTGAGTGGGCCAGAGATGCAATAAGCTGTTCTAATATGAAGCAGCTGCCACTCAAGCTGCATGGAGAATCCCGTGGACAATATTAATTAAACAACTTGTACTGTAAGTGTGCATATGCTTTCCTCATTTTGAACAAAATGACATTTCTAATTTACATTTCATTATTGTGAAACTATAAATATAAAAATTATTTTCTACAGCTTCATGCTCGCTACACAAAGTGTGATTTGTATTAACAACAGTGGAGTGCTTAATTAACTTTTTTTTCAACTATAGTATTTGTTCCTGCTGCCACCATTGCTTAAAGTCTCCATTTACAAACCATAACAGACAATGTCAGCTTGGCAACAAAACATTCACTGTGATGTTTGAAAATGACACATTGTTCTGGAGTGTTTGGCATGAATACTACTATAGTATGTACGTATGTACTTGTACTGCTCTGGAGCTTAGGCCAGTGGTCCATGAAGTACTCTATAGTGGTCCCACACCCCATCATCATGGTGAGACAGCAGTCAATCCTGGACTGGTAACGACACTTTAAATAATAAAAGACTAAGTAACCAATAAGATTTAGTATAAGTGAAAATTGAGAGACCAATTATGTTCAAATTAAGAAAACTATATAAATACTAATAGAAATGCACAAATGATAACAGAATGCAAATTAAACAGCATAAGCCACAGGCATGTGCCCATAAAATGGTCATAAGATGCAAAATGTCAAGAACCCCTGAGTGACGCTATACACTCTAAGTAAATAGGGATTTTTGTAGTACTGAAAACATGTTCTTTGACTTGTAATGAAACTGTCCTTTCTAATGCTGAATGGAACCAACAAAATTTTCTTCTACCAATGTGAAAAACTCTTTCAACAGACAACAATCCATTCAAGCATCCTAGGGTTCTTTGGGTTGACACAGTTCTATAGCTAATGTCTTATTAGCTATCAAGCTAGAGAACCTTGATAAAATGTTAATTTCTTTAGAATAGACCAGGGTTGTGCAACTCCAGCTCCAGGACTAGAGTTGTGCACCCCTGAGTTGGACATTAATTTTAAGGCCTTATTTCCACTGAGCACAGTTTCATAGAAATGTTGGTGCCATGTTTCTAGTTCTG
>CM067509.1:19881706-20029206 GCA_034509495.1 Acestrorhynchus altus
TTTGATTTCCTACATTGGCAGGTGAAAAGTCCTCCTAAATGCAGTGTGCCTGAAAATCTTAATTGAAGCTCCATTTAATTGCTGCAAAAGTAGGTTATAAAATTCAAAGATTCCGTATTTTTTCCAGACTGTAGTGTAGGTGTTTATCTAATGTGCTCAATAAAAGACCGGAACAGTACAACTGACTGTAGCTGTCTGTAACTGTGACCATATTTATGAATATTCTGTGCAGAAATCCAGGTTATTCCAAAGGATTCACTTACTTTTTCTTGCAACTGTAAAAGTGTAAACACACATCTACAAAACAATACAATATACAAATACATCAACACACATCTACAACTCAAATATTGTTATTGTGAATTAAAACAAATGACAAACATATATTTTTTTTCTTAAAAACTTTCAAAAGTCTTTTCTGAACCAACTAAATTTGATACAAGCTCTGTATCCTCCAGTTTTGTCCTTTTAGCAGTGTGAAAGTGGTTCCTGTCTCTAATCAAACCTTGTCTTGCTGCTGTGACAGAGAGAGTGGAAAAAGCTCACCAGGGGAACTGTGTGTGTTAATGAAAGACTGAACTGTTCTCTCAGCTGAAGATACTCCTGCTGTCTGGTATACTACAGCGAGGCACAAAGCTCTCCAACCACAGGTGTGAAGCAAGAGCATAGCACATCCAAGCTCTCTTTCACACAGTCCCACGTAGCTGTTATTGTACCACACCCTGTATCTCAATTTGTGCTGTTTGTTCACTTCATATTTTGACATAATGAAAAAAGAATTGCAATGAAAATATAAATTGATGATCAACAGAAATGCCTCAAAATGGCTTGGAATATTTTTTTTTTGACTTTCATTGACTCACTGTCCACTCTGTTGCACTGATATGAGTGGACACATGCTGCTGGAGTTCTTAAACACCTCAGTGTCACGGCTGGACTGGAAATATCCAGCCAATATTGCAGTGCTGAGAAATGGCCGACACTCCAATAGTAACTTCACCAGGGTCCTGGGGGACCTGACCATTGAACAACAGGCCGAATGGAGGTTAAAAAAGAAAAAAGATTGACCACAGTCTGTAATTATAGAACTAAAATCTGGTCCTATACAGAGACAGGGATGTATGTAAATCTTTGTCTATATATTTCAAACATGCAAAAAAAAACCCCAAAATAAAATAATAATACATGTAACAAAAAATTATTTATTGGGGACTGACATAGATAAGTTCTCAGTTTTCTCAAATGTTGCTACATAGTCCTTTTTGCTCTGAAAATATATGACACATGCAGACACACACACACACACACACACACACACACACACACACACACACACACACACACACACACAGCGAGAGAGAGATCCAACCTTAAATGACAGCCAGGCAAGCTCTGGCAGTGGCCCAACTGTTTCGGGGAGATAAGCAGGAGAATGGAGCATTTGGGATTCAGCTAATTTAATAAGACGGAGCCATAGAGAAGCTTTTGCGCACTATCTAATTAACAATCTGGGATATGAGGACACATCAGCTGCCAAAAAAAACTTTCCAAACAAATGAGATGTGGCATGTTTTCAAATTTTCAATTTTTTTTAAGAGTTGCAGGTTTTGTCTGCAGCATCCAAAGGCTGAGGAATACTGTGTCTTCTGTAGTACTTGCTGAGGATAAAGCACAGCATGTTATCTCTCCCCTACAGGCTCTCTTACTATACTGTTGGTGACTATACACACAGACTTTCAGTCTTTCACTCTACTCTGCATCAGCACTGCTTAAAGCAAAGCAACAGAAGCTGAGACATGATGTTCAAAACAATGTGTCAATTATGCAGACGACCATATCAACATGAAAGCCTATTAGTCTTATCATAATGACTGACATCATTCATTTGAAAAGCTGTGTAGCTCAGCAGCAGTTTACAGAAATGTTTAATCATTCCAAGTCTGAAGTACTGCAACATAAAGGCATGATTCAATATGAAGGTCCTTCTTATCAGAAAGAGAGAGAGAGAGAGAGAGAGAGAGAGAGAGAGTGAGAGAGAGAGATTGGGCAGGGATCAGAAGACCAAGCTGAGTGCTTTATGGATCCAACTGTAATGAATTAGCAGAGACGAGTGGACTCACTGACGCGGACAGGAATTAGCAATGGTCGCCATTCCCTCAGCAAAGTGTGTGTGGGTGTGTGTGTGTGTGGGTGTGTGTGTGTGTGTGTGTGTGTGTTTATGACAGAAATGCACCACAGCATTGTAGGACAACTAGAGACTAGTTGTAAGTAGCTTACCTAAAAATAAACAAAACTGAGATTACTGAGAGATCGATTAGAATTAAGTTTAGGATTAGTTTTAGGAAATGTTTGGTAGTTTCATATACACATATACTGTATGTCCACTGTATATGAATACATTCACATGGGTACCTACCTGTAGGTCATTTAAAAAATGTCAAACTTAAATGTCCATACAGGGAAATTTGTCCTCTGCATTTAACCTATCCTCACAGTGAAACACACACACATACACTCTAGTGAATTCACAGACTAGGTGTGATCACACATGCCCAGAGTGGCGGGCAGCCCTGTACATGGTGCCCAAGGAGCAGCTGGGGAGTTAGGCACCTTGCCTGGTTCAGTCATGCCCTGCCAGTTCAGGGAATCGAACAAGCAACCTTCTGGTTACAAGGTTGGTTCCCTAACCACCAGGTCATGACTGCCTCTACAGATAGTTTAACAGTATATGAAAATTATATAGTGTGTGATGGTGTCACTGCCAGGTAAACGTACCCATTGCAACCCAGTGACCGAAAAAGAAGTGGATAAAATGGATCATTATTCTTGATGCTGAGCTGCAAGTAGTGCTTCAATGGTATGATAATCTGCATGTATATTTCACATTTCTTATTTTTCTTCATTCTTCTTATTTCTTCTTGTTATGAAAAGAATGAAAACAGTTTTTTCCATGTGGAACAGATGCTTTAATTCCTGATTTTTCCCCCTGTCATTTGTCCTGAACATCACATGAATGAATTGGAATGGCTTAATTAAGAATGACCATGCCTGAAGGAGTGTGTGATCATGTTTTTTTGTTTTGTTTTGTTTTGTTTCTTTATGTTAATGTAGAATTCCTAAAAATGTATTTTTTTTGTCTGAAATCACAAATGAATAGATGAACAGATAAATAAAGTTCTATTCTATTCTATCGAAAATGTACATAGTTCTGAAATGGAGTATATATTCATATATTAATGAAATCAGTGAACATACATCTATATTACATACAGGACATTTTGTGCAGTGACATGTGACACTGTTTGGGCATTGCATAAAAAGTGTGTGTGTATGTGTGTGTGCATGTGTGTGTGATTTTGACTTACTTTGCCTTGCAGGAGTATTCCCATCAGGTGTTTTCAGACCATGGTTCATGTGAGGTGAGCAGTACAGACTGATTAAAGCAGGGAGCAGGTGTGCTCTCGTAAGTGAATATTACATTGCTGTGCAATGAAAAGCTTGAAACAGCACAGTGGAGGACAGCACTACTGCCTCAACCTCAACACACACACACACACGCGCACACACACACACACACAAACACACACTTTAAAGCTTTATATAAACTTGCTTAAATATTCAGAGAGAAGACCTGAGCTTAAATTTGGAGATGTGGGAATTAAAGTGAGTGAGAGTGAGAGGAGAGGTAAAACGAGGGGAGTTTTGAAAGTGTGGAAATATTTATGAAAAGCACTTCAGAGTAATTAATAAAGACAGGCTGCTTTTAGAGAAGCATGCCCCACCATCTCTCTGTCTCATTAGGACGTCATCTGTTATACTGTCAGAAAAATGATTTCAGGTACTTAAAGCAGGTAATGTGTGTCATGCACTGAAGCAATGATCCAACCCTGTACTGAAGCCTTGTTCAGTTTGTGTTCTCCTCTCTTCCAAATGGGTTTTCTCAAGTTTCCTCCCAAATATAGGTGAATTGGCTATAGTTTTATAAAACAATCTGATGACTCCTGGTCAGGATTGTGGTGTTTTTCAAGCAGTGCCGTAGAAGAATAATTTTTGGCTCCATTATGAACCACTTTTTATGAAAGAGATGTACTTTTGAAATGCTTAAATGTTTTAGTCAGATGGGTGGTGGGTCATTCTCAGCAGTACAGTGACATGGTGGTGGTGTGCTAGTGTGTGACATGCTGATATGAGTGGAACAGACACAGCAGGGCTACTGGAGTGTTTATAAAGTGTGTGTCCATACAGTGTCCTCTCTATTAGACACTCCTACCTAGACAGAATCTCATCTGTTTCTGCACAGTTGTGTTAGTCCTTCATCAGCGCTCACAGGACACTGCCCAGAGGATGGTGTTGGCTAGATATTTCTGGTTGGTGGATTATTCTGAGTTCTAATACTAATAACATCTCCACCATGTCGGTGTTAATGCAGTGCTGTCCCACCATCCACATAATACCTGTTCTGTAGTGGTCCTGTGGGGCCTTGACCATTGAAGAACAGGTTGAAAGGAGTATGTAGATAAACTGTAGATGGACAAGTCTGTAATTATACAACTACAAAGTTCTCCTGTATGGTTAGTAGAGCTGATAGAATGGACAGTAAATGAAGAAATAATAATGCTATGGCTGATCGGCATATCTATAGTGTATTTCTCCATTAGGAATAATGGCCCTGACATCCATGTGAAAGGCTTAATTGTTCCTTAAAACATCTTCAGCTGTAAGATACCCTAATGTTCATACAAACATATTCCATTTTATATCACAAAAGTTCAATTAACAATTATTATATTAGTAATAGTGGTTGAAGGTGTGTTCTCGGCACAGTAAAGATTACTATGAAAGAGGAATCTGTATATCTATAATTGTGTGTCCCATTTTCCTGTCCTTTACAGCTGGCTCCCTCTGAGGATGCAGAGATGGGAGATGATGAAGGAGCAATCACCAGCAAATGTTTTCAGAATGAGATGTGCGTTGGCTGTTACAGCAGAGCGTAGTGTCTGCTGATAACAATAGCACATTTATTATATTACCCTGTTATATCCTGTTATTAAATGATTGATCAGATGAGCGTTGTTTCTTCAAATCCAACCACATCAAGAATTTAATCAATTTATATTATTCCTTCAACGGACCACCCAGTCACAGTGTGGGGACCACGGACATACCCTACCTCTGAGTGTGTGTGTGTGTGTGTGTGTGTGTGTGTGTGTGTGTGTGTGTGTGTGTGTGTGTGTGTGAGAGAGAGAGAGAGAGAGAGAGAGAGAGAGAGAGAGAGAGAAAGAGAGATACCCTGTGATTGACTGACATCCTGTCTAGGGGCTATTCTTGCCATGTTGCCAGTGATTTCTTTTGACTGTGGACCCACTGCAACCCTGACTATGCAGGATCTGATAAGATGGATGAATGCATAAAAAAAAACTAATAAACTTATTTTTTCACACAACTTTGCTTGTTAAGTGAGCAGCTTCAAAGCATTTGAAAGTTTTTCTCAGATTGCAGGACTCGCACTGCTGGATGCAGTGACTAATGGGGGCTTTAAGTGATTAAGTCAGTGGAGAGTATCTCTAATGTCTCCTCAGGGATTGTGTGAAAATCACATCTCTAATTTACAGGAAACATACGATTTTTGTACTGGTATTTTTAGATTGCTTTGCATTTCTTCTGATAATTGCCTTCTTAACCTTCAAATAAAGGAAAATATTCACAAGCTGGCCTCATTAATGAATTATTAATGCTACACGCCAAACTTGCAAATACAGGCCATTTGGTTTTTGTCCCTGGACAACAAACAGTGTTTTAGGGTGCCCCATTTTCAAGCAGAGAGAGTGTGTGTGTGTGTGTGTGAGAGAGAGAGAGAGAGAGAGAGAGAGAGAGAGAGAGAGAGAGAGAGAAGAGAGAGAGAGAGAGAGAGATAGAGAGAGAGAGCTAAAACGAATGATGGATTTTTGAGAGAGAAAGACAGAGGGAAAGGTATGGAAATCATAGAAGAGAGAGCAAAACAAAAAGGAGAGAGCAAAAATTAAAGTCGATAAATGTAAGAGAGAGGGGGAGAGCAAAAATGAAAGAGATATTTTGAAGTGAGGCAAAAAGAGAGAGTGGGAGAGAGAATGAGAGACATTTTAACAGCTAGTTAGGTAAGGAGGGTTGGTGAGATATGGACATCAAAGATCTACTGTCTGTATGACACTGATAACCTAAATGGGAAAAGGGTCCATCTTTACACACATTCACCCCATCCCTGCAACCAATGGTCCCCTGTGATCCTCTGTGATCACAAGAGACTCCTCACTACAGAGGCTTGAAAAGCATATGGAGCAGACCCAGATTCCATCAGAGGAGAGAGAGAGAGAGAGAGAGAGAGAGAGAGAGAGAGAAGAGAGAGAGAGAGAGAGAGAGAGAGAGAGAGAGAGATTTATTATCTGCGAAATCAGCACCTTCAGGAAGAGAAACACAGAGGCTATCTCTCCAGCAATCAGGGTCTTTGTGCTGAAAATCAGAGCCTCCTGAACGACATATTTAGATACATTCTGCCACACACACACACACACACACACACACACACACACACACACACACACACACACACACACACACACACACACGCATAATGAAGGAAATGCAGTGTTCTGATCCCAGTGTTGTTGCTCATTAAACACTGGGATGCTATTTAGATGCAGTTACTGAATCAATCAATCAAGTGTGAGGTCAATCCAAGCACATCCATTTGCAATAAATAAATATATGAATTAATAAATTAACCTAAATTAATTATACTTTTGCCATTCCAGACCTGGCTAGTGTGCACTTTTGTAAGTCGCTCTGTATAAGGGTGTCTGCTAAATGCCGCAAATGTAAATGTAAATATAATTCAGTTTATCTGTATCTGTGACTTCAACACAGTTGGTGAAATAGAAGATTTTTCTCCCTATTCATTTTACTTTCCATGACAGAAACAGAGGGATGCTTACTGTCCCTTTGGTACGACAGCAGATCCATTGATATAGACCACAGCCACAGCAATAACAAACAGACAGAATGAGCAGTATATGCTCATTTAGAGTCCAGTTCCAGTCACAAGCTGGTTTCCTAACTATCAGTCCCAGGCTGCCTCTGGCCATGGTCAGCCATGGTACAGAGGGTTATGGGTCTAAGGCCCAAACAGTGGCAGCCCTACAGACATGTGCTCGTTTTCCGTGTTTGTAGTCTATATCAATAAATCCACATTTTTACACAAAAGCAGAAGGAACATGCTCTTCAAAATGGGCATGGTAAGTTGGATTACATATCAATGAATGGCATCCTTCCAACTCTTGATACTCTTACTGGTTGCCATGGAAGCAGAAAAGCCTCTGATTGGCTGCTTATACCCTGCCCATTTCCCAAAAAGTCCTGCACTCATCATCGGCACCATAATTCTGCAATATATATTGCCATTTAAAAAGATAAGTAATTATACCCAGATTTCTCCAGAATGTCATGATATTAATAATGCATGTGTTGGAATTGGAAAGATTGGAATAAAATAAGTGATATATTTGTAATAGAAAATGAGAACAGTGTGAAAGATATGACTTGCAAGTGCACACATTGCAATATCAACAATATATTGAGCAGTGGACTGATATGAGTAATATTACAAGATTTTATATGTATATGACTTGGGTTACACAGTTTTACACAGTTCTTATGAATGGTCTTGTGCCCATCACACATAAGTTACCTAGTGCAGTTAGCAGCCTATGAGAGCTCAGAGTAACAATGATAAAGATGCTATTCTCCATATAACATGTCAGTGGAGCATCGCACTGATTGCACTGATTGTAAACCTGTTATATTCTACATAATAATGCTACATTATATTGATTTAAACAGACTCCATTATTGACAATGACAAAGATCACAGAGTTACAGTCATTTATACTCATAATAGTTTACTGCAGTAAGTTTGAAATTGGTTCCCAGGAGAAGAATGCATTGACTGAACTTTGTAATTCTGTAAAGTCTGAACAGACTCATCTCTGAATAAACATGATTCAGTAACAGGATTGAAAAGAAACACCAGTCAGAGAGAGGTTGGTGTAGGGAGCACAGATTGAGGATCAATAAGGCTGCATTTGGATGAGGTCAATACTTCGCCACAGGACAAATACCCTTTTAGAGGAACACACTCAGAGCCACATCATACATACTCCCCAGGATATTATTAGACACACAGAATGGAGACAGACTATAATGCTTTTTTTGTTTGTTTGTTTGTTTTTTTGTTAATTATACAAACCAATGGTGCTCCAAAGAACCACTTTTGGATGCATAAAGAACCGTACAGATATATGAATTCGAATATTTTTTTTCCTGAAGGACCTTCAAATACCATAAAGTTTTTATTTATTTATTTATTTTACCAATATAAAGTGTGAGTTTTCACACTCAAACAAATCCTCTACAAAAAGGATTATTTATGGAAGTGGCATTACATGGACAAAGGTATTGAGACACCAGCTCATTGATTTTTTTCCAAAATTGAGGCTATTAAAATAGTTTTTATTGTAGTAATTGTACAGAGAAGACTTTCTACTAGATTTAGGAGGATTGCTGTGAGAATGTGATTGCAGGGACAAAAGCTTTAATGGAGTTAGGATATTAGATGATCACCACTCCACCTCATCCCCAACTCCATAACTCACCCCAAAAGTATTGGATGAAGCACCATCATTCCAGAGAAGACAATTCCACTACTCCACAGCTCAATGTGGAGCTCAAGATTCCTGCATAGTTTATTAATTAAAGCTAATTTCACCACTTTAAAGTTAGTAACTACAAGATCGAATCAAGTGTGCTTTAGCAGGAAGACCACAAAACCCAGCAGGACTGTAGCACTCCAGGACCAGAGTTGCCTATCCCTTCTCTACAGGGAGCAGACAAGCTGTGTGTGCATTTGCACATCTCTGTCAGCAATGAGTGCAACTTAAAATAGCCCAATGCATCCTTTAGAAGGGATGTCCATAAACATTTGGGCATAGAGTAAAACTGTGGGCTACTGTAGTACCAAAAAGGTTCCACACTTTTGGAGTACACTCCAATTGCACATGAATAAACTGTAGTATATCACCACAGTTCACAGTTCACACTAAACTGAAAGACATCACTTGTGTAAGTGCAGTTGTATTTACGTGCTATATTGTTTTCCATTGAAGAGAACTGAGAAATCCATCAGATCTTGAGCAGATGAGACTATAATTGTTTCGAAAGCACCTCATACACGTCCAATGGACTCCATTTTCTCACTTCATTTCAGTGATGAAGCACCACTGGGCGGAAAGATATACCTGAGTCCACCCATTACTCGGGTCATTTGCCCACTCTTTATGTCTGAGTAAACTGTTCAATAGATAATCCACTTCACCAGGTTTCTCTCCACAGCTGTACTGATGATAAATGCTTCTGTTTACACAAGCAGAGGGGAAGAGGTAAGAGGAAAAATTTACAGCAGTATCTATTTATAAGGTGCTCATATTGTAGGTGTGTTAGACTATTTGTGAGTTTGAGAGTGTGAGGGAACAAAGGAGAGAGAGAGAGAAAGAGAGAGAGAGAGAGAGAGAGAGAGAGAGAGAGAGAGAGAGAGAGACAGTCTCATTACAAAGCTATAATATTCCATTATATAAATATGCTCAGAGAAAATGGCACTTGAATATTTTAGAATTTAAGTAAATTTAGTGCACAGAGACAAATTGCACAAATTTTGAGGAAGAGGAACACACCATTCAAACGTGTGTCGCAATGTTCTTTAAAGTGTACTCTAATTATCTGCTATGGGCTCTTTCTTCACAGCATGAAGTTCTATGATAGGTCCTCGCAGGACATGATTGAAAGATATTAACATTTATTTTTATACTCAGGCTAATTTCATTGTAATATTGTCATTCTGAGTCATACAGAGATAATGCAATATAAAAATGTTTATGAGAAGTAATATATCCAGTTCATGAGTCTAGTATAATCATTGAACTTTATGAAAAGCTATGAATTTCCTTAAGGCTTTTGCACGTCATTGGTTTCAGACTTTATAGAGGTTTTTGATGATATTAACCATCACGATATTCAGAAAAGCAGCTACTTTAAGTGTTACATGAAGTATTGAAAATCAGTGTACTGATTCTAAATAAAAAATATGACCATTACTGCTCATAAAATGTATTAATACAGGCATACGTTTAGTCTGACTACTCTGAAATATGTACATATATTGTTGCTGTCCAATATATTTCTCCAAAACATATCTCCAAAATGTTGACTCTGCAGGAGAAGGCAAACATGTTCTTCATTTCATTAAAATAAAATAAGTATATTTCAAGTAGTTTTAGGGCATTTGTATTGTTCTATTCATACGGAATTATTACACAGTGATAATTGATACAGTGATATCCTGCTTGCCATACTCAGCAGGATCTGCAAGGTGTTTCAAGACCAAATAAATTGTAAGACTTCAGTCAGAATAAAACTTTCTTCTGTTAGAAATGTTTTTTATTGGCCAACAGCAATATGAGGATTGTTCTGATATTACAGCTCTGATTTAGATTCTCTAGAAGGTCAGAAAATCAATCTGGCACTAGAAGCTTGTGTCTGCTTAGCTTTAATGTCAAGTAAGTGGTGAAACACATATTTCAAAAGGATTGCACCATGTAAAGTGCCCATATGCTACATTTTCTTGATTTTCCTGGTTTGTTATTATAGGGAAAATGTTGTTTTCCATGACATGAGGCCTTTAATTTTAAGCCAAGACACTTTAGAGCTTGATTACTTCCTACCATCAACAATTTGAACAATGTACACATGAACAGCTCTAAATATCAGTGTGATGACAGTGAGAATAGTACACAGCTTCAATATCCTGGAAGTGCACATCACTGACAACATCTTCTGGGCCACAAACACCTCCTCCTCAGAGAAGTCGGCTCATCAGTGGCTCTACTGACTGAGAAGACTGAAAAAAAATGACATATGGTACTAAAGAGACATCATAGAGTGCTCCAGCATCATTGTTTGAGTGGTAAAAATTAACATTTAAGATTAGCAGAAAATTTGAAGGTGTAATTAGAGTCAGGTGTTTTAAATCAATGGGAGAGCAATAAGGGACCCCTGTTTTATTTATAGAAGTTTGTGGAAGTACATCACGGCATTAACAAAGTATATTTCTGAGAAACTCAGAAGAACAGTTGTTGATGCTCATCAGGCTGAAATAACAGAATACTCTTTTATGGATGGATGAGACCAAAAGATTTCATTTTAGTTTTAATGAGGTGTCTGGAAGGAAGGAAAATATTGCACGCCAGCATAAAAGCCTCATCCTATCTGTGAAACACAGTGGTGGTATTAATGATGGAATTAATGAGTGAATTCTGAATTACACTATACCAGCCATTTCTAAAAGAAAATGTCATCCCTAAGCTAAATCTTAAGATAGTGTTGGTCATTCAACAAGTCCTTCAAGTCCATATGCAGAAATAATCAACAGTTAACGGAAATGTTTAGTTACAGTTAGTGCTGCACAAGTAGATCACACCAGAAACTGATAACAAATGTTCACCTACTTTTGTTCCTTGACTTGAAAATCTGAAGTTTGGAATTGTTGGTCAAATTTATATAAACATTCAGAAAATTCACCACTGTAATTTTATTTGTGAAAAAGTGAGGCTACATTTTTTTACTTTCACGTTCTCACATGCCTGTGTTCTAGTTTATAATGTCTGATTTGTTGCAAATGGTCAAAACAGGTGGCAACAATGGCACAGCGCTAACGGTACAAGACCACCATGTGCCCGTGTACGATGCATACAATTTTTGGAAGGCTTTGAACCCAGCATTAGGCCTAGCTCAAACCCTGAGAGATGATGGCCAATTACATGAAAATTGCTCTCTCTTCCCCCAGATATCCCTCTGGGTCATGTCATCCTGCTGTGTCTCTTTTTCCAATGTGAAGGAGTGCCTTATTTTCTGCTATTAAAGTGTGCAATGGCTTTTCATTTGAAAGTGAAGACATAGTGACTTCTCATAATGGTCAGCTGGTGTTCCACTTCAAACAACAATATTAAACACCATAAACACAATTTTTTATATTAAAAACTGATGCTGAGTTTTATTTTTGGGACATAGCATGATTGTCTATGTTCTTGCCATTCCCAGCGACTATACCTGACTGTGAGGTTAAAAATTCTACCCTGTGCAGGCTTGTTTTGAAGTTGAACTGGGTGGCAATGTGAAGGTGCTATATTTCAGGTACAAAAATGATTCTCAATCCTCATGGGGTGAAAGAAATACATTTTCACGGGTAAATGGGAACATGTGGCCAATTAAACCAGCATGACGAATGACCATGGCAACACAGAGACCGACAGATTTTACCAGCTACCTGCAGAGAGTTTATAAATAGATCCTGTGTCAGACGCAATATTGTTTTTGCCCGCTCAGAGTCAGCTGTGTACTGTACCATGGGAGGCTGCACTGATTGATTTCCCTTGTGTTACAAATGTCAGAAGTTTGGCTCATGAAATATTTCTCCACTTCTGATGCAGCCCAGCAATTAGATCCTACCTCATTTATTATCTAAGCTTCAGTTTTAAAATAACATCTTAAAAAAACTGCTGCCTGAATCATTATCCTAATGGTTTCAAATCATAAGCATGGGGTTTAAGAAATGGGCCTCTAAACGTATGAGCTAACAGAAATATGCTGTGGGACATGTTGGATTAGCAAGACAAGAGAAATAATGAAATTAAAAACAAATAATTTACCAATTTATACAAACTCCAACTTATTGTGATATTACCAGTGAATGGATTTGTACAACACTTAGTTCAGGCCACTCTGATGAATGTTCTAACCATACTGTTATTTTACCATTTCGCAATGTTCCCGAACAACGTATCACTCTGCTGAACACCACTGTTAAGTACATAATGCCAGAAGTTAATTTGCTAATGTAAATACCTTGAGCCAATGAAAACAAGAATAACTTGTTTGGAGCACATTGGAATGTTTATATATGGAGGATTTTAATTGTAGCAAAATAAATAAATAAACTAAATTGAAAATATTCACTGCCCTTCATTCTTAAACAAAACTGCAAAACATAGAATAAAGTCTACAAAATAAATAAAAAAGGTTCTACAAAAGGTTCTTTGAGTGATGCCTTACTAGTACATCTAAACAACTGAAATATCATGAAAGTTTTTTGTTGTTCAAAATTTAATTCAAAATGTTTTTAATATTTATTAAAAGTTACATTTTCAAATTCAAACACTAGTTGCATCTTCATCTTGCATGGTTTCTTACCACAAAGCCCCTGATAAGACAATACTGCCATGCTAATGAACTGTTTGGCAGGACTGGCAGGAAACAGTGCCTGGAAGTAATTCACATGCTTTGGATGTTTTTCACTAGGAGCAGACCCTGTGGTCTGATTGATCTGATTGACTTCTTGGCAACAGAGAGCACAGGTCTGATTGATGTAAGAAGAGAAATGAATATATCAAAAAGACCACCATAAATAAAATATGGTAGGGGTTATTTGATGCTCATGTGCTGTGGAGAATCTGAAGTGACCATGCCGGTCTGTGAGATCAATAGCATCATGAATTTACAAAAGTACCAGTATATTTTTGGCTAATAAACAAAGTGCTACTGTCAGGAGTAGTATTATGCCTTTCAACATAATCAAATCACTCAAAAAACAATGGTAATGTAAAATAAAACCTGTTTGAGCTGACAAGGCCTGTTGTACATGCATAACCTAAAAGGAACGTATCCAGCAATAGAACAAAATTGGTCTGTATTGGTTAGCACAATGTGGTGACTATGAGACCAATAATGTTCCCTGCTACTATAGGATTCATTCATGGAATGAATTCATGGAGTGTTCCACAAAGAACCATATTTGTAGAGATGTGCAAGTGTGTATTTGTTTTATTACTGAAATATTTTAATATTTAAGTGATTGTTTAATTAACTGCTGTACCCTGGGTAACTAGTTTTTCTTTTTGTATTTTTGTATTTCTTCATGTGTTTGTGATTTTCTATTTTTTTCTGAGGAACACACAACAAATAAAAATAATTTCTGAAAAAATAAAATCTCAAGCTGAACAAATATAAAGCCCTGAAAAGCAAGAATGCATTTCTAAAGCTCTGTGTACGTGATATTTTAATTAGTTATTCTCTTAACCAATTGCATTTGTGCTGCCTCCAGAACCATTTTGAGTAGTGATTTTGCACACAAGCAACTGTTATTAATCACCACAAATAAAGATTATATTTCAGACCACATGTTCTTAATTTCTGCTTTGTGCCTGATTATTGCAACTCTGACCATGAAGAAATTAAGTGCTTTGATTTCCCACCCAATCAGTTGTGGAGCACTGCAGTGTATAGACAGACACATCAAAACAGTTTTGTGATCAGAATTTGTGCTGAGAGTAGCTGGTGTCAGCAGTGAAAAGGCATAAAACCTGATAGCAAAACTGCTACTCAAACTCACACTGTTCCCTGCATGAACTTGCCTCCAAATTCTGTAAATTCTTTAAAGTCTCTAGATAATATTTTTCAACCTTGATACTTTAAGAGCTCTGTAGAGCATTTTATGAAATATGCAACACAGGTCCCAGATGTGTCAAACAAATTGAATCTTTTGGAGTTGACTCCAGATCACCAGGAAACCTAAAATTCAATTTTGTTTTACAAAATCCTTTAGACCCAGTTGCCATAATTCCGTGCAGTCAACTGGTTTTCCATACCAGCTACTGCACTATGTACCTTTGGTCTGTGCTAGACCTCTCACAGGAACTGCACAATGCTGTGTAGGTTATGTTTATAGAAACCCCTGCATTTATTTCTCTTGGACATGAGTCCACATGCTTCTTTCACAGCAGATCAGCAGATGCTCATTGCAACAATAGTTGTTTATACTGTTACTTTGTAATCTTCCTTTCACCCTGTTCTTCAACCACAGGAACTAGGTAGGAGTGTCACTGCAGTACTGAAAATGACCCTCTATCCAAATAATACCTGTTCTGTGGTGGTCCTGTGGGTTCCTGGCCATTGAAGAACAGGGTGAAAGCAGGGAAACTATGTATGCAGAGAAACAGATGGACAAAATCTGTAATTACAGATTTACAAAGTGCTCCTATATGGTAAGTGGAGCTAATAAATGGACAGTGAGTGAGGAAACAAAAAGGTGATCATAATCCATCCATTTTCTGAAGCGCTTATTCCTGAATAGAGTCACGGGTGAGCCGGTGCAGGCAACACTGAGCGCAAGGGCAGGAAACAACCCTAGACAGGGCGCTAATCCATCGTAGCGCGCACACACACTAATGGCCACTTTAGAGTCACCAATCATGCATGTCTTTGGGGGAAACCAGAGTACCCGGAGGAAAGCCACGCGAACACGGGGAGAACATGCAAACTCCACCCGGGGATCGAAACCAGGTCCTTCTTGCTGTGAAGCAACAGCGCTATCCACTGCACCAGCGTTAGAATTTATGTTTCTGAAATGTGCAACATATTTTTTTATGATGATGATTATTATTATTATTACTGTTGTTGCTGTTATTATTATTTTGATTATTGTTGTTACTTTTATAGTTATTGTTGTTATTATTATATTGTTGTTTTTACTATTACTATTATTAATATTACTACAATTATTATTGTTGTTGTTGTTAACTACCATGGAGGTTCCTCTAAGCCTGACCACTTCAGACACTCGCTCTGCGCATTGTGCGCGCGTTGCGGAGGCCCTAAACGCGGTCCTACGTTTCCCTGAACTTTGGGTTTGAAGGAAGGAGCCAATCAGAGCAGCGCTTGTTGGTCGGTCGTGGAGAAGTTGGGCTGCTAATGTGGAGTCAACATGGTGAGTTAACAGACGCCGCAGTGAGTAAAGCAGTGGCCGTAGGTTTATGTTGGGGGTGAGAGCGGCACAGAGCCGTGTTCAGCAGCGGTTCTGTGTTTGCACCGGGCTGAAGCGGGCTGCTCGGGCGCGGCGCGGCGGCTCTAACACCGTGTGAGGAGCGCGCTGCGCTCGGCCATCCTGCCGAGTCTGCTCGGTGTGAACACACAGAGCTCCGCAGAGCACTCACTGTGCTGAGATCAGTCTGATACTGACCACTGCTCTCTCTACATATAAATACACACACACACACACACACACACACACACACACATATATATATACATATAATATATACTGTATAAACACACACACAGACAAGCACTACAGACACAAAGCAATCACTGAGTCTATTGTTGCTGTAGCAATGAATGATATCAGCTACAGCTACGATTTATCATATTTTTTATTATTAACGCGTGTATTCATCGAGTGCATTCTTTCTCAACACCTGATACATTATACTCTGTGAAAACATAAGCATAAAACAGTTTCACTAACGTTACTGAGTGATTAAGCTACAGTTAGCAGGTTAGCTAAGTGATCACATCATCACAGTCTCTGTCTAATAACACCAGTCAGGATGTTACAGGTGTAACAAATCTAACTGAAGAGTGATCACTGTAGGATGCACATCATCAGTCTCTGTCTAATATAACATCAGTCAGGATGTTACAGGTGTAACACAACTAAGTAGTTAGCCAAATTGTCACCTTAGGATACACGTCAGAGTCTCTGTCAGTGTCTGTAAAAGCACCAACACAAGTGAGTGCTGGGTGTGAGCTGCTTGGTGGGAACTGTCCTGCTATAATTTATGGAACGTTAGCAAGATGGCAACATTTTTGTGAGATAGAAATGTCACACATCTCGTCTATCAAAGCTCAAGGTCATTTGGACTGGTTTATTGTCACCTTAGACACGTATGGCTACAGTCCACCTCAAAGGTTTTCATTTCAGGACTGCATTTCTCCTAAAGCTACCGTTCCTAGGTGTGTACCTTTCATTTTCGCTTGGGTGTTGACTGTTATAAAGCCTCTGTTCTATTTAACAGTATTTAACAGTAGCTAACCTACTCACCAGATGTGTGTTAGAGCATCTGTTCCTCAGAGCTGCAGTGGTAATTGTATGGGCTCTCTTGTTCATGACAGTCCTCTGCTGATGGTAATAATGGCCCAAGCCAAGCACCACCTTTTCCTGGTGTCCCACCCTCAGGGATGCCTCCGCCTTTTGTAAGTTGGTGTTGGAAAGCAGTTTCTTGAGTTTTGTTTTGTATTGCTAATCACAATTTGTAGTTTTGATAAGATACCTAAACTACTTGTGTTAACATATGGGTATCTTTTCCTCCCAAGATGGGACCTCCGGGAATGCCGCCTCACTTCCCACCGATGGGAATGCCACCCATGGGCCAAAGGCCACCAAACATGGCTCCAATGCCCCCAGGAATGATGCCACCCATGATGCCTCCAATGGGTGGTCCTCCAATGGGTCAGGTAAGAAATTATATTTAGGCTACTTTTAATTACTCTTGTTTTACATGAACTTTCAAAGTTAAGAACCATTTCCCTTCTCCTGTATATTTGCCATTTTGGAGATTGTTGTTTTTCATTGGACAACAAGAATATCCTTAGTTACGTTTCAGAAGTCAGTGAATGTAGTTGGACTCTTGTCCAAAGGCTCTTGGTATTGTGTGATGTTCTTATCCAGACAAGGGATTAAACTTGGGTTGGATGTATTTATGGGCAGTGGCATTACTAACCACACTGTACATACTGCTTAAAACTGTTTATGAAAAAGTCATTTGGTTCATGGTTTTTGAAGAAAAGCTGCTTGAATTGGTCTTTTATAAATCAGTGACTCCCAATGCAATAGTTCCATTTTTCCATGAATTCTCTCCAAAAATATTTTTTCTATATGAAACTTAAACTGCACAGTTTTTCTCCATTTTGTCTTGCTTTCTTGACATGATGCCATGATGTATTGACACAAATCATAATATTAATTTTTTTATGAGGTGACGTAAAAATACTGTCATTTATTCATGCTCTGCAATGGATAAATGTATATACTTTTGTGTATATAATCACAAAAGTACATTTTGATATATTGATCTTATCATATTTTCGTATTGGCCGTCCATTGACATTTCAAAACCAGAACCTTTACCTTGAATAACTAGGAGAGTGTTGTCCACATGGGTGTAATGTTGCCTACACCAAGTTCTGCATCTCTAGGGAGAAGATATAATAGTGCCAGCACTATATTTACCACTTCTTTTATTGGTAGAAGACCAGGAAAAGATTTCTACACCTGCTTTTTTGGGGACATTACAGCAATCAGAAGGTGTTGTAGTAGAAGTGTTGGTTGTACATGTTGAGCACAGGATGGTACTGGACATCTGCAGCTCTGCTTCTGCTTCTTCTAAGGGCACAATCTGTGGCTTCACACTTCAAAAAGGGGCCTAAACACCACACACATGTGTTCGCACACTTTCGCTGTCTCTCATCTCATGCTGTGTATTAATATCCTATGCCATGCTGGAGAGAAATTAGTAGCCCATATGAATTTTTCATGAATGTCTTTTATTAGATGCCAGGCATGATGCCACCTATGATGCCTGGGATGATGATGCCACCGCGTATGCCAGCTGCAACGATGCAACCAACAGGACCGGTAAAGTAGCTGCTGTCACATACCCCACCAGCCTGTAGCAGAGTTTTAAAATAGATCCCAACAAGTGTCGCGCCTCTAAAATTAGCATAATAAACGCTGTGCAAAAAGGGAACATTTACTCATTTACATCAGACACCATTTTACACCACCATGATCCATGTAATGAACAATGCAGTATCTCCATCTAATGACTTTTGTTTGCTTTGATGCATTTTTTCTAAATGGTTTTCCAGCTAATTTCTCTTGCATTTATTATTATATTACAGTTTGTTGTTTTAGGAAATCTGTCCATTTTTGGATGTGATCTTTTTTCAAATTCACTAAAAATACTGTTGCATGATTATGGTGGAACAGTTGATAACATTCCAGGATATTGGATAAATATCTTTCAATGCATAATCAGTAGGGAAATGTATTTATATTTATTAAAATATATATATATTTTTCTACAATTATATAAAGTATTATATAAAGTAAAATATAAAAAGAAACAATGCTGCTGTTATGGTCCACTTACCTGGACATGTATTAAATCCGGTCTTTGACTGAACTGTCCTTTTAGTGGAGAATCTCCATTCAAAATGCTGTGTACTCCAGAACTAGGCTTAATCTGTATAATGGAAACCAGCCCTGTGTGTGTGGGAGAGTTATCTTAACCATCTCCAAATCTGTCTTTAAGGAGTATTTATCTAATCAATTCTTCATTAAAGTAAGAGGAGCTTTTACAGCGGCTGGCATACCAAACCTGTTTTCTGTCCAGTGTATCGGTATCTTCACTGAATATGGAAATGACTTCTTTATTGTTTATTTATTTATATTTTAAATTAAAAGTTCAAGGTGTTTTGGCAGAGAATTTTAAGATTATATAAATAGTTCTGAACAAACAAACAAAAGTTTTTTACAGGACTGTAAATATACAGTTACATTTATGGCATTAAGGCTGACACTTTAATCCTGAGTGACTTACAGTCGAATCATGTTACTCTGGTAGGTGAATACAGTATTGGGTGTAGGGTGGTGTGCTTACCTACCTGACAGTGTTGGAAGGTACTTCTGCTATCCACGCAGCTACATCACCCACAATTGATTATACAGCTTTAGAATTGATGTCATATAAGTTCAAATGAGTTAAACTGTGTTTACTGTGCTTATCAGGAAAGCTTAGTTAAATACTTCCACCAGTTGGAATCAACTCTTATAGACTGAACCTGCGAGGTTACTGTCCTCCTTTTGGGGCATTTGAAACAGATGTGGGACTACAAAACTCAGTGCTGTCATAGAGAGTTACCCACTTTTCTTAGATGTCCCTCATTGCTTCTCATATTGCTCTAGTTCTCAGCCCTGATGATTGAGTCTTCCTTGTGTCAAAGGGAAATGTGGCTTATTATTTGGATCAGATGTGATGAGCAGGAAAATATTACTGGGGATGGGACCCACTGCTCAAGGTAGAAAAGTGGGGTGTAGACGCTGATTCATGTTGAAAGCAGTCCAGATGATAATCTTGGCTATGTGAAAGAGTTAACTTTTGAACATGCTACTGTATGCCTGCTAGAGATTCTCTAAATATTTTCCTGTGTTGTCTTTTTCTTAGCCTGGTGTTAGCCCTGTGGATAATGGTAAGACTTACTGATCTTGGAAGTAAACTTTGAAAAGATCTATGAAATTAAACATTTCTAAATGTATTAATGTAATTAATGTCTCTACATTTGTTTAATTTTCAGCAACATCTGCACCTGGAACAACTGTGAGTACAACCAGAGCAGTGTTTTTGTGTAAAATATTATTTAAAGTTATTTGTCCTTTTAAAGTAATTTAAAATGTCCTTTTCCTCACCTAACAGTTCTGTCTTGTTACTGTTTATGCAGAGTGCAGCAGCAAATGACTCTTCCCCAGATGACCAGCCTAAAAAGGTCAGAAGAGCAGGGCTGCTGCTTGATCAGCAATAATGTTACCAGATTCAAATGTGATTTAAAAGACAAAAAATGAGAAGCAAGACATTGAAATTGAAGTGTTTTATTTTAGCTGGTTGATGTACCACTTGTGACACTTGTATCTAATTTCATATCAACCCTTGCAGAAATCCGTGTGGACTGAGCACAAGTCTCTGGATGGGAAGACCTACTACTACAACACTGAGACCAAGCAATCCACATGGGAAAAGCCTGATGAACTCAAATCACCTGCAGAGGTAAAGACACACCAAGCTGAGGTCCCCTGTCTCCCTCTGCATCTCTCCTTCATTGCTGTCTCTTCTATCAGTTGTTTTAAATACAGTGCATTTCTGTTTTACATGTGTGTTTGCCTTTTTTGCTGTTGAATTTTAGGTCATAGTCTTAATAACAGTCATGGTGGTTTTCATTCTAAATCCACTGTGATAGATTGAACTGATTCAAATCAGCATTTAGAGCCTGTACTCTACCACTACTAATACTTTATGCTACTGTATTGCAGCAAATGCTGTCTAAATGCCCGTGGAAGGAGTACAAGTCTGACACTGGGAAGCCATACTACTACAACTCTCAGACAAAGGAGTCTCGCTGGACAAAACCTAAAGAGCTGGAGGATTTGGAAAGTAGGTCTGGCTTCACAAAGCCCTCCTGGATGTTTATGATCAATGGATGCATTTGCATACTGAGGAACAAGTCCTTTGCTTGATTCATTTACTGCCCATTTTAATATTCAATAACTTGCCTTTATTGACTCAAGCATTGTATTAGTGTTTTTGCAGTAAAACAGACATGGATAGTTAATAAGCTTGTGAGACTAACCTAATTAGAAACATAGTTGTAATAAACTCAGTGTGATGAGTCAGAGTTGGAAAGGACATTTTAAATAGTTATTCACAAAGGATCTTGGTGCTCCTATTGAAAGCTTTTAAGTAGTTATAGGATACTGGTCTAGTGTGATCAAGATGATTGTTCTGATTAAACTTAAGTTGCATATAAAGGGGTTTGTATTCTGATCCTGTTTTTTTTTTCTTTCTTCATCAGCAATGATAAAAGCAGAAGAGAATGGGTAAGGAATCACAACCATCTACGTTTCCATTTTGGTCTCCACATTGTTCTAATTATTGTAGTGTTGTGCCCAAGTGGAAGTCAGAAATCTTCACAGTCTTTGGAAGTCAATTTTTAGTGTAAAGTCCTCCCTCTGAAAGACTTTAATTAGTAGTTGTGCTGGTGTGGTGTATCCATCAGGAATGCAGACCTAGCTCCTGGCACCGCGCCCCCTCTCGCAGCTCAGACAGAATCAGCGGTCGCTATGGCTGCTGTCGCCGAGGCTGATGCTACCATGGCAACGGCTGCTGCTGAAGAACAGCTGTCTCAGACACCAATGCAGGGGGCTGAGGTCAGCAACGATGCAGTTATGACCACAACAGAAGAGACACCCAGTGTCGAGATGCCAGCCAGGTAATGCAAAATCACCTGCCTAATGTGCAGAATGTCATTTACGTGTCAACAAAATGGCAAGATCTTTGAAGGTACCCTGTGGAATTGATAGTCACGATGTTGGCATCAGATCCTTTAACTGTGAGCTGTGTGGAGGATCTACCATGGATGTTGCATAGATCCTGCAAACGGATATAAAAAAAAAACAAACTACACATATCCTTGATTAGTCAACCTTCCATTGTTCCAAGGACCATTATAGATGCTTGGGGTGCACATTGTAGACAGTTTTGACATGGACAGGGGTTAGCATGGGATCTCTGGTCTGAAGCTATGCAGCAGGATGTGATTTTACTGTGTTGTAATGTATTCTTCTCTAAACCTTTTTTCGGAATAGCCAGGTGGGATACTACTTTGCCCCCATGTAACAGTGAAACTTGTGTGCCCAAAAGTCAGACCTGTATTTTTGTTGTTTCTTCAATGCCTGTCGGTTGTAACCCACTCCTTCTCACCAGGGGTACCCTACAAGCCTTGATGCTTTGGAGATGCTCTGACTCAGTAGTCCAGCCATAACAGTTTGGCTCTAAAATGATCTGATCAACTATGACATTATGAGCACCTCCTTGTCTGTACTCTCACCAAATCTTCGATCAGCTCCACTCATTATACAGGAGCACTTTATAATTCTATAATTAGAGACTGTAATCCATCTGTTTCTTTGCATACATTGTTAGCCTGCTTTCACCCTGTTCTTCAATGGTCAGGACATCAGAGGACCACCTCAGAGCAGGTATTATGGTGGTATGTGGGTGGTGGGTCACTCTCAGCAACTGCAGTGACATTGACATGGTGGTGATGTGTTTGTATGTGCTGTGCTGGTACAAAAGTACTGCTGGAGTGTTAAAATCCTTTAGTGTCAGTGCTGGACTGAGAGTAGTCTCCAGAACAGTGATGAAGGACTTGAGGATTGCTAACAATCTGTAGAAACAGATGAGCTTCTGTATCTGACTTTGTCTGAAAGGTGGACTAGGTAGGAGTGTCTAATAGAGTGGACACTCCAGCAGCACTGCAAGGTCTGACCCACTCGTACCAGCACAACATACACAGACACTACCAACAGTATGTCAGGTCGGTTTTGAAGAACAGAGTTGAAGGAGGCTAAGAAGTATGCAGAGAAACTGATGGACTATATTCTGTAATTCCAGAATGGCAGTGGATCTGATTGACATACAATAGAGTGTAGAACCAAGGACATTATATTATGTAATGTTATTGTCATAATGTTATGATTGGTTAGTGTGTATCTCACATTTTAACACATTTGTGATGTTTTAAAACACAGTTGAACAATATCCTGCAAACTTGTAGTCTTAATAGTTGCATCCATACAACTATAAATGTCATGTTAACATTCGCTCAAAATTATAATTTCAGCTTCAACCAAAATTTAAAATGTCAGTAATGAATGAAGTAATGGAGTTATAGGCCATTGTGTTATTGCTTCACAATGGTTCAGCTGTCAGCAATTTTTCATAATTTACATAGTAGACAATCTGTACAGCTGTAATAAACTGAGCCAGCTGACATGAGACTGAGAATAATGTCTATAAGAAATCCGGGATCTGCCTCATGACTTATCTGTGGACAGATTTAATGGTGGGGTAAAATTATATCAGTGTTCCCAGGCTTCTCCACCATGACCCTGGTGTGAACCTTTCTCCCAGCTCAAATTGACTGCGTATCAAGGCCATCATGGTTGAATGGGCTTTTCGTGTTCTCTGCCAAGGATCAACAAAAGTGTACCTTCAGCACATCAAAGTCCAGCAGGTTTGAGGAGAAGGTTTTTTTGTAGCTGGTTTGTAATGGAAATATTTCACGTGTGTACCCCTGTCCTGTTTCCACAGTAACGACTCATCTAAAGAAGAGAGGCCGGAACTGGTGAAGAAAGTGTACAAGTGGAACACCAAAGAGGAGGCAAAGCAGGCCTTCAAAGAACTGCTTAAAGAGAAGGTGGGGTCTGTTGCTTACATTATGTCTGTGTCTCTCCACCTCCAGCATTCTAAATAAGAATTTTGTTTATATTTAAACCATTTTATTAGGGATGTGATGAAGTTTTAGGGACAATTTTCATCAAATGCGTATTTGAAATTGCCGCTGCCATATAAAACAAAAAAAAGTCCGGACAGAGTGAAGCAGACTCAGATATAAATACAGCACAAACCAGGAATGAAGTCGAAAAACAGGCGAAGATCAATAACCAGTAGACTAAATACAGGAGGAGAAGAAAGGCAGGAGTCAGAAAACGGAAACGGGTCAAATACGGACCGACTGATAATGATAAGCATGAGCAGCACGCTGAAGGTTGCGAGGCAAAGCTAGACACTGAACAATCAGAAAGGCTGACTTGAACACTCTGCGGACCAGGTGAATACAATCAGAACTCCGGTAATCGTGAACGGGAGTGAGTCACATGATCAGTCAGGTGACAAACCGAAGGATTCTGGGAATTGGAGTCCAGATAGCTCAAGGGGTGCCTGACATACACGTTGATTTCCGCCCTGCAGGTCATCTTTTAGAGACCGCCGATGTTAATTTGAATTTAATGGTGAAAGTTGTTTACTGTATACTTCCGCTTTACATAAATAAATAATGAAAATGGCCAAATGTGGTAAGAAAACAGGTGTTGTGTGGGAGTTTTTTGAACTGAACTTTGTTGATGATAGTAAAGCAGTGTGTAGGTTGTGTAAAACAACTGTTTCCCATGGTAAAGCTAAAGACCGCAGATATTCACTGTCGGCACTGTACACTCACTGTGCTCACAGCCTGGTCAACACTTATCCCGAGACGAAGGTGACCCTTCTACCTTTTGGGTCTTACTGGAAATGGGAGTCAGTTTTTAAACAATACACCAATCAGCCATATCACTATTACCACCTCCTTGTTTCTCCACTTACCATATAGGAGCACAAAATTAAGCCATCTCACTGGTCAGGAAATTTTAAGCATCCAGAAGTGATTTTACACAGAGCTCCCTCATAGCCCCATACACTTTCAAAACCATCTTATGTTTTGTCATTTTAATACATAACATTTACCTTTATCCTTACCTTTCACAAAGCAAATCCACCTGCTCTTTGGTGGTCCTGACCATTGAAGAACAGGATGAAAGGAGTATGCAGAGAAACAATTGGACTACAGTCTGTAATTATAGAACTGCAGAGTGCTCCTGTATGGTAATTGGAGCTGTAAAAATGCTATGGCAGCGCAGTGTACATGTACTCTTACATTTTTTTCCTCTTGCTCCTTCTCTGGCTCTTCCCTCTCCCCTGTTGTGGCACAGATATTGTATTGGCCGGCGTGATGGCCACCTGGGTGTGGTTTCTATATTTAGCATGTTTTAATTTGGTGCATAAAGCTGTCCTCTGAGTCTCCTGCCTCTTTAATTTCTGCATCTGTATGACTAAGGGATGGAGTCTGGGAGAGGACCATACAGTACCATGCTCTGGTGAGCAGTATTTTCCCAGTGTGACGGGAAGAAAAGGATGACGGAATGTGACTTTTTCTCTTCTGACAATTTCGCTCTTCATAGCCCTCATCTATGCACCAAGCTCTCGCTTCCATTTTTTCCTGTCTCTCCTATCTGAGACATGGGGAGGGAATCTAAAAAGGCCACTTATGTAAGCTGCTGGCATTTCTGTGAATGATGGCAACGTCCCACAGCTGCTCTCTGCACCCACCGTGCAATTAAGAGAATTCAGCTCCCTGTACACACTGCTTAAATGAGAGAATGCATCACCTTGACTTGCTGCCAGAGAGCTGCTTTTTGGTGTAGGCTTTCCCTTTCCATTACAAGCATTCACCTACACAGGCTTGCACATAACTGTATTAACTATCGAGTAGCAATTCTTCTGTACCTATAATTAGAAAATCTTTAATTATTAATGACTTTAGCAACACCAGAAGTCTTAATTTCCATGCATTTATTATTAAATCACATTTGACAGTTAAAATGCCCAATGGCCTTAGGAGTTGACAGTAAGTTTAATTGATTTGGACAAAGCAAGTGAGATATGGAGGTTGATATTGAGGATACTACTTTTTTTTTCCTCTGCACCACACAGCTGTGATGGATTCAGTAAGCAACAGTATGTTTCTATTTGCAGGGAGTCTCTTCGAATGCTTCTTGGGAGCAAGCTATGAAGATGATTATCAATGACCCTCGTTATAGGTACTTCTACTCACAACTAATTGAGATTATTTTATAAGTATGTAAAATATACAAATAATATTATTTATTAATAATGCTTGTCTTTCTGTGTGGTGACAGTGCACTTCCCAAGCTGAGTGAGAAGAAACAGGCCTTTAATGCCTACAAGGTTCAGACAGAGAAGGAGGAGAAAGAGGAGGCCAGGATCAAATACAAAGAGTCCAAAGAGACCTACCAGCGCTTCCTGGAGAACCATGAGAAAATGACCTCCACCACCAGATATAAGTGAGAAAATTGTCTGTGTCCTTGTATGAAGAGCATGATCAGCCATAACTGTTTTCCATCACCCCCGGGTTCCTCAACTCCAGTGTATGAAACCCATTTATGTTAAATTTGGTTTTGAATATTCCCTGTCTGTAAACACCTGATCCCGCTTTTGGAAAGCCTTCAAACAAGTGTTGGAAACTGGAGCTGAGAACCAATCACTAATCTGTAAAGAAATTTGAGAAGTCAACCTTGTTCTGAAATTGTATTATTAGGCTAGTTTTAGAAAGCAAAAAATACACAGTAGTGAAATAGCTTTTACATATGCAGGCTGTGTCCTCTGGCCAAAAACAAAATCCCAGCTTTAATGTTTCGATGCTTTGAATGAAGTCACTTCACTGCTGGTTTTTATTCCTGGGATGCTGGCATAGCCATGCTGGTTGATGGACAAATTAATGACTAGGTGACAGGCAGCCAGCTTTTATTTTGCTAGTAGCTTTTGTTTGCAGAATTCCTACTCATCTGCCCAACCCTCCCACTGACACTGTGTGAGAGAGGCCAGTTCTGCACTCTGTGACTTCTGACCACAGATGGCTGTGGCACCACTGACAACCATTTGATTAGGTAACCAGCACTTAGATGGCTGTGCCACTCAGTTTCCTTCAGAGGTAGGCAATCCTAGTCCTGAAGTTCCAGATTTCTGTACAATTTTATGGTTTTCTCATCAAGCACACCTGATTCAACTCACCTGTTAATTGTCAGATTTAGTAAGTCAGTTAGAGCTGGGAAATCTGAAAATTGTGCTGGGATGTGGTTGGGCAGTTATGCGTTAGAGGTAGAGGTTGTCTGGTAGAGGTTACTGGTTAGATATTGTTAGCATTATTTGTAGGGTGGGGTTTTTTACTTATCTTTTGTGTTTGCACATAAATCACAGATTGATTACTTTAAACATTATCTAGACGCCAAACAGGTGCTTATGAAAGATGGAATGTGTTGGATAGCCATAAACCCATTTCCCTGAAGTGGTAGACTCCATAAGTCTTGTTTCCAAGGAAACACAGTTGGTCAAGCAACTGTAAAGGGACTTTACAATGTTGTCTTTGTGCTGTTTAAAATATAAATTGAGAAAAGAAGAAAAGAGTTGTGTGGTTTCTAACTGTACTGTAGCTGGTATGTTTTCCATTTCTCCAAATGTGGACAGCATGGTACCCCACAAATAAGAGCTCAGTTCAGAAACAGTTCATGGTTCATTGCTTCCTCCTTTTGGTGAGGAAAAGTACTGCAGCAGCAAATGTAATTCTCAAGTGATAATCTTGTATGTATGTGTTAGGAAAGCGGAACAGATGTTTGGGGATCTGGAGGTGTGGAGCTGTGTTCCGGAGAGAGACAGACTGGAGATCTATGAAGATGTGCTTTTCTACTTGGCCAAGAAAGAGAAGGTGGGCTTCATTTAATGTGGCAAAGCACATAAACAGATCTTCTGTTTATCTGTTGTCAATAATCTGTAAATTAACTAAAATAATACACTATCAAATGGTTATGTGGTTACATATAGTGCATGGACACATTTTACTGTTGGCTGAACTGTAAGATGATGGTAGTTGGAAGAGGGACAGTGTACGGTAGCCGTTCGGTCTACGGTATAATGTCAACTCTGCTCTCCACCTTCGCTTTCTCCACACTGTAGGAGCAAGCTAAGCAGCTGAGGAAGAGAAACTGGGAGGCACTAAAGAACATTTTGGATAACATGGCCAATGTCACATATCGCACCACCTGGTCTGAGGCTCAGCAGTACCTTCTGGACAACCCCACCTTCGCTGAGGATGAAGAGCTACAGAGTATGAACACACCGTGTTACACCTTTGAGATTATTAGCACGCTGCCAAAACTGGACAGTGCTTACACTCTGTGTTAATTGACAAGTGTTCTTGTCATACTGGTTGTGTATTACTTCCATGCTTTGTGTGTTTTAAGAAAGTGTGCTCAAAATACAATGTCTTTGCCAGGTTGATTGCTTTTAATTCTGTTAATATTTCACAGACCAATTGTCGTAATTCAGCTTATGAAGTGTTGGGCCTTCAGAGCAGGCATCAGTAATGTAAAGCCTTTTCTCCTCTCTGTGGCAGACATGGATAAGGAGGATGCTCTGATCTGTTTTGAGGAACACATTCGTGCTCTGGAGAAAGAGGAGGAAGAGGAGAAACAAAAAGCCCTGTTGAGAGAGAGGCGAAGACAGCGCAAAAACAGGGAGTCTTTCCAGGTGAGAATCATGTGTATCGATCAGTATTGAAGTACCCATATTTACAGTGGTCTGAATATGTTTTCTATAGAAATTGCCATTAAACAGGGCTAGAAAGCAACCGGTTGCTGTAGTTATTCGAGTGAACCTTAGTCTGCTACATATAATCAGAGATTACACTTACTTGCAGTTTAGTTGTTTAGTTGATGACTTTGAGTTGATGTTACCGTATTTTCCTGACTATAAAGCGCACTTCAATATAAGCCGCACCCACAAAGTTAAAAAAAAAAACCCCAAAAAGCATAAAAGTAAAAGTGCTGATCAAACAAAACAGAAAAGTTACTGATTGGGTTATTCATCGTCCTCCTGCTCACTGAAACCACTGAAGTCATCTTCTTCAGTGTCGGAGTTTAACAGCCTTAGAAGAGCTGTCACATACCGGTACTTTCTCTTTGTCGATGTCAGTGTTGCTCTCCGTGTCACTGTCATCCCGAGGGGTGAAGCTGTCTCTGAAACCATGGTGCCCTCTTCACACAGCAGTCCAGCCTTTCAGAACCCATTGGTGATGATCGATTCCTTCACGCTGCTCCACGCTGTTAGGATCCACTGACAGACATCAGAAAATGATGCTCTGCGCATGCGGCCAGTTTTTGTGAACGATTTACCGAAACAAAATTTTTCGTCGTGCTGGCTGCTTGCATGTGCTAACTGGAAATTAACGTTTTCTTCTGTGATTTCCAACTTTGACTTCCCAGCCTTTTCACTTTCTGTTAAAGCACCCCCTGGTGGGTGAAGAAAAATCCACAGAAAAGCCGCACCTCATTATAAGCCACATGGTTTAAAGCATGGAAAAAAAGTAGTAGCTTATATTCTGGAAAATACGGTAATTTATTAGTTGGGAGGCATGGTTGAAGATGTTTATCTCTCTCTCTCTCTCTCTCTCTCTCTCTCTCTCCACACCCCTCTGTCTGCATCTGTGCACCCTTTTGTTTTTTTGTTGTTTTTTTTCTGTGTGCCTACTGTAGAAATTTCTGGATGAGCTGCATGATCATGGACAGCTGCACTCCATGTCAGCATGGATGGAGATGTATCCAACCATCAGTGCAGACATACGCTTCGCCAGTATGCTAGGACAGCCAGGTCAGGAACAGACACAGACTCGCGCGCGCGCACACACACTTACTATTCCTGTTTTGCTCCTGTTTTAGGGGCAACTAGGTCAGAACACACCTTTCATTTTCTCTCCCTCACATGCCCCGTGATTCCTGTCATATTTATTATTAATAAGTAATAAATATTGATGCAGGAATCTGAATATTTTACCTTCATCTGCAAGGCAACATTTTACCTTTGACTCATTTTGTTTCATTCTGTAATTCATTTAGAAGAAGCACATGATTTTTCTCACTTGTTCTAAGACAACCTGATGTTCACTTGTGTGCCAAAATCTTCCCAAACAGAATCTTCCAAATAATACAACAAGCAGCGTTTGAGATGTGTAACCTGCCTGACATCTCATTCCTGTCCAAGTTTCATTTAATTAATCTAGAACAGACAGCTGTGCAAGTGCAAGCTTGCAAGTATAGGTACAGTCTGAGGTTACAGCTGCCTTGGGCACATATGGGGAGTTAAACACACTGGAGAATTCAAACATTCAGGGCCGTTGGCACACATGCCTGGAGTACTTCACTTGGGGCGCCAGTTCAGATTGGTACAAGTCCTGCCAGTTCAGGGAATCAAACCAGCAATCTTACAGTAACAAGGCTGGTTTCCTAACCATTAGATGGCAACTGCTCCATGTGTGGTGTATAAAACAGTAAAATGTGAACATAAGTGAAGATAAACTCTGGCATGGATCATATTTTTAGGCAGGGCAGATTAAAAAAAAAAAAGAAAGAAAGAAAGAGGCTGTGAAGGATGTCATGTGCGTTCACCATAGTCAGACACCAATCAGCTTGAGCTATGCTTGTGATGGCATGTTGCTGATGACCTATAACGTGTGACATGGTTTCACAGTATGTTTATCAGTCTTTCACGTAGGTTGCCATTCACTGCACTACTGAATCCATCCAATCCATAACCTCTGTACTCTGATGGTTTGTGATGACTATATGATGACTGTTCCACTGTGGTTCTTAAAAGCATCATCATACCAAGATGGAACTTGCACAACTGCCATGATCTTTTTTGTGGAAGATGATCTCATCTTTCCATTTTTCAGGCTCTACACCTCTTGACTTGTTCAAGTTTTATGTGGAAGATCTGAAAGCCAGATACCATGATGAGAAGAGAATCATCAAAGACATTTTAAAGGTGAAGTAACTGTCCTGTATCAAGAGTTTTGTCCCAGTTTAAGAGCTAGTTTGTGAGACTCAAAGAGAATAAAGCATCACAGAATTCATTGAATACTCAACTCACTGAATACATTCTCTGTGCAGGATAAGGGCTTCCTGGTGGAGATCAGCACTAGCTTTGAAGATTTTGGTTCAGTTATCAGCTCAGATAAGAGAGCCACCACACTGGATGCAGGCAACATCAAACTTGCTTTCAACAGTGTAAGCATGACTCTTCTACCTCTGATTCCAATTCTGAATTTGCAGTGTTGTGCCTGGTATTTTTCCTGAATTTAACAAGTGTGCGTGTATGTGTGTAGTTATTGGAGAAGGCGGAGGCACGAGAGCGGGAAAGGGAGAAAGAAGAGGCCAGAAAGATGAAGAGGAAAGAGGCAGCTTTCAAGAGCATGCTCAAACAGGCCACACCCCCATTGGAGCCTGACACTTCATGGGAAGGGGTATGGATTGAACTTCACAAACCTGTACAAATTTATTTTGTATTTATTGATTGCATTTAATTTTAATTTTGATTTTTTTTCCCCCTCCTCTTGTTTAAGGTGAGAGAGAGATTCCTGAAGGAGCCTGCATTTGAGGATATCACACTGGAGTCTGAGAGGAAGCGGATATTCAAAGATTTTATGCACGTTTTGGAGGTAAAAAAAAAAATGCTAATTTCTACTTTACTGTGTGTGTAACTTGAGCTTTGGTGTGAAAGTGTGTTCATATGCAGCATTATGTGAGGTTATAACTGAGTTTTGATTCTCTCTGCAGCACGAGTGCCAGCATCATCACTCTAAAACAAAAAAACACTCCAAGAAATCCAAGAAGCATCACAGAAAACGGTCTCGTTCTCGATCAGTAAGTGCACCCTGTAATTGTCCCTTCCTTGAGTGAGTAAAACCACCCCGTCAGCTTCTCCTAACCCAGCTTTGTCTGCTCGTTTAGGTTTCTGAGTCTGAGGAGGATGAGTATCACTCGAAAAAGAAGAAACGGTCAACTTCAAAATCTCCATCTGAGCACACTTCCTCGGGAGAATCCGGTCAGTGTCTCCTGTCTAATAAATGGCCTTCATCAGGTTAGCAGTTCTACTAACATCAGTGAACATCAGAAACTTACAGCAGTCGGCTTATGGATTGTGCATTGTTTTGAATATTGATTTCTGCAGAGAGAAGCTATAAAAAATCCAAGAAACACAAGAAGAAGGGAAAGAAGAGACGACACAAGTCTGTAAGTTGTGCAATACAATACCATCGCCCGCCTCTCATGCCCACCTGCATTTTCAGGCCAGTCTAGAATGCCTAATGCTTCTGCAGTTTTGTTTTTTTGGTGTTGTTGTGAAACAGTCGATTTTGATTAGTGGTCCGGTGTCTAAGAGGACAATAATGGTCTTGGTTCTTCTGGGCTGTAGAATGGTCCAGATGGCGCACCCTCCCCACTCATTATTTACATGAATTGGAGACATTTTTGGAATTGGAGACATCATCTCCAGAGATGTTCAGTCGGGTTCAGGTCCGGGCTCTGGCTGGACCACTCAGACATTCACAGAGTTGTCCCAAAGCCACTCCCATAAACCATAATCCCAGTCTGAGGTCCAGAGCACTCTGGAGCAGGTTATCATCAAAGATGTTTTATGTGGGTGGTGGGTCGGTCTCAGCACTGCAGTGACACTGACGTGGTGGTGGTAGTGTGTGTTGCGCTGGTATGAGTGTAGTACACAGTAGTGCCACGCACCACTACCATGCAGTGTGTGTATGTGTGTATAAGTGAAATGATTAGAGCTGGTTCTTCACACAAATTGACACCTGCTGCTCTTTCTGAAACAGTTATTGTAATATTGTTATATCTCTTACATCAGTGCTGTTTATTGGCCAAAATTAAGTATCTTAAATGTTTTTCATCCGAATATGTTTTACATTTGTACATTATTTTGTTATGATGGCGGTACCAAAGACACTGTGCTGTATTTGTTCATATTTAGATTTGATAAATGTACAGCCAGATTTGAATTAGTATTAAGATCTTTGACAAGAGAATGTGAATCTTGTGAGTAATAGTTCAATTATTTTCTTATAAACTATCACATCGTAAAGGCCATTTTCTCCTGTTCTGGTGGGTCTTATAGATTTAACCAAAAATTAATTCGTTTTTTTTTTTTTTTTTTTGGGAAAGTCTTTGGCCAATTCTATCTGAGAGTTTTTCTGTACTGCCCTTCTTTTAGAATCTTATTTGTTCAGCATCAGACACAGCAGGGTCTCTTAGCAAATAATTTAAGAGATTCAATCCAAATGCAGCTGCGTTTCTGCCCCTCAGTGTGTCCTGCAGTATTTGAGCAAACCAATTGTATTGACTTTGTATCACTTTTCCACCCTGTAGGCTTCCCCTGAATCCGATGGAGAGAAGGACCGAAAGGGACGAGATAAAGAGAATGATAAGTCTAGAGGGAAGACTCGTGGCGAATCCAAACAGAAATCTCCTAAGAGAAAACCAGTTAAAGAAGAGGTCAGTCCTTATTGCTGGGACTGCAGTTAAGCTGATCAGCTGGATCAAGATTTATTGGTGATGAGAAAATAATGCATTTTATTCCTGCACATGTTCTATAAGCTGACCAGCATGTGTTTGTTTCTCTCAGGGTGGGTGGGATACTTCAGGCAGTGAACTGAGTGAAGGAGAGCTGGAGAAGAGGAGAAGAACTCTACTGGAACAGTTAGATGCACCATAAATGTCCATCAATTTTTTTTTTTCACCTTTCTTTCTCATTCTCTCTTGCGCTTTCTTGTCGAGACCATCAAACATGCATTCCTTTTAATGCCTATGTTGTATCACAACGCATGCCGCTTACTGATGCTCTGCATAGAGAGGTACTTCTCTCTAGATTGAAGCATTCGAGAGAACTTTCTCAGGTGAACACTTCCACATATGACTCACCTGAGTAAATAATAGAGGTGTTCTTTTACAGTCTCTATGATCTTTGATGCCTTTCTTCTTAGTCTTTTGTTAACCTCCATTGTCTCAGAAACTGTTTTTAGGTAGTTGTACATTTTGTTTTGTAATTGCCAATAGTTTGTCCTTAATTCCATTGTTTACAGGTGAATTAAAAAGCAAACAAACCTGGGTCTGCTGTCTGTACATCATCCATTTTGCAGTCGCGCAAATTACTTTAAATAAATTGTTCAAAGGTTTTTTAAATATGCAGGACTTTTGACTCACAATAAAATTTAATGAAAATGCTCAATGTAAACCATTTACTTTAACTGCAGCATTGTGCAAGTTTCATTCATTTATTTACATTTCTTGATAAAAAAAATAGTTGCATCCAGAAGAAATCAACTGACCGTAATGTACAATTCCAAAGGAGTCGTGCCGAATGGCAGCAGATCATCTTCATTAACCACGAGTGGATCACACGTCCAGTAGGCAATTTTGTACAAAGCCGGATCACCTTATGTCTTCAGTACAGGCACTTTAATGAGGTCCTGCAACCAGTGGCCCCTACCTTTTGTTGGATGCACACTCCAGTGCACTCTTCCCGCTGCAGCTGAAGACCATACTATGCCATGACCACTCACATCGCCATTAAGAGCCTCTATAACTCTGTTCCCAGATGTCTGGCATGTTTTACCCGAAGCCATACTGAGAGGCTCAGTGTAGCTCAATACATATTGTTCATATCAGTCTATATTTATAAACATTTATTCTTGCTGATCACCTTTCTTCAGCATTGCTATACATTCCAGCACTTCTTTCTGGATGCACATTCTATACCTTTTCTGACTGAGTGTATTTATTTGCCTCAGGGCTCCCCCTACAGTTGCGATTGAAATAATTTAAGCTACTTCTATTAAAAAAAACTTGTGGCTCCCCCTTCTGAACAGATGCATAATTCTGGAAATAATTCAAGGTGCTTAACTGTTCCCACATTTTATGTTTCAACCTTATTCATTTTTCCCCCCTAAATGTTCACACAATATCCAACGATGACAAAGTGAGAAAAGTTTGAAAATTTATTCAAAATAAAACACTAATATCACAAGCATTCACAGCTTTTGCTCAACACTTTTTGAAGCACCATTGGCAGCAAAATTACAGCAAAAAATTCTTTCTGAGTATGATGCTACAAGCTTAGCACACCTGTTTTTGGGAAGTTTCTCTCATTCTTTTTTGCAGAATCTTTCAAGCTCTGTCATATTGGATGGGGAGCATCGGCGTACAGCCATTTTTTAGATTTATCCAGAGATGCTTAATTAGGTTCAAGTCTGGGCCAATCAAGGACAGTCACAGAGTTGTCTTGAAAGCCACTCTTTTGTTATCTTGGCTGTGTGCTTAGGGTCGTTGTCCTGTTAGAAGGAACCTTTGTCCTACTCTGAGGTCCAGAGTGCTCTGGAGCAGGTTATCGTCAAGGATGTCTCTGTACATCACTGCAGTCATCTTTCCCTCAACCCTGACTAGTCTCCCAATATTGACTAGGGGATTAGCAGTGCCTGACACTTAGCATTGAGGCCAAACAGTTCAACCTTTGTTTCATCAGACCACATCATTTTTTTTCTCATGGTCTGAGTCCTTTAGGTGTGTTTTGGCTGTTACGTGCCTCATACTGAGGAGTTCCTTCCGACTGGCTACTCTACTCTCTACTACACAGGCCTGATTGGTGGAGTGCTGCAGAAATGGTTGTCCTTCTGGAAGGTCCTCTCTCCACAGAGCAATGTTGGAGCGCGGTCAGAGTGACCATTGGGTTCTTGGTTACCTTCTTGACTAAGGCCCTTCTTTTACGATCACTCAGTTTGGTCAGGCGGCTCTAGGAAGAGTTCTGGTGGTTTCAAACTTCTTCCATTTATGGACGACAGGGGCCACTGTGCTTAATGGGACCTTCAATGCAGCAGAATGTGCACTATGGGACCTTATATAAACAGGTGAGAACCTTTCCAAATCATGCCCAATCAAGCTGTACAAACATCTGAAGGATGATCAGTGGAAAGATGCACCTTTGTGTTTTATTTTTAATAAATGTGTAAAGATTTCTCACTTTGTCATTATGACCTATTTCAATTTTTGAGGGGGAAAAAAATAATTTATTCCATTTTGAAATAAGGCTTTAACATAAAATGTACATAAAGAGATACAGAACTGCTATCTGTAGTGAAAAAAGTATGATCTCACTGAGTAATATTACTCAAATACTACTACAAATGTGGTTCCATACATCTTGTGAGGTCTCAAACTGATATTTTAGATGCCATTGCTATGTAATGTTGCTTTAATCAAAGACAGATCAGACCAAGCTTACACAGCTCCCATGAGCTCTTATGTTTTCTCATTTAAAGCAATTCCAGAGCAAAGACTGATATGGAATAGTTTATTTAATCATTGGCATTGACAAACTGTGAATCTAACAAAACTTATTAAAAATCAAAGTTCTGCTGTAAGCATACAATGCCTAAAGATACATTTCTGATTAGAAAGAGAAAATGACACATGACGGTTTGCTCCAGTTCTGTAAGTGGAATGGAATGCATTAAGGACATGAGAACGCTGCATTACAGACATGCCAGTATTATTTAACAATGGATTACGAGTACGTATGGTGTCAAATTGTGTCAGTTATTCTAATGCCTTAATACTGCCAGGCAAGCGTAAAATCGGAGCCCACTGCTACATATGCCTTTAGAGATACACCTGATTCATGGTTCGTTTGAATTAAATATACAAAAAATGTAAAACTATAAGTTAAAATAACATTCAAATGGTGGAACAAAGGATGTCAAAAGTCTTTGTTTAAAGCAGATTTAAACAATATGTACAATATTAACCTTGTGCTAATGAAGGTCAAGAAGTAAAACAAAAAAGCACGAATTTCATAGCAAAAAATTCCCCCATTTTTTGATGCTGATCTTTCATGTTGCTTTTAGCTGGTGTTCTTAAATAGACGTAGATACTAAGGAGAACTGGCACTGTTGAGTGGACTACATGAGCCAAAAAGAGTGCAGTTTGCTTCAGTGGTTAAATACTGTATTTCAACTGTGTACTTAGTGGTGACAGGGTGCAAACACCTCTTCATTAGTCAATAGAGTCCAGTTTTGAATGAGAATTGAATCAAGTATTTTTGATGTGCCATACCTGTTGGTTGCAATCTTTGGTATATACTGCATTTGTACTACAACAATTGCCAGTCAGCATATAGGAATGCTTGTCAATCTGTTGTGTGGCATTTTTTCTTTACTATATTCCCACTGAACCGAGATCAGCCCCTAAACCAGGAGCTCATTTTTGAGTGGCACTTGGGCACAACTGGTTACGTTACTGGGTTACAGCTTGGAAAAGGTCCACTCCTTGCCTTGGGTCTGAAGGCATGCTTTTTTTATGCATATATTCAAATGTGAGGCCAGCTGAGTTTCTTACTTGGTCCGCTAACACTGACTGGAGATGTTAATGCTATATACAGTTCACATTGCCCTAGTACCACCTACTTTACATATCCCTTCCATACTTTACACTCTACACTCCCACCATCTCTTTTAAAGACTTGTTTTTTAAAAGTTACAGCCGTGTGTGGTTAAACATTGTGCTATGTGCTATTAAACAGCTTTATTTCTGCATTCGGCAGCATTCTTTTGGATTTGCACAAGCTCAACATGCCTGGAATTTAAGGATACACTTAGCCCTTGTTAAAATACAGGGGAACCACGCTGTGCAAAGCGATATGGCAATTAGCACTGGAATGTAAGAAGTTACTATGGAATTTCAAAGTACATTAATGAGTATGTGTTGTAAACAGCTGTGGACCATTTCCCATTATTACTCCTTCCATAGAGAAGACAGAAAGTACTTTGTGAAATGTGCATTTGTCCAGTTTTTGAAAGGGAAAGCCAGATTGAGAGATGAAGTCATACTGCTTGTAAAACCACATATGATGAATAAAAACATACAAACATCTAAATACACAACGTTAAATTTAGGCACTTGGCTTGACAAAAGTAGCTTGGCCTTTTGACCTTTCCGAGCAACTTCCACAGTCTTTCCGAATCCTTCATTTCAGTCCATTTTCACAGAGGCTCAAAGGCCCCAGTTCCACTTCCTCCAAAGCCATCCAATCACATCCGCTCTGCCCTCGTTACATGACCACCTCTGCATTGTTGATTGGCCGCAAGTTCTGATCATCGAAGCGTCTCCGGACACTCCTCCTCACTGCATCAGCGCGCCTGTAAGGCTGGTTTCTCAGATCTGACAGAAGCATAAGATAAAAGACTTATCAAGCACGGTAACACTCTTCCTGTGGAGGCTGGGTGTGCTGGCAGTCAATCGGACAAAGGCAGCTTGAGCTTCATAGAAAGCTTCTTCAAAGGGTTTTGGATCATACGATTGAGGAAAGTCTGGACAAACGTCAAATTTGGTGCTTCTCCTCTGTAAATGTCACTCGAAACGCTTCCTTCCCATTAATGGGACAATTGTGAGAGCACTGCTGACCACACCCGTTAAAGAGGTTGACCTCTTTGGGGAGAAAAGGCTCATTATGCCCATCTGTGGAAGGCAACTACTCAAGGTTAATGTTACATTAATGTAGAATCTAGTCTACATTAGTCAGTTATACCTACATGCAGCACAATGAAAAGACTAGCAGGGCTATTCATCTAAGTATGGCTGAGGTAAGTGTTCCAGTGCTTCGACTCTACAATCTATCAGAACTGCATGGAATAATGAAGGAAAGCTAATTATCAGGCAAATCAAATCATGTTGGAACAAGTACCTGCAGACTCCTAAATAGCCCTGATGTGGTTTAGGAACGATGGACATCGAGACAGAAAGTGGAACAGGGAAAAGATATTAAAATCAGAACAAAACATGGAGGTTAGGTCATATATAGAGGGATAAATAGAAAGATGCTTGCCAGGTTTGAGTACCATCCATCACCACTGGGGTGCTAGTGGACGAGTTCCTTACCCTCGAGTGCACATTGGGAAATTTAGTAATATTATTCTTCTTTAAGGCTGAGAGGAGAGGAGACAAAAAGGGAGGTTAAAAATAAAGTTGAGGTGACTGGATAGAAGGTCAATCCAAAAGGTGGACACCTCAAAGCACACCGAGCCAAGCTGCCCACGGATCAGCAGTCACGGGGCAAAGTAGCAAGTTTAGGAAGGATCGTTATTAGGTGTATGAAGAAGCACTAGAGACTAAACAGAGAGCAGAAGCATTCACTGAGCAAACCAAAGCAGAACTGCTTCCACAGTTCGTCTTAAACAACAAACACTCAAGCTGCTTTGCACATTGACCTCCAGCAACGCACACTAGAAAGCAAATACCAAACTATGCATGAAGACCTTTAATAAACAAACCAAACAATAAAAAAACAAAGCAATGTAGAATATATTTGTGAGCATGTAGAAAACATAAGCATATCTCCTTAAACATAAAGTTAGTGTTGGCTAAAAAATTGCGCGTGCACATGCAATAAGATGCATAACATATTAAACTGTATGGAATGGAGTGAGTAAGTCATATAGAGCTGAAAGCAGAGAACTTTTCCCGTGCAGCATGCAATGGGGCATTATCATGACCCCGGCAATGCTAGCTAGGACACAATCCAAGCTCAGCCAGGAGGGGAAATGCCATCAACAAAGGAACAGCAAAGTGAGAGAATGGATGGAGGGAAGAAGGAAGCAAACAACATGCAAACAATGCATAAACAGTCATGATATCATACACACATATTAATATTATCATGGACACATGAACATTCAAGCAAGTCACAATGGCACAAAGCCAATAATGCCTTAAGATGCATTTACACTCAGTCTGAGATGCCGTTTTAAAAAGGAAATGAATTTATCATCACTGCCACACAAAAACCTCGTATCTCCATTTCATCATTTTTTTTTGATGTACTGTTGTTTCTGGCAGATCTTTAATTTGGTCATGAATGGACCAACAGAAATTTTCTTCTCCATTTTGGAGATACATAGTTTTTGCAGGACACTCACGATACAAAAACAACAGGTTATTTTCTCTCTCAATCTTTCTATGCAGTATTTGTTATTAACAGAGTTGTGTTTTCATTACTCATCCAACAGGGGGTGCTCTCAGCACATAGCTTTAACACACCCAATCTGGGTTTGACCTTATCTTCACAGCATAATAACTGCAAATGAAGAAATACGACTCTAAAGGGCAGAGACAACTGCGCTGGCCCACAAACTGCAGCCAGATTCACAGAAGCTTCAGACATTCCTGGGCTCATGTTCTCCTGACTCTAAAATAGTGTTTCTCAATTCTGGTCCTGAAGACCCCCTGCTCTACACATTTTAGTGCCTTCTCTGCTTTAACACACCTCTTCCCTATCTGAAAGGGCTTGTTAATGAGCAGATCAGAATCAGGTGTGCCTCCAGGACTGAGAAACACTGCTGAGGAAAAGTGGCTACAGCTCTCTGGCATCATTGGCTCACTGTGACATTCCATTTGCTGTGACTGGTGATGGTGCTGGTTATGTGACACTGAAGGATATGGGTTCTTGATGACACACTCCATGCAGAAGAAAATGGTGTTGATATCATTCGCTCACCTCCCAACCATCCCTCTTCATGCAGGGATTTTTAAGTTGGGTAGAAGAGAAGATGGTGGTATGGACACACCCACATGACATCACACACATACACACACAAATAAAAACGCCTGGACCATATCCAAAGGGGTGAGTGAGTGAGTGAGTGGGTGAGTGACCCCAAGGGAAGGAAAATAAGTTCAATTTCCACCCAAAACCTTAGGGATATGAGGTGTGAAGGGGTGCACACGGTGAAGAAAGGAAGAGAAAAAGGAAAGAGGGCACACACTCTTTCCAGCAACCTTTAATAGAGAGTCTAAACTTTAATAATGGAGCTCCTCATTGAAGAAACGCGAGCCCCGTTTGGCCGTGCGCGCGGTAAAGGGCACAGTCTTCAGCACTGCATCCAGACAGAACAGCCAAACATACATACACACACATACATTCACACACGCGCACACACATACACACACAGAGACACATACATAAACAAAAACACAAACACAGTTAACCAGCCGGCATAGCAGCTAGCACGTTAGCACAGCTACTGCATCTACAGCAGCACAGCACAGTCAGCACAGTCTAATGGGTTATTAGTAGGGGTGGGAAAATTAATGCACCATGACTTTCTCAAGGAATTGCACTGATTTAAAAATTTATTTCTCCTAAATTTGGTTGAGCTATTTAACCCACCTGCTCAATAAGACTCCCCCCATTACTTGCAATGTTTCCGACACTAGGAGGGTGAAGACAAGCACGTGTCCTCCGATACATGTGAAATCAGCCCTTTTCAAATTTTCACCGCTGCAGCATTGAACAGCTATCGCACTCGGAGTAAAGCACTCCTCACCTCTGATACATCAGCCAACAGATACCTATGCTGGCCACCATTACACTGGTAGTGATGGGGAAAGAGTGTAATCCACCCACCCAGAGCGAGCAAGACCAATTATGGTCTTTTAGGGTTTGGCTGTTGAAGGGAAAGCAGCATTGGAAGCCATAGAGCCATCGCCTTAGTCTGCTGAGCCCCAAATACATGGTTTTTTTTTTTATCCATTTTTTGTTTTAAGCTTAAATGTACTAAAAATAAGGAAAGTGTGCAATAAACTCCTTTGCAGACTAAGAGCATTCATGTTTATGGACATATCATAATGATTCATATTCATACTACAGGCTATTGAAAGCAAAAACCACAATACAATAAATCCAGTTAACCAGGGCTAATTGTGCTTTAAACATGTAATTAAACATAAATGGGGGAAGGAGAAGTTCACCAAAATCACACCTAAGACCCAAAAGAAACCTGTTCATTCACCATCGCATCTAAAATCAAGGGTAGTAAAAAGAGTTCATCCTGCTTTTGTTGGAAGTAACTTAAGATTTTGGAGCACTGCTGGGAGGATTTGTTTGCATTCAGCAACAAGAGAAGTGAGTTCAGGATGTTGGATGATCACCACCCAAGTCATCCCAAATGTACTGGATGGAACACCATCACTCCAGAGAACACAGTTCCACTGTTCCACAGCTCAATGCTGGGGGCTCTATACCCCTTTTCCACCACGTCTGGCATTAGGGATGGTGCCAACAGGTTAATCGGCTCCAGAGAGTCCTTCTGTACAGGGTACTAGACCAGCTGTGTGTGTATTTACACATCTGTCAGCAATGGATTCAACTTAAAATAGCAGCATGAGTTCATTAGAAGGGGTGTCTATAAACATTGGATGGCACGCAAATTCGCATCCTGTACTTGCCAGATGGGCATGACTATATTTTTATGACCATATCAAAGTTTGCTAGCATTCCAAATGTTGATTGTGTTCAGAACTTGATTTATTGACACTATTTAATTCAACCACACCAACAAAATTAGATATGACTGCTTCAGAAAAGCCAGATGAATATTTAATTTTGTGTATAAAGACAGAGGCAGATGTTGTAGGCTCCTCCCAGGATCTTAATTGATCATGAGTGTCTGGGTCAGTCAAGTTGTGTGTGTAATACATACATATTCTGTAATTTAATGTCATTCTATAACAGTGTGATGGTAATATTTGAATTAGTTTAATGAATTAAGTAAGCTATTAATACAAATGGTCAGCTGAGCCTAGAAAGAAGAGCTCGAATGTGAAAAATGGTGAACTTCCCCTTGAAGTGCTGACTATATTACCACAGTCGTGCCAAAAACCTGCATCTCCATTTTTGTCATTTTTCATGTTGTGAAATTATGTGAATCTGGCAGTTGTTTTTTACATTGTGTCAGAATGTAATGATGTACTGATCAACACAGATGCTCCAAAAGTTGTTTGGAGACACAAGATTTTTGTTGGACAGTGACAATATTCTGATGTCACTATTTATGTTGAACTATACTGAAGAACATCATCATATTGCTCAACACTGCTGAACCATGAGGTACCTAAACATTCCCACCCCTAGTTATTATTATTATTATTATTATGTTCTACTATTGACTATAGGTCATCGTAAGGCAAAAGCTAATCCCGCTGTAAGAAAGCAGCAAAAAAGCTCATCACAGCCAACATTCCACTTGTATTCATCATATGCTCAAGCCTGTCAGGTCAAGCACAGCTTTGTTGTATTGCTGATCTGCTGTCTGCCATTGCAACACAACCGAATATGACGAAGGCTGTGTAAAACAACGCCTTTGGGTGGCTCAATTCTGTACCTTCCCTTATTACACCAAAAGCAGCACATATTTTGTATATATAATAACTGCACTGGATCAGAGTTATCAGGAAATTATATTAACAAGGCTCATAATCTAAATTTAGTCACTGATGGCTAGACATTGGTTAGTGCTTTAAGACTAATGTTAATCAATAATGTTTACAAAGCAAAAGCTATGCATGCACACTGGTCTAAAGCACTTCAATTAATCAGTGTGTGTGTGTGTGTGTGTGTGTGTGTGTGTGTGTGTGTGTGTGTGTGTGTGTGTGCCTGCACATCATTGTGTGGCTCTGCAGTGAGTCCTAGAAACTTTTCACAAAAAGTGAATGTGTGTGAGGGAATGATTGTGTGTTAAGTGTGTGTGTTTTACCCGTGATAATGTCCTCAATTGCTCCATCCTTCCCTTCGTAAACATGCCGACTGTCTTTCACCTGCTTCTTCCTCAATTCAGCTATCAACTCCTGCTGTTGACGCTTATTTTTATGAGGAGACTGAAAATACATATTTAAATATATTATTACACACACACACACACACACACACACACACACACACACACACACACACACACACACACAAATATACAGTGCATCTGGAAAGTATTCACAGTGCTTCACTTTTTGTACATTTTGTTATGTTACAGCCTTATTCCAAAATGGATTCAATTCATTTGTGCCTCAAAATTCTACACACAATACCCCACGATGACAAAGTGAGAAATGTTTGTTGGAAATTTTTGCACCTTTTGGACTGAATGCCAAGCATCATGTTTGGATTAAACCAGTTACTGCTCATCACCTAGCCAATACCACTCCTACAGCAGTGAAGCATGGTGGAGGCAGCATCATGCTTTGGGGAAGTTTTTCTGCGTGACACTAGTCAGGGTGGAGGGGAAAGATGACTGCAGCGATGTACAGAGACATCCTTGATGATGACCTGCTCCAGAGCGCTCTGGGACAAAGGTTTAACTTCCAACAGGACAAAGACCCTAAGCACACAGCCAAGATAACAAAGGAGTGGCTTCAGGACAACTCTGTTAATGGCCCAGCCAGAGCCCAGACTTGAACCTGATTGAACATCTCTGGAGAGATCTAAAAATGTCTGCGCAACAATGCTCCCCATCCAATTGATGGAGCTTGAGGCTCGGCAAAGAAGAAATTTCCCTAAAACAGGTGTGCCGAGCATGTAGTATCATACTGAAACAGATCTGAGGCTGTGAAAAAACTTTGCAGCCAAAGGTGCTTTAACAATGCTGTGAAACATTATGTACAGAATATTTTTGTGTTTTATTTTGTGTGTTATATCAGAACTTTTATGGTGACATATTTCTCAATACACTAATTTCAGATTCTCCTAGTTAGTAGAGCATTCTCTCAAATCATATTTAATATGAACAGAGATATGAACTATGATTTCATGTTGACTATAAAAATAAAAGATTCCAAAGTAATGGAAAAACGAGACCCTCGTGGAAATAATGGTTGGCATATTGACAATATGGTTTTAAATTAATTCACTTCAGACTTCATTTATTTTCTTATTTATTTTCAACACCACCATAAAATTGTTAATTCAGACACATAAACAGAAAATGTTTTACCTTCTGATCTTCTTGCTCCATCATGGCTTCCTGCTCTAGGAGCTTTTCCATCATCAACTGCTCTTGCCTTTTCCTCTGCTCGTTTTCCTCCTCTGCTTGCTGTTGAAGAAACAATAAATGAAAATAAAAAGTTATATGGGACTTGACTGGGATCGAGTTCATGTAGTGGTTTAATGAAATATGTTTGTTATATAATTTCAGTGATTTAGGAAATGAGTGCTTACCCTGTATGCCTTTACAAAGCGCACAAACACCGGGAAAAACACTGAAGGAGGCATGGTTTTTGAGCTTTCCCCAAAAAACTTCACTGCCTCATCAAAGGCATCCTAAAGCAGAACAACAGCAATGTAACTGAAGGGAGTTTTCAGGTGATTGTCATTAAGGAAAAAAAAACATAAATGCTGGCACCCCAGGGTTAACACAGCTTAGCACAGCAGTACCTGTGCAATCTTGGCATCATCCTGTAATTTTTTGAGCTTGCTCTCATTGTGCTGTATGAAATCTTTCAGGAGTGTATTGTGGCCATGCATGCTGTACTCTCTCTTAGTCAGATCCATCCCTCTCTGAAGCTCTTTCACATCCAGCAACACGTTCTCCAGAGAGACTACAACACAGAGAGAACAGACAGCCTCAGAACAAAGATGAAACACATACAGCAGGAGGACAGAGAACAATGTATTTGTATGCAGAATTAGACATTGCAGATGTGTTGCATTAGCTTTAATATGTGCATTAATATGATACAATTATGAAGTAAAATAAAATCTGAACATCTGAATTTACTTATTCTTCAGATCAGATCTTCAGATCTGTGTACTGTACCTGCTGCAGCCTTCTCCACATAATGGAGCTCATTATAGAAGAGTGACACCTGCTGGTACTTCTCTTTTACTACATTTGCAATGTAGTGCAGCAGAGTCAACTTCCGGTCTGTGGATTTAGTGTCTAATAACTGGAAAAAACCATATCAAGTCAGTGGAATGTAAATAAAAGGATTTCTTGAGCATATCTGAAAGTAACTTAGTCTTACCAAGTCTAAACTTTGAAGTTTGAAGCCGTACACTGCCCCTCTTTTACTGCTGTTCATGTAGTTCCCCAGAGCCAAAATAATCTTAGAAAAAAAAGAACCTCCAGTAAAACATTTATACACAGAAATAGATATATGAACACATCAATTTTACATAAACAGGGCACTTTTCATACTTGACCATGATGCACTAACCTCTAGGATTTTCTTGAGTTTCTGTGAAGATTTGATTGATACAGATGCTGCAATGATGGCATGCAGTTGCTGTTGTATGAAAGAGGAAAAGTGATGATGTCAAACATAAGCCAAACATAAAATGTTTTAGGAGCTCCCACTGCCACAAAAGTGCAGTAGAGAGAACTAGATGTAAGAATAAGACATATATAGAGAAATAAAAAATAAAGGAAAATGAGGAAAGACAATATTTAGAAGATTCAGTCTTCTGAAGGACAAATGTGAATAATGAAAAAAGAAAATCAACCATAACAGCTCAAGTGAGGTATTTACATTTTTTAAATGTATATATGCTATAGATCATAAATACTATTTACCGGTGTGAGCATTTGGATACTCTCACAGAAGTTGCCTACAAACGCCATGATGGTCATCTTCTGCATGAGGCGCTCAATCTTGCTGAACTGCATCATGAAGCGATCCTCATCTGTGAGGTTTTCCAGTGGCTTTCTCTCCTTCTCATACTGCCGCAATGCCTTCACTTCTGGCTCTGTTGGGATGAAGCGCATCAGACACTCCACGAAGTCCACTGGCAACGTCCGCAAGTCAAACCTAAGAGTGGCAAAACCAAACATATACAGAAAGACAACAGAAATGTATTATTACTTAAAGTTATTATAACCTGCCTCATTAACTGTCCATATATTACATAAAATAATTCCCTATTAACTTTTTATTTTACAAATAAAACATCTAGACTCAAAGTGTTGACAATTAACTAATGATATTTTCCATTGATTCACATTGATCATTTTTCTTCATAACGGAACATTAACAGTTTTCTGAACACAGTAACTGGAAGTAAAGAAATTATTAAAGAAAAAAAACAACCATTAAGCTGTAACTGAAACAATTTCTGAGCTGCCATCATGTACAGAAGAACAAGTCAGCAGAAAGAAGAAAATTAGTCAGCAATAGTGTGTGGATGTGTGTCATGACAGCCTCAATCAGAGTTTGGCAAAGCACAACATAATTTGGTTATGAAAGAATGTGCAACAGAGACTGGCAGTATGTTTGTTTCTGTAATCTGTGGACTCTTTGAGTCTAGAATAATGCATGTTAATAAAGCACAGGAGAAAAAAAAAGAACATTTGGTACAAACTTAGCTGTGCATGTTCATACAATCAAACTGGCCAGTTATACTCATGTGAAATAGTTCAGCTTAACAGATCTTACATCTGTATGGCTTTACAGATTTCCTCAGGAGTCTTGCCCACTTTCCGGAGCGTGATGGCCAGATTTTTGGCCCTGTTAGAGTCTAATAAAGAGACTTTATTTGGGCCTTTCTGGATGGTCTTCTGCTTGCTGGACGTGACATCGATTGCTGGACCCTGAGCTCTCGTCTTAAACATCTCTTCAAATTCATCTACGTTCAGATCCTGAGGGGAAACAGGAAAGCATTGGAGCATTCCAGATGTGTGTTAAAAGTTTATGTATTGACTGAGGTACTGTTTTTAATGATTACTGGTGCTCACAAAATTAAATAAAACAAAAACAATAAAAATAACAACAAAATAAGACAAAAAATAAGTGTTTTGTCTAGAGTGGAAAGATGTGGTGTAAATTATTTAGTTTAGTACCTCCAGGATCCTCTCATCATCAATCTCATTGAAAACAGTGCCGTTGATCTGGTTGGGCTTCAGTGCCACCCAGTTAAACACCGGCATGCGGAACTTGGTTTTGATTGGCTTCTTAATTTTCACAGCTGTAGTACAAGATAAACATATTTCAGATGTTAGAAAAAAAACATAGCATGATTGATTACATCATCCCAAACATAGTGACTGAGTGCTTAAGTGCAGATTTGGAGTGGGGAGTGTTGCTGGGAGACACCTTATAGGACAGGGTAACTGTGGTTAAAAATGCAGGAGAAGGGTGATTGCTTCAGTATTGACACTCTGGAGGCCCTTGCTAACAAGGAAACCAAAGTTAAAGACAAACATAGTCTGGCTTGCTGTCTAGAGCAGCTTTCAATCACACTGAGGTGACGGGGACAAAATAGGAATGAGTCCTGTTTCAACTGTTCAATGCATGACAGAATCTACATGATTAAAACTGGGACATATGGGCCAAGAGTGGACATTAAATAAGCTCTAGATTATGTAGTTGTGTTCATGGCATGACTTTATCACATGAGGTAATGAAGTATCCACCATGTACAGCTACGTAGCTCTTTATTACTATTAGATGTCTCATTATCATAATTTAAAAAGTGTCCCAAAAAGCACATCCCTATGCTACTTTTATCAGCCCCAGTGTGGCGCTTGGCCTTGGTATAATAATTAATAATAATAATAATAATAATAATAATAATAATAATAATAATAAAAACAATAATAATAATAATAAAATATCGGTACTTTGTTCTCCATGCATTGATAATTTTACACCCAAAATATCATGATATTACAATCTAGAACATATTCTGAGCGCCTTTTTTTTTTTAGTTATGTTACAGGCTTATTTCCAAATGGATTCAGTTCATTTTTCCCCTCAAAATTATATACACAATACACCACAATGACAAAGTTTGTTTGAAATCTTTGTAAATTTAGAAAAAAATAAAATATAATATATATATAATAAAATATAATGTACATAAGGATTCAAGCCTTTGCTCAATACTGCAGAAGCACTTTTGGCAGCATTTACAACCAGACTTTTTTGAGTACGATGCCAAAAGCTTGTCACACTTGTTTTTGGGAAGTTTCTCCCATTCTTCTTTGCAGAACCTCTCAAGCTCTATCAAATTAGATTGGGAGCATCAGTCCACAGCCATTTTTTGATATCTCCAAAGTCTAGGCTCTGATTGGGCCACTCAAGGACATTAACAGGTTTGTCCCAAAGTCACTCTTTAGTTATCTTGGCTGTGTATTTAGGGTCATTGATAAACTCTACCATACAGGCCTAATTGATATAGTGCTGCAGAAATAGTTGCCCAACTGTAGGTTTCTCCTCTCTCTGCAGAGCAACACTGGAGCTCTGTCAGGGTGACCATTGGGCTCTTTGATTCACGCCCTCCTACCACAATCACTCAGTTTGGCCAGGTGGCCAGCTCTATGAAGAGTCTTGGTGATTCCAAACTTCTTCCATTTACAGATGATGGAGGCCACTGTGCTCATTGGGACCTTCAATGCAGCAGAAATATTTCTGTACCCTTCCCCAGATCTGTGTCTCAATACAATTCTGTCTCTGAGGTCTACAGACAATTCCTTAGACTTCATGGCTTGTTTTGTACTCTGACATGCATTGTCTGCTATAGGACTTTATATAAACAGGTGTGTGCTTTCCCAAATTATGTCCAATCAACTGAATATACCACAGGTGTACTCCAATTAACCTGTAGAAACATCAGAAGGATGGTCAGTGGAAACAACATACACCCGAGGGAAAAAATGAATTGAATCCATTTTGGAAAAAGGCTATAACATTACAAAATGTGCAAAAAGTGAAGCTATGTGCAGTACAGATGCACTGTATGTTGTATCCATATTTTCCGAAACCCACCCCTGCTGGTACGGTTTGGAGGGATAGGATAGGGACTATAGCCTGCATCGTTCATCTTAAGTGCAATGCAGGTTATTGGTTGGGAAGTAATGTGGCAATGCTCTGTGTCTGGGTAGGGTGAAAGGGTTCTAGAAGTGTGTAGCAAGCTGCATTCTTGTTTTTACGTTCTTCTGTATCTGATAACAATTCACCTGTAGTGGCATGCCACTGTGTTTCAGCATGCAGCAAAACACGACTCAGAACAGAGATGAACAGAGGTGCTTAGACACTGGGAAATGATATTTTTAGTCCTGAAGTATAACATGGAAAACTCTGCATGGGACTGGTGCTGATGTTAAATCTTTCTACTACCAGCTGCAATCTTTAAATCAGACTCTAATGAGCCCATCAAAAATGGCACAATAAAATAGTGGGTAGAGGTTCTAGAACTGGAGCTGGTTCCAGTGCGGTTGGGTCTGCTTGTGGAGAACAGGCTTTCGGAGCGTTGTCATGGATTTTGAGTGCTATGGGTAAGGGTAAGAGGAAAAGGCCTTGTGTCTCATGGGACATGTGGTTTTATATTTTGGCTTGTGTGTCTTGTCATTTGCTGAACTATGCAAAAGTGAGGTCTACAGAATGTTCCATTCAGGATTTGAAAGGGCCTGACTAAATTGAAGGAAAAGTCTTGCAACACGGCATCCAATTTCATGCTTGGCTTGAGAAGGAACAATCAACGTAAACTGCTTTGGGGCTCCAGAGATCCAGGCTTCACAGAAACAGAACTACAGTTCTGGTGCACATTTTCCTTCTGGGACTAAAAATATCATCTCCACAAATTTCATACACAAAGACAACACTGTGAGCACAAACACACAATACAGCAAACCTACAGAACAGTTTGATGGGTCCCTCTATGTTGGCACAAAAAATAGAAGAGAAACAATCAAAGAGAGAGAGAGAAAGATCATTAAGAGCAGCAAGACAGTGGCCCCAGTTTCCAGGGACATGATCATGTTTTATTATTACATAAAAGAGGTCAGTCTTTCATCTTTGACCTGTAAATAACAGCTTGTTTAGTGGAGAATGAAAGAGTACATGACTTGATATGACAATGCGAAATCTTGAAACTGAAATCTACAGAAAATCTAAAACGCCAGAGACTGTAAATAAGTGAATGAAAAAAAACAACAATCTAATCTCTACATGGTTAACATAACATATTACCAGACAAAGTATTCAGACCATCAGTGACTGCTGTGAAACTCAGGAATGTGGTACAAACACAGTAACACTGGTTAACCTGTACCTGTGTCATGTTTCCCTATGGAGACATTGAAAAGCTTAACAGCCCTAATGGTATTTCACTCTAGTGTGGCCACACAGTTTACCTTACCGGATACAGAAAGGGATTACTTACTTATGATATACACAGCAGATTAAGCCTTTTGACCTCAGGGCTAATCACAATGTGAGTGATGATTGTGTTTTGTAATATCCTTTTGGTGTAAAGCTGTAAGCACTAAAAAGCTTAGTCACCTACTGGTTCATAATAGCAGGAAAATTCTCACTGAATCATTTCGATCTTTTCAATGTTTCAGTTTTGTTTAGTCTGGGTAAGGAACACAGGTTTTCTCATTAAGGTGAGATGAATGGCAATAGCAGTGTGACTGTGAGTCAGCCAGGCCTGATCAGACTAGCTGGAAAGCTAAACAGTGTTAAGGCTCATGAGTAAACAGCCTCTCCCTTACTGATCATTATCACCCTATGACTGAGAGGATACAGTGGAGACCACGTTAACACACACACACACACACACACACACACACACACACACACACACACTAGTATCCTACAACAGTGAGGATATAACAGTGACCACATGTATACACACACACACAAGTATCCTACAACGGTGAGGATATAATAGTGACCACGTGTATACACACACACACACACACACACACACACACACACACACACACACACACACACACACACACACACACACACACACACAATAGAGGATATATCTGAACTACACTATCTAATCTGGTAAACATTTTAATATTTTATACTGTCATGATGATTCATTCATTCATTATCATTTAGCATACGATTTTTTCAAATCTGCTCAGCTACTTTAATGATTTTTGTGTTTTAGCCAATCAACCTAAAAAGGACACAATATAAACGTTACCTTTTTTTTTTACATAAATGCTTTCACATACAGCTTTTATATACACTTCTTTTGTTTAATCTAAGATACATTATCAGCTGCCTGTGTTCTGACACACATAATTAGTTAGAATATAGTCAATAATTACACAACAAGAAGCATTTTTTCATTCCAATTAACAAATGATTTAAATACTTGAATATATAAATTAATACCAGGCATATTGTCATTGCCTTGTATCTCTATTTACAGGAGAGGGAAAAAACCTGTACATAACTTGAAAGTTTTTATTCCAGGTACTGTTGGAGCATTTCTATTGGTCCAATGATCATGAGATTGTGACAAAATATACAGAACAACAGCCAGATAATGTTAAAAGTGAGAAGTGGGATTTAGGTGTGACAGCAACTATGCCTACCCCCATGTAACAGCAGTTTAGACTAACAGACAACATACAGAAAAAACATAATTAGTTATATACTGAGAAGTATGTCAGTATATCTCTTCTAACTGCAGCATACGCATATCCAGCGATCTCTGATCTGATGTGAAACACTCCTGTATAAAGAGACATACCTGCAAGTCCCGAGTTGAAAATGACAGTAGGAGAACCACAGCCTGGCAGTGGAGGTGCCATGGGGGGTGGAGGAGGGGGCAGGGGTGCAGACATTTCCACTGCAGGACCAGGTAGAGGAGGAGGAGGAGGAGGGGGAGGAGGTGGAGGGGGAGGCTCGGGGACAGCTGTTGGACCATTTGGTACTAGAAGAGTGGACAAGAGTGATAGGAATGATGATGAGAATAGGAGGAGAAAGAAAGAAAGAAAGAAACAGGGAAAATTAACAAGCAACCATTGGAAAAAAAGTAACATTTAAAATGGTTCAACACAGAGTGTGAAACCAGTAAAGGATGAGCTTGTAATAAAAGACCTAAGACAAAGACTAAATAAATATAAAGACAAAAAAAATACATTTGCTTTGATAGTCTGCCAAAGGGTTTTTCTCCCACTGAGACTCAATCAGTAAACAGCAAATAGAAAGTAATTTGCTATGTCTACTCCTATTACTCTGTCTCTACTTCTCACTGGGGAAATGCCACATACAAGTGCTGGAGGTAACTTCAGTTATCATTCTCATATAAAGGCTTATAAAACATTGAAATACCCAAACATAAGCTGACAACATAAAAGAACTTCACAAAGATACAAAGGACTTCAAACACTGCTTGTTTCTAAACAGTAAAGCTGCAGTCTAAATACTATGAATGGATTTATCATGATAAATCACTGAATAAGGATCTGTGTACTCATTTAATAAACAACTATCTGACTACAGAAATGTGTCCAAATTACTCACTGGATGCAGACATCGGTGGAGGAGGAGGTGGAGGTGGGGGTGGTGGCATGGTCATGCCAGGTCCTTCCCCATTACTAGGCCCTATGAGTCCAGGTATGGTACCCATATGCATTTCTCCCATATGTTCTGTCCCCACCAGCAGGCCGTTAGTGGGTGGAACAGAGGCCAGGATGGAGATATCACCGTCTCCTTTCTTCTGAATCTTGATAGTTCCTTGCTTCTCCAGTTCATGGATCTTCTTCTCAAGATTGCACTGCCTATGAATGGCCTCATCCTTCTCTTTTACCATCCTTTTCAGTGTGTGTACCTGCGTGTTTGCATCCTTATACACTTCCTACATCAAGATTTCAAAAGAATTAGTTGGTTTATAGATCAATAAAAACATATAAAACATTACAAGTACATTTTAGAATCAATCTGGCATTGACAACCCATCTGTGATGTTTGCTATAGCCTTCTTTGCAAGCCAGATCTTGGTAGAAGAAATATTTCACAAAGCGTATTCTACTAAAGCATTTGAGGAACAGTCATTTAGGAAAAACGTTCAAGTATAAAACAGATCACATGTGGAAATGAAGAAGAGGTCTCACCCGTATAGAATCAAGCTCCTTGTTCTTCTGCATGAGCTGTTTCTCTAGTTCTACAATCTTAGACATGGCTTCATTTTCTGTGTCCTGCAGCTTCTCTGTCAACTGCATAGGGAGTTTTGAAACATGTTCACAATCAATCATCTGTCAGCGATGAATTCTGACTAATCCCTAATTATCTGGAGAATCATTTCTGATTTCTAATTCAGTGTAAATACAGAATTTACAATTATAGACATCTATGTGCAATATCCATTGACTGCAGTATTCATGTGGTAATATGTGCAGTGAAAGTATCCTACAACAGAAGTGTCAGCCACTGGTATTGATCTATAACCAGTTAAGACAAATAGCAGCATCTTTTCTTTCATGAGTTGCATCCTTGAAGGTGTGCTGGGAGAAAAAAACGTAACACTCAGCAGTACAGTGGGGTGACCCAGACTAAAGTTAAATCCTGTTACATTAAGATTATTGACTGCTATAGATGAGTGTTTCTCAACTCCAGTCCTAGAGGCATCACTGCTCTCCAGTGGATTATTTAAATCAGGTGTGATGGGAGCAGGGAAAGCTCTAAAATATTCAGGGTAGGGGTGCCTCCAGGACCAGGGTTGAGAAACACTGCTGAAGAAAATCATTGAACAATTGGACTCAAGGTCCCAAGCAGAGTTCTTCAACATCAGTCCCAATGTACAGTGTGGTAACTGTAATGGTCCCCCATGAAAAACTGGTTCACCTAGTATTATAGAGGCACTTTCATCAAATGAAATCATCCACGTATGGGCTTGACATGAATGGCAGATATAAAATGAAACAAATAATTGTTATAAAGGAGTGTTAACTTCTCACTTGTTCCAAAGTATAGTAGCTCAACATGGATGACCACCTCATTCACCCCAAAGGAGCTGAATACTTATATGTCTAAATCCAATAAATTACAGGTCAACCATTAAAGCAAACCACTAATCAAACATCACAGTATCAAAGGATACTTGAGTACTAATTTGAAATTAGTCTTTAATTTAAAGCCTTTAATTTATGTCTTTCAATCTACTAATCCTTAGGAATATGGGTCAAGGCGATTCATGTAAGTAAACATGCCCCCACGTCACCTGATTCAACTGTCCTCAATCTAAAATGAGCTAACTCATTTAATAACATGATGCACAACTTTGTTGGAGCTAAACATGACTTAGGCTTGCACCTAGGATGTAACTGAAGTACATGGACCATTATCTACAGTTTTTGTAGAGGAGGAAAACACTGGGAAAACCTGCTGACCTTCACCCTTTCAAACAGAAGTACATATTTGTAGTCGGGCACGTGAGAAAATGATGTTTAACTAAGTGATCTTATCGGAGTTCATCATCACTGTGTTATCTAAACACTGCTTACATGCGACATGTTCTCTTCCAGCTCCTCCACCCGCTCCAGTGCTGCATTCTTCGTTTCAGCATCCTCCAGAAGAGCTCCCACATCAAACACGTTGTCCAGGTATGCCTGGATCTGTACTTGCAACTTATCGCTCTCAGTGTGCTTCAGTTTCTACTCAAAGATACATACGTAAAAGTAAAAGAGAGAAAGAGAGAAGAGAGTATTAGACTGTGCTGTTCACTCTGAAATGTGTACTCATTGTGAATATGAATAACATTTCACGAGATTTAAGTCAGAGGAGAATTCCAGCGCTACATCAACTTGAGAATATATACTCACATCCAGGTATTCATCCAGACACAGTTTTGTGAAGTTATACTGTAGATGCACTCTGAAGTTCATGTCTTCTACTGAGTGGACCACAATGTTAATGAATTGCATACAGGCCACCTGGAAGTTAAAGAAAACAAACGTTCTTAAGACTTTCAATACTTAATTACTAAGTCTACAGTCACATTACCATTAACACTATCCCAATTCCAACAGAATCACAGATAAAAGCTAGATTCTCAACAGGATGAACTTGTAAGGTTGCCTCAAACAATTCACAGACCATGTCTTATGAGTTGTCAACATGTATACGGTGGGTGTAAGCTGATGCCAACTTTTGATTTTCACACAAACTAAACAAACAAAGGCCTGCTCTATCAAATGTGTAAAATGTGTCTTAGCTAAACTGTCACATATGGTCTAAGCCACTTCACATAGCATAGCTGTAAAGTTGGGGTTGGCAAACCTATAGAGATCCCTGTGCATTGCCATGTGTACCAGTGACACTGCAGAGACCATTTGCTCCATTCTACATCACTACCATATATGGTGAACATACAGAGCACATTAATCAGAAATAGCACTGAAGTAAAAGGCACTGGCACTCGCAATTCAAAAATCAGATCAGGTGTGCTGGAACACTGGATATAGATTTAAATAAACGAATCACTGTTATTACTGGCTAAGTACTGGCTTGGATAAGTACCATGAAGTCAATGTTATTGTCCTCATTCTTGAAGTACTCCATCAGCCTCTCAAATCTTTGATCTTCAGAACATACCTGCAAAACAAAGCAAGTTTATTGTGAATCAATTATATGACTAAAACATGCTGGTAGCAGATCCAGTGACCTTGAACAAGACTGTAGACCCTGAATGGTAGGATTACAAAATTCAGCAATAAACAAAAACAAGATGAGAGTAACTGAGGCATTTCAGGGTTTTGAAAACATGTGGGCGTGTAGGGGCATCTGGGTGTATCGTCTCCCAGGATAATATTTTTTTTACATTTCAATATCTCTCTTTTTAGACAAATTCAGATTTAGTCTTCTTTATTAACAAGTCATATGTCATATCAGTGGTAAAGGTGTAATCTGGCAGTTACTCATTACATTTTATCAAATGTTTGTGGTCAATGGACCAATAGAAATGACCAATCAAATCAAAATGACTGAATAAAATCTGTAAAGTTACCATTTTGGATGGTTATGGAGTGATAGCATCACGAGGGAAATTGTGTCTCCATGTCTTGTCTCCTAATCGTTTTCTTATTCCGAGAACCCCAGATGATTGGATATAATTTCAGATATCCTTCTTGTGAATATTCTGTCCAAAACAACCTGCCATTTTTATGCATGACCTGCACTTTAGGTGTTTTTACACTGCTGTATGAAAACAACTTTTTTACTTGTGTAAAAAAAATACAGTCGATAAGAACATAATCCACACACAGTTCCCCTGAGCTCCTGATCAGCAAAAATAGCCTTGGCCTAAATGACTGGCCTTAGTGACACCTCTGCCTCACACTTACTTTTCACTGCCTTCAACAGTAATATGCCCTATGTGGTCAGAGGGGGTCTCAGGGAGGGGCCCAAGAGGTTCCTGAGATGTAATTTTCAAGGGAAGAGCAGTGGTTAAGGGTAGCACATAGGGTAAATACTATGTCATTTAGGGGTGGCATAAAACATTCAGGGTTTAAGCACCTGAAGGCCCACGCTTACTGACACCTAAAAAAAACAATATCTGCTGCACTCTTGAGAAACAAACAGATCACCTCAAATGAAGGCGCATGAAATAAAATCAATTATTCTGTTCTATTGTTCATAGTTTTATCAAACCAATTTTCAATCAAAACCTTTATTACAGTGTGGTTGCTTTAAGACCACACCAAATTGCACAAACGCAAGCTTTAGTATAAAGCCAAAACACACACACAAGCTCAGGCAAAGCTGTACTCACATATCCAAATCCAGAGTGTTCTCTGTTGCTTGCCAAATCACCAGCAAACACAGGTTTTGCTGGTGTGCAATTCTTTATTACTGTCGTGGTCTTTCCAAAACTGTACACACTACTATGGACAATGCTATTATACATCTGTCCAGTTGCAATTAACATCAAGTGCTTCACACTAATGAGTTTATTTTTGTTTGACTTTTTTATCAGTATTTGATGTAAACAATATATCATTTCAGCACCATTATCGCAATGTTTGCATATGCAATAGTCACACTGCAGGACATGCAATATCTTGTGCAATGTAAAATGCAAACTTTATAAAACTTTTTTGCTGCATTATACAAAAGAAATATTCACACTGTTCTCATTTTCATGATATACCTACCAGAGGCCATTTCTGTCTGCCCAATTTAGTTCATTTTACACCAATATTAGATACACAGAATGTATTGTTAATATATTATTATTGTGTAATATACTTTAAAACATATAGTTCTACAAAATCCATTTTTTGTTTTCCCAAACTTTTTTTTGTTCTTTTTCTTTCCAAATTTGTTTTTTTAGGTGTTTTGCTTTTCCTTTACAACATACAAATCTTAACAAATTAAAACACTACAAGACAACTACTATCTAACCATGGTGGTTATGGTTCATTACGTGATGAATTATCAGTGAGTAAAGCTCAGAATACAGATAAATAAACATCCCACAATATTGGTCTAGGGTTCAAGAAAATTAAAAAAAATATGCCTCACCAAATAAGTCTTTACAGAAATTATTTGGCTCCATGTGTAGTGAAAATCTTTTAATCTATATATATTTTAATATATTTAATATATAAACTTTTAATATATATATGAGACAGAACACTGAAATCATGTAAGATCAGTTTTTCCAATATGGTGCAGCTTCATTTCCTTGTCCATAAGGTCAACATGGGATCCACCTATTTAACCTACAGCATTTTAGTTTACTCACTCATATTTTCATTACGAGGAGAGCTTTAGCCTAAACTAATGTTTGACTGAGGTACAATACAGGGACATACAGGGACAGCAATCAGAAACAAGGATCACCAGTGTTACAGGTACTGTGACTAAACAAGCCTGTTTAAATGTAATGCACGCATCATGGTTACTGTGGGGTGATGGTATCAACCACCACCTCTATCTTGTGCCTGCACAAATGTTTCTTAAAACACTTAATGGTATGTAGATGTACATGATCAGTCTTCAGCAACAAACTACAATCATATGCTGCTGCCATTGGATGTGGCACCAAAATATTCAGTGTAATCTCATCTCATCTTTGTACCATCATAAGGCAAACATAATAAAGGGGGCAAGAACACCATCCTCTACCTGCTACACCGAGCCCACTTGCACCAGAATAAGGGAAATGGTACAGTGAGGATCCTGTTCTTGGACTTTCTCAAGTGTCTTCAACACTTTCCAGCCCCTTATGCTTTAGGACAAACTGAATGAGATGCGAGTGGACCCTGACAGGGTCATCTGAATCTCCAGCTACCTCCCCGACAGGCTGCAGTACGTAAGTGTGTAAGGACATGTCTGACACCGATCAGTAGAACAGGAGCACTTCAGTGCATGGTACTAGCTCCTCTTCTCCCTGTACACAGCAGACGTCTGCTACAACTCAGAGCCGTCACATCCAGTGACAAGTTTGCTGATGACAGCCATTGAGGGGTGTGTCAGAGATTATCGAGAGGAGGAGCATAGGAGTCTGGTGCCAAGGGAACCATCTGCAGCTCAACACCTCCAAGACCAGGGAGCTGGTCATCCACTTTGGGAGGTCCAGGGTGGTAACAGGAGAACAAAAGATGGGAAGGAGCAGTAACCAGTAACCTGTAACCTGACCACCACAACACAACTGGAATATGTGCAATAGTAAAAACAAGTGAAATAATAATGTGCAATACCTCTCCTACTGGACTTTTCATATACTCTCTAAATTATATATATAACTTTTATTATTATTACTTTTTTCTCTGTACTGTAATGATGCTGCTGGAATCCCAACAGGATCACTAACTCACTAACTAATTTACTTACTTTTTCTTACTCTTTCTTTCTTTGTTACTTATTTGCATACTTTCTGTTTGTCTGTCTATCTATACTATATCAGTCCACATACTTCTTTCACTTCAGCTCACAGTTCGGTATCTTTCAGTCTGTCCAGAAATACACATGTAAACCATGTTCTTTAGTGGTGGCTCAAATTGTGAATTGGCTTCTGACTGTAGCGGGAGCCCAGTAGGAGGACAAAGCTTGTATAATGCTACTTTTCCAAAGTTACATAGTGTATTAGCAGTGCACCAAGATCATAACAGTCACAAAACAGAAATTATTGTCTCTATTTCAAGTTAGTGGACAGTGATTTTGAAGCTGTATTTTAAGGTTAAAAAACTATATAATGTTGCTTTTTAAATGTCTTATGTAAGCCATAATGTTACTATTGTAATTTGAATTCAGGATGTCAAACTGAATATGGTTGGAGTTGGTCAAGTTTGTTTTTCATTGCATCCCAGTTTGGTTGAAGAGACTGAGCTTCCTTTTCTCCTCACCTATCTAATCCTAGCTGACCAGAACTATAACCTCACACAAAGGGCTGACAAAGAGCATCTACTAAAAGAGCACTCCTTACCTCTTTAAAGTTATCAAAAGCAGAGAGGATGATTTCATGACCTCCTCTAACCAAACAGACAGCAGCCAGCAGCTCCAGCACCAGAGCTTTAGTCCTGCAACAAACACACAATCAAACACAGAGCGGGAGAAATGATCGATTGTTGTATCTTTTCAATTTTTTTTGTTCTGAAGTTGGATTAAGAACAGGCCCAAGAACAGGCAGATAAAAGACAAATGACCATGATAACTGCCTGTCATGAGACTGTGTGGAAAGTCAAGTGAGACACAGCAAGTGTGATTATGAGTGTTAACAAAAGTGTCTCAGAAGTGACTATAAAATTCCACATAAAAATAAGACAGATCAGTCTGAACACACTGACGCAAAGTGTGCTACAACTGCTACTTCAAAGACTAGGCTACACTAGACTAAGAACATTTACAATGCCTAAGTGCAGGCGTACACACACACCAACACACAAACAAACAAAACACACACACACACACACACACACACACACAAGGTCCTCTGGTTGCAGCTGCCAGTATTTATGGCCCTTCCAGAGAACACAACCCGCTTGAATGAGAGAGAGAGAGAAAGAGAAGCAGAGTGAGAGTAAGAGCGAAAGCAAGAGAGACGCTATCTCTTGTTAACTTTCTTTTTCTCTTGTTCATCTCTCTCCATCTCTCTTTCACACACACACACACACACACACACACACACACACACACACACACACAGCAAAGACTTACCTGGGATTCTTGTTGTTCAGACTTAGTGCAATTTCATTCACAGCATGTGGGTGGGACATGACCATGTTGAAGCCATACTAATAACAAAAAAGAAAAAAGGTGAGGAGGCTGAGAGAAGATGCATGGGATGCCTAGAATTTAATAACATCCTAACTGAAAAACAGCGTTGGTGCACTGCACACCCATTAATCAGTTCGGCAGACAAGTTTTCAGCCTCCTTTCTTACAAATTAATCAGTCCTATTCATCCATCAACATTGCTCAGCCTGCTTGTAAGTATGTCAACCACCAATATGATGAAAACTGATTACTTTTTAGAACACCAATCATCACAAAAAGCATTATCACAATGACCTGAGAATCAAGTATCACTCAGTGGAAAAATCTATTACTGGATTCCATTTCAAGGGAAAACAACAAAAACGCAACCAGATACAAACAAAATTCCAATTACCAACAATTATGCATATAATAGTGTATCTTGAAAAATATCATATTGTGAAAAAAATTGTGTTCATAACTGTTTTCAGCACGATAAACTATTCACTACACTGAACGTGAAAAATACTTCAAGTCTTTTTTTGCTTGAAACTAAAATATACTAATAATGACATTCTGAATCTTTGGTTTCATTGAGGTAACATTGTAATGAATATTATATATATGACAGTTTAACTTTTTGATTTAAATTATGAAAATGAATAACATTTTTCGCAATTTCTTGAGATGAACCAGTACACATACATAAGTAGTCTTCTTCATTCGGCTGCTCCCTTAAGGGGTCACCACAGCGAATCATATGCCTCCATCTTGCCCTATCCCCTGCCTCATCTACGGTTACACTAACCATCTCCACCTTCACTACACCCATAAACCTTCTCTGAGGTCAGTACACATACATGTGAGCAATACTAATTTTATCCTCCACTGTTATATGTACATATATTTTGCCATTTCACACACATGGTGTATGACTACATATACCTATATCTTCGTCGTCACACAAAAACTGTTCGTGTTTTTCACTTAATAATGTGAATCTTTTGAGTCAAAATATAATGGATCAATAGAACTGCTCCAATTGACTTACATTGACTTCTATTGAAAGAAAATTGTTGTTTTGGGCAACGGCGAAAATATGTACGTCAGTATGTCACACTTTTGTATCTGGAAAAGGACATTTTGAACACGCAGAAATAAAAATATGTGAAGGGAGCTGGTGAAAAACCTGACAGAAAACCACAGTGTGTATTTCGGTGTGTATGAGTGTTATTCACCTGGTAGTTCATGATGGCTCGTAGGCACATAATGCAGACATGAACATCATCTTTTTTACACACTAATCTCGAATTCTTCAAAGTTCTTCTGCTGGGTAACGTGTTGTATCTGGGGAAAGAGAGATAGGGAGAAACTGTTCAGAAGTGGCCCGAAGGATAAACAGCTTTCACTCTGACAGGCAGGTGCAGTTTCTGAAAACACCTTTCAGTTCCTAAACCTTTAAATAAACATAGAGAATAAAGGAACTGGCACCAACTAAAGCAATACTGAAATCCAGCACCAGAGTGAATTACAGAATGCTGACAATGAAGAAAATTACAGAACTGAAGATCTAACCCATGTTGGTCACTGCCGACCCACTGCCTGAAAGTTACATTCAGTACATTAAACACAGTGGCCCACAATGCAGGGTGTGTGTGTGTGTGTGGGGTGTATTGTTTTAATGCAAACGGCTCCACACACATTTCACTCGTACAGCACACAATAGCAGCATCATTGACATGCATGGCGGTGGTCTGTGGCCTTTTGTACGGACAGAATGAGCTGACGGCTTAATGTGCAAAAAAGAGGAGAGAGCAGGAACACACACAAACGCAGAAAACACACACACACATTTATATAACTTTTGCTAAACTACCCACTAACACACCAGTCAGACCTTTACACGCATATCTCTTTAAATTTGAACTTACTCCACATTAGCTATTCAAGCTCGAAAACACAATTCAAGCTCACACAAAAATGGGCTCCATTCAGGCCTGTCACAAGACATGTGAAGCAAGCTTGGCCAAAAACAGCACTCGAGGCTACTCATTCACACGCACACACTGATTCCACATTGACTCATGATAGCGCTGGTGAAGACCTGTTTCCTACACACACACACACACACACACACACACACACACACACACACACCCCCACACCTGAAAGCAGGAATACTGAATGTGACAGGCATACTAAATTTATGACCCAAAGTGCATCTCATACATAAGATAATGTCATATCTGGTATGTCATAGAACATCTTCAGTATAAATGCGTATAGGAATAAAGTATATAACGTCTCGTGTGTCTTTCTTAAATACTGACAGAATTGGAGCACAGCCTGGAATTCTGAGCCTAGAGGAACTTCTACTAAATTCACAATATTCCAAATCATCTAGGAGCTCTGTGAACCACTTGAGGAATGTGAGCATGGAGCTCTGTGTGTGCTATTTTCTTTAACTACACTCTCACTTTTTACTCACATATTATTCTTCCATTTGTGTTGAGTGCCATTAAAATGTCCAGTATACACCCATCCACTATGACATTAAAACCACCTGCCTAATATTACCTAGGCTACCCAAAATCCCGCCAGAGCTTTGGGTAGCCATGATCCTGTCACCACTTCACCAGGTTTTCTTCCTTGGAGTATTTTTGCTAGATCATAACCCCTCCATATTGTCAGTTTCAGAGATGTTCTTACCCATCATCCAGCCATCATAATTTCAACATGTTTCAAACTCCTGGAACAGCAGGAAGTGGTGGCAGGGGGTTGACCAAATATATAATATAAAATAACACATACATAAAACTGTTACTATTAAGCATACAGAACCAGATTGTCCATAAAAATGACACATACTTCTGAGGAGAACGGTGTGTGTGTGTGCATAATTGTGAGCAATTCATTAATCATTTAAACCAAAGTATGACAAACCTCTCTATAGTAAGACTCATTCATTAAATGCGCACACTGTGGACTTGCTTTAACAGGCTCCTCAAACCGAGATTAGACCAAGTTAAGCTCATTTTTGACAGTCAGGTGATGAACAACACTGTTTCATTATTTTCTATAGAGATCTATAAAGGCTTCAAAGCACAAAAATCACACAGACTACATTCTATTTCTAAAACCTGCACACATACCCTTGTCCTTGTGAGAACTTGGAGTATTTCAGAGACCCCCTCTTTGTCCTATGGTTGCACAGATTGTGGAGGACAGACAAATGACTCTTACCATAATTACAAATCACAGGGTTTGACTGATTTTATTAGAATTTACAATGTAACCATCTAACCAAATGTATTATGATACATTATTTTAAATCTTACGCACTGTGGCCTAATGTGACCAAAGGTATGTTCACAAGTACTGAAAAAACAGCAAAACTACTTTCTCTCCCGCTTATTGCTGGTACATTGCTGGTGTGCATCAAGAAAGGTACATTGTATTAATTATTCACAGTGTCATCAATCAACAACATAAACATAATAAATAATGTATGTCAGAATTACAGGGAGCAGACTGTGAAGTACCCAAACCTTTCTTTTATTTTCTCTGGTTATTTTTTGTAGATCTTTTTTAATATCACAATATATAATCACAGAACAAGACAATTTTTTATATATCATGCAGCCTTAATCATGAAGATTTTAACATATACACACAATATGGTTACTATGTTGAAAGATATGGTCCAGTAGAATAGTCAACTTGTAAATTAACATTATAAAGTAGAGCAACAAAGAGGAGAACAGGCACTCAGCACAGAACTGACCCATTCATGCTGTGCCTACACATATGTTCCATTTACCTTGTGTTGGCTGGTCATGCTTGATATACTGTCTGGAAAAAAACCCTCTGCTTCATTCATTTCAAATGATACTGACTTATTACACTATATTACACTGTTTTACACACTACTTTTGGTTTCCAACTACTGCCACAATTAGTGAATCTTAGCAGAGAAGACTCCAAGTTAGACAGATAAACTCTGCTGTGCAAACCCTGAAGAAGTCTATAGTGAATAAGTTATGTGTTACAGTTTCTCATTAGATTAAATGGGGTTTCTGTAAATCGCATCCAAGCTCACAACAGTAGCTATGAAAGAATGCACTTGTGGACAGAGCATGGATAGGTCAACTACACAAGATCTACATAATATTAATTAGTACATATTATAAAACAAGCACTGTACACAACACCATCACTGCCCGGCTGCTGAACTAACTGCAGGGGATTCCATTACTGTAGCAGCATTATGTAGCCAATGGAAAGATTCTGAAACTTTACACTACGTGAGAGGCAAGAGGAGAACAGAGGAAAGAAAGAGAGAACAGAAGCAAACAAGACGAAGCAAAAACCAAACATAGAGGAGCAATAATGGTGAGCGAGAGAGAGAGAGAGAAGGAGAACCTGCCTCATTCTGAAGATGGGAGTACATAGAAGAAGACTACAAAGAAAAAGGATACGTGAGAGAACATCAACACTGTTTGCAATTCACCACAACTAACTAATGCCCCACCTGTACAGAACAGCTAGCGGAACACAGGCTTTAATTAATGGACTCTTCATTATGAAACACGAGTCCTGTTGTCTCAGTAGCTCAATAAAACCCACACGTCTACGGCACAATGTTACAGATTAGAAGAAAACAGAGCTCTTAGATAAGGGTGTTGCTACTGTAGGAACTGTTCAGTTCATGTGCTCAACATTTGAGAGAGAGAGAGAGAGAGAGAGAGAGAGAGAGAGAGAGAGAGAGAGAGAGAGACTATTGTAGTCAGATAAGATTAGAGAGCTGTTCACTATTCACCACTGCCATCAGAAGGTCATATGACGGTGATGTGTATTTTATTCATCACTATCCTGAACAGACAGACCTAAAACAGTACTCTGAGTCACTAGAACTCAGCAGAAGCACAAGACTGTGCTCTCCTCTTCAGATATCACTGAAGGCCAAACACAATATCTAATGTCTGATGTGTAGTATCACAACATATACACATTTTTCATGCAGTGGAGTTTAAGAGAATATCCACATATCAAAGCAATACTAAAGTCACTCAATAAAATCTGTAATAAATAATGCAATAAATAATGTCTTTCAGTACTGCATCAGTTCTCAAAAACCCTTCATTTTTTAATTATGAGTTTAAATACAAAGATTGATGGCAGACAGTGATTCGTTGTGTGTTGTGTTTAAACTCCAAGTGCTAGACCGCAATGTTGTACTTCAGACCCCACTGTTCTGATTGCATAAAATGTTCCTTTACTCAGGTTTTGTGCACTTGATGCTGACTTTTTTATAATATTTTCACATTTCACATTTAATTAAAAAATATACAATATACTGTATTGTAAACTCTACACACATATCCCCAAGTTCTTCAATATACAGGTTCAATACACAGCCTTACTGTGTTCAATGATATTCATTCAATATTTTTTACCTTAACGTTGAGTGTCTCCCAGCTCTGGTGATGTTGTTTCCGGCAATAGGTGATGGTAGATTGCTACCCCCATGAAGATCTTCAATAGATCGACTCCAAGATTTAGACTTGTCCATTGCATTATCTGCACCATTCTCGAAACCATCACCATCAAATCTGCATACAAATTCATATACATATACATATACTTAAACATATAATGTATAACACAAATGCACATCCGAATGCAGACAAAATAAAAATGTACTCAGGCAACCACCTTTTTTTACTTAAAAAATGTAATTAGAATTTCTGAAACAAACTTGATTCATGAATACAATGTGTTTACAATTAATAAGCATGTATAAGTACCAAAACCAATGCCATCTCTACTTCAATTTTAATGATATCATGTAAAATGAGGTGAAGCAACATCTGCTTTTCACAGTACAGTCAGCCATACTGAAGATGTTTATCATTTGATCCTACTGATCCACCTCTATGTGCAGGTTTGTTATTAGTATCAGTAACAAAGTTCACCCTGATGTAACAGCTCTCCCATTGGAAGCTGTGGATGTGCTTTTGAATAGTGTGGCTTCTAACAAGCAACTTCCAGTAAAGACAAAATGTGTGTCTGCCTGTCATGGAAATTTACGGCATGCGTGAAAGAACAACCAATGTTCCCAAAATCAAACAGCAAGAAGTTAATTTTGAAATTGTTCATATTTTTCCTTCTTTTTATCATCAGAACTGGCAGCAAATCTATAATTCGATAAGCCAGCCCTAATGAAACCCAACATAAAGCTCTGTGTTCATGAATGAAACCCTTTCTGCCACACTGTCTATTAATGTAAGTCAGTCAATCCATTACCTTATCCACTTTGTCCTGAATTTGAACTTTGTCATGGTGCATCCAAAGCCTACTGGAAATCATTGGGCACAAGACAGGAATACCCCCTGGACAGGGGGCCAGGCCATCTCAGGGTACACACAGACACACGCACACACCTAAGGGAAATTTTGCATGGCCAATACACCTACCAGAGAACATACAAAACTCTTCACGGAGACGTGAGTGGGGGATCAAACCCACAACTGCAGGCCCCTGGAGCTATGTGACAAATGTGCTACCTGTGGTGCAGCCGGTAGCATTAATTCACTGGGAAATTCCAGCAAAAATATAAATCAATGGAATTAGTTCCACATCCAAACAAACTCAGGATGTTGTGCAGGAGGGTGAATGATAGTTGTTTGGGGTAGATATTTCTGAATGTGTAAGATTGTATCTACTGGTTTGTTTAAATTGAAAAACCCACTAAGGCAGATTTAGTAGTTTTGTTTGGACTGGTTTCCAGGCTCACACACATGTGCACGGTTCTGACATACAAACAAAGCAGAAGGCTGTGAGAACAATGAGCACAGTGTAAATGGAGCCAATGTATTCCTCTGCAGACAAGTTCTTCCAGAGTGGACACACACCAGTAAAGCATATTTAGGCAGCAAATCCCTTTCATCAGGCTGTAAACTGCTAGGGGCTCTAAATGGGGACCCTGTGACTAGGCCTGGTTTGTGTGAATAGGCCATACAGTAGTGCACAACATATAAACTAGCTCTCAATTAAGTCAGACCGATGAGCCAACGTCCCAGCATATATGGTAGTGTGTGTGTGTGTGTGTGTGTGTGTGTGTGTGTGTGTGTGTGTGTGAGAGAGAGAGAGTGTTAGAGAGAAAGGAGCTATTGTGAACATTGTGTGTAGTGTACAAGCATGGATGACTTACGTGACAGCATACTGTGCAAATGAGAGATACTCAACCAGCACGTCCAGGCCTTTATTCTCCTCATTTAGAAACTCGCGCACCCATCTGCACAGAGACAGACAGAAATTAGCAGCAGCACACGTGACACATTCAGAGATGTTTCCAAAGTTTGGTGTCTCCCACTGCTCAGATGCTAAAGTGAGATCATGAAATATGGATTACGGTCTCAAAAGTCTTTAAAAAAAGAAAGAAAGAGAAAATAGCAACTTTTCAAAGCTCAGGGACACAGACAGCAAGGATTGGGAGATTTTGTTTTTCCCTCTGCATTCAGAGACTTGTTCTCCCCATCATTCTCTGCGAGGAATAATGATGAACAGGCAGAGGCACTTCAAAGCTAGCTATGGCAACTGCATCTCCGACGACTGCTGCAGCAACATGTACAGATTTACACACACACACACACACACACACACACACACACACACACACACACAACACACACACACACACACACACACACACACACACACACACACACACACACACACACACAGAGAGTGCGAGCTTTCAGCTGGAAGCAGGCCATCAGGAATGATCAAAAGACATTTTCACCTGTTCTTCTCAGTGCAGAACTGGGCCACTGTCTGAGCACTCCTTTGATTTGAACTCTAAATGAAAAGAACTTCCTTTCTCATACCTCCTTTTCTTTGCTCCCTTAAATCAGTTTACACTCATACAGCTTACAGAACATTGGCACTGCATATTTACACCATCTTGCACACATTTGTATCTGTAGTACTTTTTTTTGTTTTCTTTTTTTCTGCAGTGTGTAATGCTATAATTGACAGCGAGGGGAGCTCTATAAAAGAATCTGGAAAGATGAGAGACATTTAGGGCTCCTCCGCTTTAATGACATGGGACAACATCCTGCTCAGACCAACCAGACACTTCCATTGCACTCTATTAACTTGTTAGCCTTGTTAGATTTTGCAGCCTTATATCTAGGTAGGGGGAGAGTGCCCTTTTGTTCCTTTTTTCTCCTGTTTTTGTAAGAGGTAGTTCTGTGTATTTTGGTTTCTTTTGTTTCAGGCTTAATTGGATTGTTTCTGTCATTGGGCAGTCAGAAAGGTTCCCCAATTTAGGCACTAGGGAGTAACGCATAGTTCCCCGTGCACATTCTCTTCTTCTCTTATGGTCTTTTACAGGGGGAAAAGGAGGAGACAGCAGCCATCACCCCCCACACACACACAGACCTGTAGTGAATTTTAGTCCCCTGCTCCCCGGGACGAATTGTATATTCACTAGTGTGTATGTGCGTGGATGGGTAAGATGTAGACAAATTCCCCTGTGTGCAGCACAGTGGGTCTATGAGCACCTTCACCTTTTGTATTTAATTCCTTTGGTAAATAACAATGAAAACAATGAATATGAACACCTTGACTATTTTAGTTAACGTTCTTGCATTCTTGCTCTCCTTGAACATTTCTTCTTTTTTACACTAACATTTGTCCCCAAGACTCCAATGTCTCACCTTAATACAGCTCCGCTCACACACCAGAGCAATGCCACTGCAGATGTGTGGATGTGTTGCCTTGTGGCTTGGTTACAGTTGGTAACAGCCCAGGAAGTCGGAAGAAAATCCTGGGTAACACCCTAATAGTTATGCGGCTAATGTGTATTTCAGAAGCACACATAATGATGTCACCAACTAATCAACTATTAAATTTGTTGTCAACTTATTGTCAAGTTATTAGTTGTCATGTCATTAATCTGTTGTCAGTGTATCATTGTAAATGTCAAAGAGAACCTGTGTTACAAGTGATCCATTATAGATTAAAGTCCATTTTAGCAGAGAATGATCCTTATTACTGATCTAAGATCAGTTTTTCATGTTGCCTTAAAGCTGTGCTATAATGAGAGTTCAGTACATGTGACTCACATACCATGAACCAAAAAACACTGTTGTTTCCTTACTGAAAAGAAACTCCTGCAAGATTAAAACAGAGCAAATACAAATGCAGAGTTTACTTTTTCCTCACACTCTCAAAATAACAGGCAAAATAACAGCTGTAAAATAGGATTGCAAAACCACATCTGTACACCTAAAAGGTACACTCTTACTATTTATACATCAAAGACCAAATTAAAACACAATAAATGCATTATATGGCCCCTTCAATGACTCTCAATCTGGAAATAATGACAGTGGTTAAGTTGACCAATGAATGAACTTGCTTTCATTTGACTTCGCGGTAGCCCCACATGACTATTAAAATGCTAATATGCCATTACCTCATGTAGATGAGATGAGACAGATTATTCACATAATCTAGTTTAATAGAATAGTGTTGCTAAAACATACAATAACTGGCAACAAAAATACTGAGCACAGTGTGTTTATATGCAGAATCCTTTAAGTGCGTTTTACTTCTTAAAAAGGAGTACATGTGCTGTTCATATAAAGTAAGCTATAACCACAGACACAAAAAGAAAAAAGTGAGTACCTTTGTGTGCATTTGTGTGTATGGATAGCTGGAACAGCAGGACTTCCTGCCTTCCTGTAGCTCCGTGACGTCACCAAAATCCATCGTTTTTTCCACTTCCTACCAATCCCTGCTTCACTGTCATAACAAGTTCCAAGCTGCACTGGAACTTGTTTTGACAGTACCTCCTTATCAAATTATCTCAGCTTATCTCAGCATTTCATTTTTGCGCTCAGCCTCAATGTCACAAAGTATTTCATGGACTGCAGAGAGCTCTGGATGTGAAAAATATCAGAATTGCTGAGTTGCCCTCTAAGAAAACATGGTCTTGATGATGTCACTTGTACTGGAAAAGTCACAATGTTAAAAAAATGTTCACTGTTAAAACAAGGTTGGGTCATGGTCTCCACAAGCTACAAGAGCAGCAATTCTTCTGCTTGTTTCTATTGCTGATTTGCCAGACTTGACACCAAATATTAGCTTGAGCTACTATGGCTGTTCCTTCCAGATGAATGCACTGGTTAAGTGTGGGCTCCTGCAAATGGGAGACTACCATCCTGGCTCATGAGTTGTTTACAGGCTTGAGGACCGTTCTGCTAGTTTTGAGACTTTCTTCGACGCACACGAGGAAAGGTTAGTTGTACCTTTTGGAGCTGTGGCTGCACCCACCTAGCTTCCACATGTGACAGCTGTAGTCTTCCAATGACCTCCAATAACTAAGCTTCCAATGAAGGAACCTCAAGAAGGGCCACCCATATGAACTACATTCATATGTTGTATTAAGGTAAGACTGGATTGTTCTATATAAATAAAGATCTGTATTTTGTACTGAATTGTGAAAATAAATGTGGAAACCAAAACCAAAGTGGTCATATTTCCTAATACGTATAAGCAGTTCATCTATAGGGTGTTTATGTCCTATTCTTTGTTCATGTGTTAACCTTTTTATTTTTTGATTTCTGTAAAGCTGCTCTGTGACATCAGTTGTGAAAAGTGCAATACAAATAAATTTTGATTTGATTTGATCTATAGGGAAGATAATCCTTAAGATTTGAACAGTGTAAGACACACACAAAACAAACAAAACCACTCACCCGATATGATTGGTCCTTAATGAAATTTCCAGCTCTCGCAGGACCTGGGTGGACTCCTGCACCCTCCTTCTGAATTTCTGCACACGGGACACAGACAAAAAGAGAATGTGAGAATGGAGGAATGGAATTGAGGGAACACACAGGAATGAAAGCTTCACCACAGTTCCCCTGTGATTTGGGGCTCCTAAATCAGAGGTGTGTCACTAGTGACGTACAGCAAAGCTTACAGAAGAGTGATCTCATTCCATCTCAGATGAAGGAAAATAAACAGTGCAGGGATATATGGGAGGATACATATTGGAGTGTGTATGTGCTGCGGTGAAACCACCAGGTCTTTAAGGAAAGTTCATCGACTGCAGAAACTCCAAACTCCCCTGGGTTGACAAGTCTGCTACCACCATGACCAACAACACTTCTTCATGCATCAGAAGGATTCAAATTTATCTGATTCACTATCACTAAGATTTCTAAGTAGTCTTAGTGAGTAAAATTTCAAAGAAAAGAAAAGAAAAGAAAAGAAAAGAAAAGAAAGAAAGAAAGAAAGAAAGAAAGAAAGAAAGAAAGAAAGAAAGAAAGAAAGAAAGAAAGAAAGAAAAATAAAGAAAGGTTCACAGAATGAAAAACTGTGTTTTCTTTGGCACAGTTGAATAATGAGAGTTTGGTACATGGAACAACCAAAAATAGAGCTGTAAAGCCAGCCAATTCCAAAACCCCACAACTGTTATCCAGCCCACTAGGAGCTACTTCAGGAAAATATGAAACCAAAGATACAAAACCTAAAATCTAAAGCCAGGTCACCCAGAGAATGCTCCACTGATCTACACTCCACTCAGCTGTACTCGACTCCTCTCCGCTGTGCTCTACTCTACTCAGAGGTACACGGCTCCACTCAGAGGTACACGGCTCAATCAAAAGGCAGAGCAGAGTTGAACAGAGTAGTGTAGGTACAGTGGAACACAGTGTAAAAGCATCATTATTTGTTGTTGTCATGTTGTGACACTATGTTAAACCAGGTGGATAATTTTATCTGTCATGCCATACAACAGCTAATGCTAAAGCTTATTTCAAAAAGCCCACCATAAAAAAGAAAGTGTGTTTTAATCAGAGCATATTAACAAGGTTGTAAATAAGTATATAAAACCGTATCTGAACATTTTCACCAGAAACTAGGCATACCTGCTATTAATACACCCAAAATAAGTTTGAAATACTGAACACATGCATGCCGTGAAACCTTTAAATACTGTAATAACACTCCTAAGCCAAAAGGCCAACCAAAAATTGAATAATCTGTTACAAATCTGGCACAAAATGTGCATTAATTAAATATCTATTGGATGGATGAACAGCCTTTTTGGAGGTTGTTGTTCAGAGGCGGCTCCTATGACTTGCGTAATCCTATCATCTCATTTAAGTGGAAGCCTATTTTCCCAGAGCCTCTCTGCTCGCAGGCTAAACTGTGGACCCATTCTTGTCCTATGTGCTGTTTCTACGGTTACAGTCCCTATGTGCAAGCCCTGTGACCCAATCTTGTGTCAGGTGAAATGCATGTGAACAAACTCTGCCAACACAACACACCATACAGGAAGGGCTGAGGGGGCTTGATCTGTAGAATCAAAGCTGAGCCAAAGCCACATAAACAGCTGCTTCTGGAGGACGTGCTATTAGTAATGGAGCTGGAACTGAAAACTGAGTGACAGGCCAGGCATGAATAATCAATCACGATTCAGGGGAAGCAAAAGGTTGACGTCAGTGAGTGAAATCATTGCATCAGTAGGTGAGATAGAAAGTCTCTATCAGAGCCACATGAGGATAAATAAGTGAAAGCATGGATATTTGTGATATTTGACAAACAGTTCAAAAAAAAAGAGGAGAGGCTGAGAGAAAGCATGAGAAAAGTGTATGTTTCATTTCAAAGAAGTCAGCTCTGTCGTTTCCCATGTGGGTGGGTTCGGCCCATGTGGAGATGAGAAGCAGAGTGCTTTCAGAGAGGAGGAGAGCAGAGCAAGTGTGTGCATATGGTGGGAAAACTGCTACTAACAAGAACTGCATCACTGGCACTTCATACATATAGAAACAATTCAGGATGTTTTTGAAAATGCTTTCAATCAACATCTTATTCTACAGTGTGGCCTATTTGATGCTTTGCTGATCTTGCAGGAAGCACTAGGGTTCAACCCAAATGAATGGCTTGTGTGTTTAATTTTATACTTCAGTAGTAGTTGAACAAATATGACTGGCAATTTATAGAACAGCAAACTCAACCTTAAAGCTGCTTTAAAAAATGCAAGTTACCAGGCAACTAGTATTTATTTAACCTGGTCTCCTCCTACAGTTGCATAATGCAGCTCACTTTTAGACCACTGCCATAAACACAAATCATGCTACATATATATATAACTGGTGTTTCTGGCCAAAAGCTGCAGTGACACAGATGACAATGACATTCCTCCCTATTGCAAAGTCAGTGGACCATCATACTGCTTTATACTCATACTGCTTGTAGCATTTGGGAAAAACAAGTGACTGTAAAATGTATAAACAGCACATGTATACATGCAGTCTCAGACTTCTCTTGTCTAAAGGTGGGGGTGGGTCTAACCAAATGAGTAGGCTCCACCTCTGGTCTTTACTGTGCAGACTCCAGTTGCAAATATGTAAATATGGTGGACAGTTCTTATAGAATGTATGAGAATGGTTACAAACCCAGTGAATGCACCACCTAGGTCACCTAATTCAGTTTTGCTGTGTCCACCTTAATTGATGATGAAATAGAGTGGATTGTCTTCCCTATTTCATAGTGGTGCCTGAATAACTTAGGAAGAAGGTAAGCCCGTGATTTGGTTGCTTTCCATCTTGCTTGCTCCTCACAAAATGATGCTTTTCGAACTTATATTTTTAAAACGTGGATGGAAGACCTGCTGACACTGGGGAGGATGTACTCTTTAAAGTACAATTGCTTTCCCTTAGAATTCCATTCCAATTTTTCATAGCTCTGTTTGCTTTTAAAATGTTAGTCTCGTTCTGAAGGTTAGGTCTGGATACATTTATGTGTGTAATACTTATCATGATTGTATTTTGTGATCTAACTGGCCAGTGAAGTCTGTACTGCAGTTCAATTCCCAGGAAATGTCAGGGGGGACTCATATGTAAACAGAAGTGGCATTGCTAGGAATTACAGAGAAATTGCAGCAAGACAAGCAAATTTTTTTTTCGTGCTTTTGTTAAGTTTTGCCAGTTTACACACCCTATTTACTGGGAATTCCATGGCATGGATGAACATGCACATTCCGGCATATGAATGACACAAAGCCTGAACATTAGTAGTAGCAGTGAACCAGGAACATCTGAGATTTAAGTGTGAAAAGAGATATACAGTTACGCAGGGGGAGAGTCATTTATAATCACGCTAGAATCAGAACAGTTCTCTGCATGATGCCACAGAAGAACCCCTTTGGATTTCATTTCTAACTACAGAGGAACACAAAACATTTTTGTGCTCCAAAAATAAAACCTTAATGTTGTAGGCTTGTGTGTGTTTGAGGAATATGACTTCTCTAAGCATTCCCAGCTGTGTGTGTATGTGAGCAAGAGAGAGTTTGTGTGTGCGTGTGTGTATGAGAGAGAGAGAGAGAGAGAGAGAGAGAGAGAGAGAGAGAGAGAGAGAAGAGGGGGGTCTCTTAAGGGGTCATCCTGGATACTGGAAACAAATCAATGCCTCAGACATTCTTCGGGACCTTCTGGAATGGGCTTCTTCCTGCTAGTAGCTGATTGGCTTAGGGGGCTGTGTGGAATGTATCCTATGCAAAGCTGGGAGAAGGCCCTCTGCAGCTCTCCAAGCTCAGCTACACAAAGTACTGATTGTTCAGTTGGGAAGAAAAGGGGGTGAGGAAGAATAAAAAAACATAACTCTTTCCCTCTCTGTTCCTCTTTCTTTTTTTGGGTGCCTCTCTTCTTTCTATCTCTCTACCTTTAGTGTCCTTGATGATGACTGGCTCTCTACTTTCTTCTCCAATGCAGTTTCAGGATCACTGAAAGCATCAGCAGGTGGCTGTGACCTACCAAACGTGTTTAGCAACAAGCAGCAACTGTTATCAAGTACAGAGTATCTGGCTGCTTAAAGCAAATAGCTACTTATTCTGTTGTTTACAACAGAAAATGTCTTCCATTTAGGAGAGGTTACCTGCCGTGTCTAATGACAGTTCACGTGATCTTCAATCTTCACGGTATGCTGTCCTATTCCTTACTGCCTAATCCACTCACCACTTTCCTCTCCCCCTTTCTTTCTCTCATGTTTCCTTCCTGTTCCTTCTCATTCCATTTCTTTCTCTGTTTCTTCTGGTCTACGGAAGGGCCAAGAGATCTCCAGTCAAAGTGTGTAATACCCAGGAGGAGGGGTTTGTGTATGAGATGGATGGGTGTTTTCTCAGAAGCTCACATTTACTACAGCCAAATGTTAATAGCCCCTTCACACTGGGAGAGTCAACAACCCTCAAAATCATTCGCAAAATAAAAGTGTTTTCATGGAGAGAGCCGTATACCACATCATGACAGACTGCTTTAATAAGAGCAAGGGGTAGAGTGTAGCTTAGAGGATTGTGTTAGATAAACAGCCTCCAGCACATGGTGCTAAATCCTGTAGCCATGACAGCATTAAGTGTTAACAGCCCTGGAGTTAACCCCTGAATTTTTGCTCAGCTTTGTTTCTACACAAGAAACAAAGCCTTTATTTGCCTCTTAACTCCTAAACTCTACCTTGGAAACATCTGCAAACACTTCGGCTTCTGGTGCTTCTTTTTTCCTCACTCATATCTTGAAAAAAATCTGAGATTTTTCCCACCTTCCCTTCCTTCATTTTTCCAAATCTATCCCACCCTTCTCTCCACCCATTCTTTCTAGATCATCTTTTAGAAAAACTATCTTGCTCTGTTTTTTGCTCTGGAGAAAAAAAGTTTGACTAAGACCATTCTCTGCATCCAAAATGAACAGCACTCTGAATGTATAACACAATCACAGAGGGTCTGGCCACAGTAAGGATCCATTCTCTATTCCAAACTGAGGCATTACACCGGGCTTGTTGCTGTCTGCCTGGCGTTGTTGTGTGGTTGGTGATCAAGTTATCTGGAGTCATTCTGTGTGTCTGCTGCCTGTGTGACTCTGCTAACTTGTTTATCCCAGCCAGGCCCATCCCTCAGACACAATCCTGGCAATTCACCAAGAAGCTGGATGAGATTCTCCAAAACAGCAGAGGGCTGGAGCCCTGGAGCAACTCTGGGGTCAGGGCCTTTCTCTGGAGTGTGACAACAGCAAGTCACAGCTTACCTTCCTGGTGACGGCGGGATCCAGATAGCTCTTCAACTTCTGGATGTATGTGTGAGGTGGGTTCTTAACTTGGAATCTTTCCTGGGAGAGGAGAAAAAAACATTATTATGAACACGGTATGGGTTTGAGCTATGTATTTTGAACAATCAACAATTAGGCAACTCTTTTTCATTTCAAGTCAGGTGGAGGCAACTCTGGTCCTGGAGTGCCAGCTTCCTGCGCAGCTCTAACAGACCATGCAGTTAATAGGTGACTTGAATCAGGTGTGCTTGAGTAGGAGGGGCACAAAATTGTGCAGGAGTCCTGTGCTCCAGGAATTGTCTACTCCTGTGCTAAGGCATTAATACATTTCTCTCTAAGTAATTGGCTATTTTTATTAAAGAATAGAAATCCTATATGTTCACATCAGTTTCTAGAATTAGAAATTAATAGGCGATGCACCGAATATTTGGTAATCAAAATTCTTCATGCACAAAATCACAAAGTAAGATGCAGGGACAAAGATGTAAATAGGCTGAATAATTTATACCAAAGAATGATGTTTTTGATAATGCAATCTAATTGCAAACAATGTGGAGTGGGTGTGTCACTCTTTGTAAATGTGACAAACAAGTCAGTTATATTTTAAATCACAATGACCCAAAAATGGCTGTTTGCAGACACTGTTCTGCTGAATTATCAAGATGGAGTACATCTGTAATTTACTGTAAGTCATATTATGCTTTGTTGATATTTATGCTGATATGTTTAAAATGTTCAGTGTTCAATTCAAGACTAGTTTTGTTAATACGTTTTCAAGAAAAAAGAGCAAGACAAAATATATTTAGACTATTTAATTTATGCAATGGTAAAGACAAATTGGCGTTCAATTTTGGGTAATCACTCAGTCAGTCTGTTATTAGCTTACCTGCTTCATCCTGAATAGGCTCATAATGGATCCAGAGCCTACCTGGAATTATTGGGTGCAACACAGGAATACCACCTGACCAGGATGCCCGTCCATCACAATGGTTAAGTAAATGTGAATAAAATGGACATGTTCTGAACGGGAACACTGAACTGTGCCCCTAAAAACAGCCCAGGATAAAACACTTCTTATAACAAATTCAGTGTGAATGGGAGGAGCTTTTTTTGGTAACGATATGACATGTTTAGCATTATATTTTTACCATTGCATGAATTAAATAGCCTAAATATTTTTGTCTTGCTTTTTTTCTTGAAAATGTGACAAAACTAGTCTTAAAAAATGTACTGAACAACAAACATTTTTAACATTCCACCACAAATCACAGTGACTTGCTTTACGTCTCTGTAGTCATTATGACCTACAAGCAACCCGGTGACATGTCAGGCTAAATCTGCAGCAGAACTGGATTGAATTTTTATTGATTCGTATGTTGATACATGGTGCTTCTGGAAGCATTTATGGCTCTAACCTGATTTATCCATAAACAATTAACAGATATCAAAAACAGCAGCTGCACTTCTATGCTTTTTAACCTCTTCTAATATGATTTACTATAATTACCAACAAATTCACAGTAAGATAACTGCAGTCTCTTACATTCACTAAAACAGGCAGTGTAACACACAGCTGGTGTGAGAACATCCTGGATACAGTCAGGCTGTATTAAAGGCAGCTGCTGTTCGACACACTAACCCTGTGCTGAAGAGCAGAGTCTGATAAAAGCATTAAGAATTGGAGCCGAGTAAGCTGAAGGGCTGGGGTGGTTCATGGCAGTGAAGTGGAAGTGGAGTGAAGTGGACAAGTATTTGGATGGTCATTCACAGTGGAGTAGAGGGGACTTAACTGACTTCGTTCTAAAGAGCACCTGAAAACTAAACTCAACGAATATCAGACTCAGCTCCTTGTGCTTTATAGCACTGTTTGTATAGCAGTCCTGTGGCTTTTACAGAGCTAGGCATTGATTTATGGGATCCTTCAGGGAGACACAGCTTGTTGAACGTCTCTTCATGGCATCATTACAAATATCAACTTAATATTGACTGAAAAACACAGTGTTTTATCCTCTATGGTATTGCTTAACCAGTTATGTTAATTATTGTACGTTTCTGGATGTAGTGTGGGGTTACTCAACTCATACTCCACTTTAAACCTCTCAATAATGAATATATTTCAATTGATTAGTCTATTGACTGTTTAATCAACTTAATCAAATGACTAATTGAACTGTTTCATTTATTTGTTACTTTTATTCTGTCAGCAACAAACTGTATGTCATCATATGATGTAGCTCAGCAACATGTAAACACAAGTTAACGAACTGAAGAGCAAAAGTGCAGGTTTAAATTGGAAAACTGGATCATGAGAAGAACTAGGGAAACTAAGAAGAGGGCATTTTTACAGTCAGTATTTAAACTAGACAAAATCATAATCATAAATGTTGTGTGAAAGGGTTAGGGTTTAGGTTTAAGGATGCATTGCACTGTGGTAATTATAGTTGTAGCTGTAGTTGCGTAGTGCTGCTTATGTGTACAAATCACTTCTTTTCCTTTCTTTTAATTTTGGCCTCAGTCATTCTGGTTAAACTCGTCCTTGTTGGTGGGAACATGGGTATTACATTAGAACGAGTGGAAAGTTAAACTCAGTCTGTGTCTTTAGTGATGGAAAAAGCTCTCCAGCCCCATCTCGACCACAGCCAAGACTGAAATCTGGAAAAGACCCCAACACTACTAATGGTACTTTGGATTACCTGTTCTTTTTGTCTAGAACAACATTATTGATATTTTAGATTAGCAAAATAGTGAACTGAAGTGTCAGTGATCAGTGGTTTAAAAGTGCAGCTCTGAATGGAGCTGGCAGGTTCACCTCATGTATGTAGGAATTACATACTGGTATTAAGGAAAACAGTCATTATTTACATTGAAAAGTTTTAGAAATCGAAAAAGATTAGTTTAGAAATAAAAAAAAAAGATGCATTGACTAACCATGGCAGCCCTACCTCAATTAGTTTAACACAGCATTCTTGTCATTTTAAAACACCAGTTGTCCTTTACATAAGGGTTTCTCAACCTGTGGACCGGGCAGTAGTCCATAATGGGTTGGTACCAACAAAAATAATTAAAAACTAAAAGCTGAATTTGATTGTCCTGTGGGCAGTTATGCTTTCTTGTTATAAACAGGTGGGATGTGAGATGGAAAAGGTTGAGAACCCCTGCATTACATCATGGTTAATGGCTGATGAGTGGATCTATAGAAAAGGTCTTAAATTACTGGTAATAAAAGCATTTTACATTAACTTTTAATACAAGTTAAGAACATTTTTCTTTTTTTTCATCCATGATAGTAGACTTACAGACAAGCAATTTCACTGATTTGTGTTTAAGGGCAAGATGCATTTCTCTGCTCACAAGGTCAGAACTGATCTATGCACTCTAATACTGCAGTCTCAACCCACGACACATACACACACCCAAACGGGCCAGCAGATTTTAGGCTAGGTTTGTACACATGCTGTCTGAAAGCACGACAAGCACTCAAAAGAAAAAGTCTAATTCACATTCAACACAAACCCGAAGAACAGCTTGGTCTTCAGTCAACAGTCGTAGCCCTGTTGTCATTCGGACTATGGTGTTTAACTGAATTTACATGTTGAAAGGTAGTTGAGAGAATGTCATACTGTATTTCACAGAGGCTCAAACATTCCACTACATGGTCATCATGGAACTACTTTCCAGCTGCCTCATGAAAACAGTCCTGCTTTAACAACAGTTCTGATTCCTAAATCTGTTTACATTTTTCCCCTGCTCCAAAACAGTCAGTCCTAATCTATGGATAAACCATTCCCTCACTGTTTGGCCTTGGTAAAGGCCACTCCAGAGATAGCAGTAGTAGAAGGTTCAGTACACAACAACAGGAAAAAGTCAGTCCTCAGGAACAATCGGAGCCATTAATTTTCATTGTTCATGGCAAAGATACCACGGGTCATTCCGAGTCTGTAGCAGACTTTAGGTAAGCATGGGTAACCCTAGCCCAGGGTTTCTCAACCTGTGATCCACCAGGACCTACAGTGGCACTGCTCATTTTTGTGAGGTACCTTAGGGACACACGTTTACATGAAAACATGCTATTCTTAAGATGTTGTTCAGGCCCTAATGCTCATGTTTTCAGTCTCAGTGTGTCAGGTTTAGCCTATGGACATATGTGTTACGGCCACCCAGCTGCTAAATTTCAAACTAAAATTTCATTATTACTGTAAGTGGATTTAAATATTATCACCCTATGGTTATAAAGGTTATACCTTTATATTTATTTATTTTTAGATTTTTGTGTTAATATTATATTTATGATTTGTTTGTATTACTGTTTTAATACTGTTAATATTGTTTCTCCAACAAAGAAAATCTCAGCGACATAAAGCAGCGTCTGTGTGAGTATATAAACACAGTGACTGATGAATGAATGATGCAAGCTTAAATCTTGCTTAAGGTGCCACACTAGTTAGGACCTGCTCTTACCAGAATAATCATATCACAGTAGAGACAGAAAGTGGAGACATTTGTGTTGCATCTTACATATCTAGTGTAAATGTTTACAGCTTGCTCTGCTCGTTAGGCCTTACTGTGCCAATACTGCAATATTTCACAAATGCAATCATGTACAAATAGTTCATTAATGCAGTTCTGCTTCTGGGTCTTTCTGCTTCAATCTATGCCAGTAGCTTATGTTTGTGTTAATCAACGTTCTAATCAAATCAACTGGCCCAAGGTAAACAGAGCATGTCTTAGAAAGGCATTATGACAAACTCACTGTTGTGTAAATGTCAATAAGTGGACTGTGAGAACTGTGCAGTTACCCATTTAGCAACAGATTATTGATATGCTGAGAAAGCAAATATCGGAGAAAGCAAAATGAAAATATGTGTGGTTATGCCAACATGGCATCCTGCCAAGGACAAACGGTGGATTACTTGAGCAGGAATGGGAAATACAGAGGCAACTGTTTCCTTATACAGTACAGGCCAAAAATTTGGACACACCTTCTCATTCAATGCGTTTTCTTTATTTTCATGACTATTTACTTTGTAGATTCTCACTGAAGGCATCAAAACTATGAATGAACACATGTGGAGTTATGTTCTACTAGTTCTATTCTAGTTTCTTCAAAATAGCCACCCTTTGCACTGATTACTGCTTTGCAAACTCTTGGAATTCTCTCAATGTGCTTCAAGAGGTAGTCACCTGAAATGGTTTTCCAACCGTCTTGAAGGAGTTCCCAGAGGTGGCTCATTGAGAGAATGCCAAAGTGCAAAGGGTATAAAACCGGTTTTCAGGTATTTCACCTTTTTTTTGTTAAGTACATAACTCCAGGTGTTCATTCATAGTTCTGATGCCTTCAGTGAGAATCTACAATGTAATTAGTCATGAAAATACAGAAAACAAATTGAATGAGAAGGTGTGTCCAAACATTTGGCCTGTACTGTACATATAACAAAACTAAAAGCATGGAGTCCTCGGAGCATTAGTGTTTTATCATTATTGTGATATGAAGAGGTTATAAGCATTATAGAAAATATTATGATTATGAGGGTGTTGAGAATTTAAGTATTCATGTTTTGTGCCTGCAATTTCGTGTAATATTCTCAATCGTATTCCCAATACAATGTGCATAGTATCACTAGGTTCTTGTCACAGTCCTATTTAGTGTGAAAGTGTGCAGAACAGGATGTTGAGTCAGTAATACTCACAGACATACACAGGATCCCCAACTTATGAACTGGTTCTGTTCCAGGTGGCTGTTTGTATGTACATTTGTTCGTAAGCCTGTACTGGGACAACTAACTTCTCCGCTCGCTCCACTCTTAATAATGTCCTTTTTTTAATGAGGTGGCCTGTTGTTTCTTAGCATTACCAGCTGCATCACCACTGCTATTGTGCTTCACATCCAATATGTTACACATTATCAGCTTATTAAGTGCAAAAAAAATTCTATATTCAATTGCAAAGTCGCAACATTTCTGGAGAGTGCACAACGCACGTTACAATCAGACCACATGGGTAAGACAAGACAATCCTGTATGTGTGCATTCTATATAATGTTTTCATATCGTCGTACTCTGCTACTCTTCTACCACCACCTGCGTTCTGTGCCAGCATTGCATCCAAGTGGAAGAATGAAAAAGTATGAAATGAAGGTAAGCGGCTCACCTGGTCACAGATAAGCTCCCACTTCTTCTCGTTGTCGTACTGCCGCAGTAGACGGGCTTTGTCTGGTGGCAAGTTCATAGAATTCTGTGGAGACACAAGAAGACATTAAGCAAAACTACAGTTCTGTCAGACAGACTACAGTGTAGGAACAGAGAAATAAGTGCAGCATTTCAGCAGCTCTGAGTAATGAATGGCATCAATCTAATTCATCACAGACATCCCACTGCTTTATGAAGGTCAAAGAGAGACACTGGCTAATAGAAACAAGGAGTTTCTAATGAGGCCCAGGTTAAAGAGGGACTAGAGCAGTGTACAGATGTGGGGTGAAGTAATGGAGCTACTGTCATTCATTTTGCAGATGAAGAATACTGTCACCCTGTCCTGATATCGTACTCATAATGCATGCATACACACACATACACACACACGGCACTCAATCACCACATTTTAATTCAGTAGACTTCTACACAGAGCTTTGTGTGTGTATGAAACAGTACAGTATATACAGAATCAGTAAAAGACACACATACTGTCCTTAAGCCTTAAAGGAAACCTTTATAAAATAATGTGCCAGTCCTGTAAAAACCCCATAAAATGATTTTGTGTATTTAAAAACACATGACCAATAGACAATATTTCTACAGTAGTAAGGATTTTGTCTATTTTTCATGATACACAAAATATTCTGATTAACACAATATATTTCAGTAGTATTGGATATGTACACATATTGAGCTTTCCAATCAAAAGGGCCTGTATTCAGCCCACACTTCAGCTCAAATCCTCACAGTAGTGCTCCAATTTTCTAAGTAAACATTTCAGGTCCTATTGACAACAGATGTCATATCCAACAATGCAGATGTAGTGATGATTTCTTCACTCTGCATCCTTCTCTGTCTGGATAACGTATTTGAATATTAGCCATTTTAACCACGCCCTCAACAGCATCCAACATCAACCACAACCCATTTTTATTATCTAATCTGAAAGCAGGAGCTTTTCCAGGACCTCCACTTTCCATGTCCTTTAGTGTGAGACAATGCCAAACTCCTATTCCCTCAACTGACTCCAGGTCTGATCTCCTTCAGCACCATTACAGAGGTTTTGATTAGTGCATTGAGATAAAGATCTCCAACTTTTCCACACTAACACACCAAGACAAATCTCTTCTGTTATTTATTAAGACCTACATTTATTTTAATAGTTATGGTTTTGCAAATGGGCTGTTGGCAAGCAAAGCCTCACCATTAGCCTAACACACACACACACACACACACACACACACACACACACACACACACACACACACACACACACACACCACTTGCATTAAGATAACATATCGGCCCCATATGCAGCTGCTTTGTGTTGGAGTGCTTGGACTCTTGCATCCACACGTGTTCGCTCAAACTCCTAGTGTGAAGAAAACAAGCACTCCTTCCCTTTCCGCTCTTGCACAACCCCTGTCCTTTTTCCTTCTGCCCTACTTTTACACATCTGCAGTGTGGAACTCCCCAAATACAGTGGAGTCAACATCAACATTTGGCTCCAAACCCCCCTCCTCCTCTGCCTTTCCTCTTCTCCTTCTCTCTTGCTCTCCCTGCTTCTCCCATGCTCCCTTGTCTCTCTTTTTGTACTCCACCCTTCAGTGCATTAGGTAAGACTGAAACAATTATGTATAATCAAACCATCCCGCCCTAACACACTCGCTTGAACTGATCTGTGCGCAAACATTATAAAATAGGACCCCTAAATTTAGCTGCTTTTAAGTACAGGTATCATTCAGCCTGCCCCCAACCCCACCTCTCCATCCCAACACAAACAATCTGACAGTGTACTTTACATCTTTATGTGGAAAAAAATCGAGTTGATCATCTGTCAGTGTGTTTCCAGCTGTAACACTGTTTTTGTTTTCCCTCTTAATGTGCAGGAGATCGGAATAGTAAAGTGTTCAGGATGTTGTCTTTTCCAGGCTCATCAGAAGGGCTCAGTTGGAGAAAAGAGGCACAAAGCTTTTCAGCAGGAGTGGTCATCCTTATCAGATCCAGACTATATCAACAGACTGTGCCAACAGCACACATGGGTAAACCAAATTTATGTGCTGTTTTTTAAATTGGCTCATCATTAAAAAGCAATTCAACTGAAGAGAAACAAATGTTGGGCTAAGTGTATAAATGTTCTTTGGCTTACGTTTAACTGCAGACATTCTAGGGAACCCAAGACAGTGTCAGGAATTAATGAATGAAGTTACACATATATAGCGCCTTTCTAAATACCCAAGAACGCTGAACAATCAGCACTCAACCAACACACCGCTCACAGCTTACTCTCACTTCATCTGGAAGTGGTCTGGGGGGTTCACTCACAAGAGTGCCAATCCATATCTGGGCATAAACCTATGCATTAACTAGCATATTCAACAACAAGGGTCATTTAAAGTAGCCAATTTACTTGATATCCATGCTTTTGGAATGTGTGAGGAAACCCATGAGGAGAACATTGAAACTCCACTCAGAAAGGGCCTTGAACCTAGGACCCCAGTGCTGAGAGGCAAATGTGCCATCCAGCAACCATGCCCTCCAACAAAGGTAGGTTTATAGCAAAGAATACATTGTCCATGTTATCAACTCCGTTGACCATACAAGAACCCTTTTATAATTACAGACTGTTGTCCATCTGTTTCTCTGCATACTTTAGTAAGTTAGTCTCCTGACAACAGGAGGACCAACACAAACTATGCAAAAGCAGATACACTTCTGTCTCAGACTTTACATCTACAAGGTGGAGCAATTAGGTAGGAGTGTCTAATAGATTGGACAGTGAGTGGACACAGTGTTTAAACACTCCAGCAGAAATGCTGTGTCAGATCCATGTGTACCAGTGCAACTCATGTTAACACACCACCACTGTGTCAGCATCACTGCGGTGCTGAGAGTGACCCACCACCCACACAACACCTGCTCTGTGGTGGTCCTTTGGGGTCCTGACCATTGAAGAACAGGGTGAAAGGAGGCTCAATACTCTCCTAACCTCAGTACATATTTAAATATATTCAAAAAGTTATTTTTTCCTTAAGATAAAGGATATTCAGTCTACCACCACATTCAATTTCTGCTTCATCAAGTTCAGCGAAAGGCAGTAAAAGCACTCACATTTTTAGCTCAAATTAGGGCTGCACGTTTCAGCATCGCAATGAGTGCATGTGCAATAGTCATCACAGGATATGCAATGTAACCCTAAAGCAAATAAACCACACTAATACTACTGTATTAGCGGTATTAGGTCCCTATGTTAGTCATATTAGATCTGCCCAATTTCATTTACTTATTACTCACATCTTTGACACACATAAGACATTAATATCATGATGGATCTAAGACTGTCATAAATGTTATTTTTTCCAATTTTTGACTTGAAAAAAGCAGTGATAAACATGCCATTACAGCCATTTTAAGTAATGATATGCCACTGACATAGCAGTTCTTTTTTTATATTTAATGAATTAATTATTGTATGAAATCCAAACCAATTATCAGGTGTAGTTGGATCACTTTTTTTAACATTAGTATCGAACAACATTGTGATGCCAGTTTTTTCCAGTAGATCAGAGTTATGTTTATATATATATATATATATATATATATATATATATATATATATATATATATATATATATATATATTCTTACAATGAAGGTCCAAATAGGTGCATATATTAGGTACAGGAACAGTCATTTCTTCAAGTTAATGGGAAAGCAGACAGGAAAATGGGTAAGTGTAAAAACATCAGGCACATCTTGTGGGGTGTTCATGGTATGCAGTGTTCAGTATCTACCAAACGTGCCCCAGGGAAGGACTGAGTCGTGAGTGCTCAAGGCTCACTGACAGTCTGATCCCACAGAGATCTACTGCAGCACAATTTCTAAATAAGTCAAGTCAGAGCTGTTTTGGCATCAAAAGAAAAACTTCCCAATTATTAGGCAGGTGGTTTTGAGGTTATGGCTGATTGATGTAGTGAAGATGATGGAGAGACTGCAGGTATATAAACCCTGAAGATTCCAGACAGAAATGCATGGGGACTGGCATGGAACCTCGTACACACAAGCACACATACCCCATCCCAACCCACCGGTGATATGAGATAGGAGATTGTATTCGGGGGCAGTAAATTATGTCTGCCCTATTATTAGTCCAGGGAGAGAAACATTCAAACAGATAGCCGATGAGTGACCAGCCAAGTCAAATAGGATGGGAAGCAACCACAACCTGTCCAAACATCAGCACATACACAGGACAGAAACCCAAGCCCAGCATCTGCTTAAAGGACACGTTCATGTTAAGAAGCTTGAATGAAACTAAATAGTCAGACCTTGTAGGCCACTTGTTATGTTTGGAGAGCAGAGCAGATATTGAGCAATCTAATATATTTTGCAGACGTATAGGAGGCTTACTGTCCACTACTTTTAGATGAGTTTGGGGGAAATACAGTAGGTTAATAGTGAATTTGATAGTGGCTCAGTAGTTAAATGGTGGATTGAATTTGAATAGTCTCATAAATCACTGGAAAGAAGTAGAAGGAGCTCTGAACTCCGGACATAGAAGAAGGAAATAAGTTTGGGGGGCATATAAAGAAGGAAAAACGAGAAGGAAAAAATGAGCGTGAGTACAGTAAAAATAAACGCAAACCATTCCTTAGTCACCGTAAACCTCTTAATCATCAAAACCTCTGTGTTTCATGCACACTTTACATAACACAGTAATAAACGACTAATAAACCTGCAAATTACGTTAAAATAAAACACGAAAAATATCCCTATTCAAGGCTATGTTAATCAAAGCAACCTATAAGCCACTAAAGTCTAGAACTACATTACCTGTGCTTTAATTGGCTCCCAGTGGTCAGCACTGACCCAGCCAACACTCTTACCGCCTACAAATTATATCATCCGTGCTAAACATAGCACTAAATACAGCCCAGGGAAAACTACACAGGAGCTCAGGATAAATAAATAAAAAGGTTCTGGAGAAGATTGCAGTCACTTTGGTGTTGGAGATGGAGTTAAGCAAGTTTCCACAACCCTGTTTCATACAAACAGGCAATAAATTCAATGCTGACCAGAACTCTATGGGTGAATTTGTGATTCATAGCCTCTTTAAAGATTGGGCAATGCAGTAAGGACTAAAATCGTCTGGAAACACTGTGAAAGAGTTGGAAAATATGCGAGTGTTAGAGACAGAAAGTTTCCTAGAGGGCAGAGATTCAGCTTTTTCTACTAAAATGTTCAGAGGAGCTCTTAGCACATCTGCTGAACCAGACTCATCTAGTTACATATCTGTAGGGTGCAATTTAGGTTCTCCAAAATTCCATTTAATTTGTTCTCATTTGCCTCTTTTTTTTTTTTACAAAGTACCTTCACACCAAAGTGTGACACCACACCAAGTAAGTTCACACCAAAATGTCTGAATTATTCATCTCCATTTTTGCTGCTTGTTACTTTCTACTCTGACTTCCACTGAAAATTAACATCTTTGTTTCATCTGAAAAAAAATATATAGTTTTTGAAATACACCAATGTTATGCTAGTATTTAGTCATTTTTATAATTAATAACTCTACACCATATAACCCTGTTTAATTAAGTGAAATTGCAAATATTTCTGTGACATCAGAGTCTCAACATTGGTCATATTCTGTAAGCTGCTAGTTTGATTCCATTTAATAACTTACAAAAAGTACAAAAATAAAGTGATGACAAAGCATTAATTCTTTATAACAAACTAAATCATCTGCCAATTGAATTGGCAATTTAATGAGATAAGACGACTTAACTCATCATAAGATTATGCACTCTCTACTCATGAAATAAACCAAATTACAAATCCCAGTCTCTCGAGCTCATCAGAGCTTGGTTTTTGTTTAAGCACTGCTTTTGTTATATGGGCTGTCACATGCTTTACATTTCATAAGCATGTTAATACAGAGCACATGGCATTAGAATTCCTTATGGATTTTACAAGGCAACTGAAGTGGCATTCAGTTACAGCAGTTATAGGAACTAGAATCGTGTCCAATGACTTCTGCTATGTCCTATATTCACCTAGACATATCTAACCAAACACCACTGGTCATGATCATTACAAACCACTGTGATGTCCACTGTGGGTGGTAATGCCTTCTGGGGTATATTTTCGGTACACACATGATATTGTGGATCAAGGAATGTTAAATGTCCACATAAACGGAAACGAAATATGCCCTCCACCGCTATCATGAATTGCTGAGACTGATAAATCACATCTCCTTGCCATGAGCACACTGGCCAACGTTCAACCTCACTGTAAAGGTAACACCAAACAACTTATAATGGGGAAGGCATTCGCAAGCCATCTCCCATCAAGTTTGGCTTGACCCACCTTCCCGCAAATTACAAAGAAAACATGCATCCCGACTCAAACTTCCCTGGGGTCCCAGCAGCTGAGTAACCCGCTGTCTTCAAACAGATTTATACTGAATCTTGTTAGTCCACAATCTGACATTTGTTTCAACAGCATCTAAGCGTGATGAATCTCTGGATTCTAGCCTTGTCTACGGATATTCTGAGTGAACAGCAAAGCACTTTTGTAAGTCGCTCTGGATAAGGGCATCTGGTAAATGCCATAAATGTAAATGTAAGTAACTTAGCTTAAAAGTAGCCGAGAGCATGGAAACATTATATTTATACAGGTGGAAGCAGCAGTATAATTACAGTTTTACAGATATAAACAGCACTGCCTTGTGTATTTGACCCTGAAAGTCCAACTGAATCCAAACTGCTGATGAATTCCAAGTAGCCCAACAACACCAATATTATATCAAGTACTATGCCTACTTGATGTAATGTACCACTGTCTTCCCAGTTTGCAGCTCCCATTGCTGCCCTTATCTCTCCTTATTCTCTTCACTTAATGAAGAGAGTCACATCTGCAGAGTCTGATGATGTCACTGATCTCACCAGGCATCACGTCTTCAGCTGTCAGAACTGAGACTGATAAAGCAGAGACGTTTGTAGGCATCACTCTCCCTATCTACTGCTCCATTTTTGTCTTTGTTTTATTAGTAGAAAGTCTTCCCTGGACAGAATAAATTAAAAATAAATAAAGAAATAAATAACAAACCTAAATGTCTTATTATTTTTGTTATGTATGAATCAGTATAATCTCGTGACTTTTATTCTGAATTTCAAACACTGTGTGAGCAAAAAAGTGTGCAAACCTTTACCAATGTAATATATACCAATATATTTATCTATCTGGTTCAGTGACATCATTAGCCCCGCCCCTCTCTCTGATCAGTCTGAGTCTGCATGCAGGTTGAGTATAAACACACGGACAGAAAATTAAACATGTACTGAAAGGCTCCTTTGGCAAACTGGGATTTTAGCCGTTTTCTTAGCTGGATTACAAGCTGATCTTTCATCACACAATGATGAAACCACCATCGGGCAAGTATTATACAGTAGTTTGTTATGATGGGCATCATGTCTGTAGGTCACTCTGATCCTGACACATGAAGCTTAGATTACTGACATGTAACTGCCCACAAAATGCAGATATCGGGTTGTAGGAATTAATCAAAACACACAGACATAGAAGTATACAACCCATAACATTGTGCTTAGATATATTTGTACATATTTGTATATTTCTATGATATAATTTCTGCGAAGGCCAGTATTGTGATAATGATAAAAACTATGATAAACTGCGCAGACCCATCTAAGACTTAATGAGACTCTCCGTGTCACTGCAGTAGACAGTGGGGGAGGACCTGTCTCATTTTCAGGATGGAGCTGTTAGCTCTTTTTATCTTCTTCCTCACCCCTCCTGCCTTTGTTCACTCTTTCTCTCTCTTTCTCTCCCTGAACAGAGATGCTTCGTTGCACTTTCTCACATTACTGTATTTCCTCAGTGTTTCCTGGAGTCTGGAGGAGGGGAGAAGAGCTGCCAGACACAGTCTGTCTGATCCAGTGCAGCAGCAAAGCCTCCGCATTCCAGGCCAGACAGAGGAGGAGGAGAAAACCACCAGAAATGACAAGAGATTGGTTAATTAGATACAGTACCTTCTAAGGCACCGCATCCAAAGGAGGGGGGGGGCTATCCAGACTGCAGCCTGCTACTGTTATTCTCCTGGCTACGATGAAAGTACACTTGGCAATTTCTTACATAACCTTAACTATTTCCATTTCGCCGTCAAGAACATTCATAAAATAAAAAAAGGAGTTTGTGGGAGAGGCTGATCATCTTTTATTGGTTCATTTGGAAGATCTGTATAACTGTTTTGAGATTAGTAGCATGAGAACATATACTAACCAGCCATAACATTAAAACCACTACTTAAGATTGTGTAATATACTATACTGTAGTATAGTATATTGTAGAGTATATAGTACTAGGGATGTTCAAATGAACTAGAGTTCAAAAGGCAGCATAAGGACATGGCATGGGTGGTTGTGGCTTGGTGGTTAGCACGTTGGGAGGCGAATGTGGGTTCAAGGCCATATCTGGAGTTTCCTCCAGGGACCCAACACCCTACACTAACGTGCCCTGGTGTATGTGAATGAATGTGTAGTCACAGTTTGTCTGATCCAGTGCTGCAGCAAAGCCTCCACATTCCAGTGTGCCAATCCGAATCTAGATTAATTCATTTTTTAAGAGGGCACAGCTGATCATTTCCTCCCTGGAAATTTAAAGTCTAGGCAAATCAGAAATCTTACCATGTTTACCTTCTGAACTGGGTATATTATAAATATGAATATTTCCAACAGAACAGAGTTTCTGAGCTAGCTAAGCATTCTGATTGGTGGGGGCAAATACTAGTTAATACTGTATATGATATCAAAACTCAGAAGAGGTGGTAAAACTTGTGCTTAAGACCACTAGTAACATGAATCAACAAAGATAAAACACTTGGGGAAATGTTTGCACTCACTACTGACGCTGGTGCTCAGGACTAAACTCTGATCTTTAGGAAGCCGGAGCTCAAAGCCTGCCTGCACTGGTCAGACCAGGTCAAAGTGAGAGCGAGCTGGCCAGAGCCCAGACGCAAAATTTCCTCTTCAGTTAGCCACAAAATCCTGCAAGTGCAGTTGGTGGACAGTTTTATCCCCTAATTAGTGTAGCGTGTTTCCGTAATCTGCTAAATTCCATGGGTGCACAGGTGTCCCTCGTCTGCTTTAGGATAAGCTGTGTAATCCCAGGGACCCCCCACTCACACAAAACCCATCCCCCACTGTGCACAGCATAAAAAGATAAAGCACATGATATTCCAAGAGAAACTGCTTCATTTGCTGAAGTTCAAGTCATTCCCTGATTTTAACGGAATCGAACATTTTACAGCCCAAACTGTGAAAAGCATGAAGGAGATAACGGTTAGGCAAAGTGCGCAGATTAATTAACAAGGCACTGCAATCCCCAAATGTTGTTGTGCCTACTTGCACCATAATCTTAGGGCTGAAATGATCTTGTATGCTCGCCTTAATCTCCAAAAGGGGGAAATTACAACAATGACTGAAACCCGGTGAAGTTCCAAGGCTGTAATTCCGATGTGTAATCCTTTTAGTCACTGTAGCGTTAATCTGATTTGTTCTATTTTTCCACTTCATCCCAGCCGGAGTGTGGTGAAGTGTGCACTCCTCTCAACTCTCTCACGGGGACACTGGCTGGACCGGACAGCAGTGAGCTCACCATCAGCCAAATACCTATTCCATGTGTAGCTCTAATGACACAGGGATCTGCTAGTACCATTCAACAAATGCTATTTCAGTGCTAACTTTCTACAAGATGATAAATCGCTCTTTGCTGAAAACGATTAAGATGGAGTCATAAACGAGCTTCTGCTACTTCTGAATTTGCTTCTTTCTATCTGAACTCACCCACTCACTCCTTCACTCAATCATTAATGGCTTTAAAGAAACCAGGTCTGCAGCTCTACAAAGGATTCTTGCTCTAGTAGGTCTTTGTACAGTTGCTGAAGCTGCTGTAGATGTTAATATTCTTCTGTCAGTATCATTCTTCGTGATTTCTGTTAGTTCTTAAATACCAGACACAGTATCTCTACAAAGGCACTCCACTCCCTTTGCTCTCAAAACACCTTAAATTCTTCATGATATGCTTTCCAAAAGATGTCAAAATATCCTTTGTGATTCTGTCTCATGTTGACCTTACTGCATCATGCAATTCCTACAGATTTCAGAGGAGCATTTTCATGAGATGCATCTCCTTTTCTACCACATTCAAAAGGTGCTCCACTGGATACAAATCCAGAAAATCTGAAGGTCACATAAGAACATTGAACTCAATGTCATGTTCATGAGACTAGAATGAAATGACATTTTAAATGTGCCAAGCTTGGATCATCATACTCAAAAACACTCGAAGCTGTAATTGCTGCCAAAGGTACTCCAACAAAGTACTGAGCAAAGGCTGTGGATACTTATGTACATCATAATTTTGTGATTTATATTTTTATAAAATTGCTAAGATTTCAAACAAACTTTGTCATTGTGTGTAGAATTTTGAGGGACAAAATGAACTAAATCCATTTTGAAATAAGGCTGTAACAAAGTGAAGTGTTCAGGATGCACTATATTTACTTTCCCAAATTATTAGGCACATATCTACTGTTTATTATTATTATTATTATTATTATTATTATTATTATTATTATTATTATTTTAAATACTCATTTGACCCACTGTGTTGTGCACACATGGGAATTAATCCTCCGCATTTAACCCATCTACACACACAGTGTTACACACGTACACACTAATGAATTCACATACCAGGGGGCAGTGAGCACACTTTCCAGAGCGGTGGGCAGCCCTATCCTCAGTGCCTGGGCCCTTCAGTCGTGTCCTACCAGTTCAGGGATTCAAACCAGCGACCTTCCATTCACAAGGCTGGCTGCTAACCACCAGGCCACGGCTGCTCCTCTAATAATTAACAGATGTTTATGCAAAGTTAACAGCTACTCTGGGCAGATCTGGGGGCAGATTTCAGACTCCACATTATGGTCATCATCATACAAATACCTATCTACAGCTGATAAACAAACATCTGTAAACAGACAGCCTGATGTTAATGGACAGTAGACCAACCCTATGCTTATCCTTTTTAAATATCAGATGTGCACATGCTTCACTTGTTATACTGCCATTAAACGAACCTACGAAAGCCCACCTGCAGTAGTTCATTCTATCTTATATACCTCTCAGCACTTTGGGCTGACACTGCATCTGGAATTCATCGCACTTTCACCTTCAAAGACACACAAGGAGATCAATGAATGAATTCAGCCACTGAATCTCTCTCATTACAAACACACAAAGCTTTGTTTACCAGCGCACATGTGCATGCTCAAACACACAACCACAAAACATTTGGGACTGATTTGTGCAGAGTAAGAACACACTTATAATTGTGACAATTTTTTGACACAGCAATTGGCACTAGAGCAGTTGAACTGTATTGTCTGAAGTGTTGAAGCACTTTTGCCTCCCAGCACTAGGATCCTGAATTCAAGTCCCAATGTAGGTGGAGTTTCCATGTTCTCCACGTGTCTCTCCCGAGGAACTCTGGTTTCCTCCCACATTCCAAAAACAATGGATATCAGGTGAATTGAATGCTCCAAATTATTCCTTCCTCCAGCGCAAGCACCTTAAGGTACACTACACTCTTAGGGTAGTTGGAATTGAATCAGCATTCTGAATGGAGAATCTCAATAGAAATAAAAACACAGTCCAAGACCAGGCTTAGTCCCTATCCAGAACTCCAGCCAGTCAAGATCATGGACACAAAAATCAACCCAGTAGACAGGGTCACACTGTGCACTCCATGTTTTCAGAGCAGTTGAACCTTATACCTTTCAGGGCTCCCATCCTTGACTCTGGAGCAGACTCTGGCAGCATTGCTAACTCCCTGCCTCAGGCTCTATTTTGACATAGCAAGTGGATTACCAATTAAAGCTCACAACCTATTAACCCCCAGTCCCTGATGGCTGTAGATCATGTTATGCAAATGGAATTGAACTAATAAGAATAAATTACATACAAACTACAGAAAAACACTACAATACTGTTCTTATGACCACCAAACAGTGGCACTTGGCACCGATCTTTAGTGGGCTGCGTCAAAACTTTAGCAGTTGCGCATTTAAAAAATTAACTTGATGTATGAGAGAGCTGAATGTTTGTTTTCTGTTTCCAGCCACAGAGGCTGAAAGGTTTTCCAGTATGTCATGAAGCAATCCCACTAATCTGGGTAATACAAAATACTATAAATAACCACAATGAATGTAATGAATTACAAAACTTTAAGATGAACGGTTAATATCCAAGAAAGAATCAACAAACACAACAAGGCTGAATACAAAGTATTCCATTACTTAATATTCCGTGAGGCATTCAGGTACACACTATTTATGTATTTATGGACTCACCAGGCTACCACTGTTGGGCCCTTGAACAAGGCGCTCTTGCCACTCTGTTCTCTGGGTGCCACATCACTAGTGTGTGTGTGTGTGTGTGTTCACTGCATGGATGGGCTAATGGTGGAGGACAAATTCTATCTCCAACAAATTCGTCATCTTTGTATTTTTTCCTTTGCAGACCCCAAAGAGCAATTTATAAAAAATAATAATAATTACATTTTTCCATTATTTAAAGCCACACGTTCTCAACCCCCGTAATTGACTTAAATAAACTTCCATTTCCATCCCAATGTCTAGTGTAAATTTGGCATGTACTTCCTCCAAGTCACCTGGAGCCAGCTAACAGTTACTTTCCAAACTGTTGCTAATGCACGATCAAGCCAGCTGAACAGGCTTGGAGGAGAACACTAACCAGCAATGCCTGCAATAAGTAGAGGGCCATCCTTCTCACAACAGGCTTTGCTCTCTTGGACTTCTGGCCATGGATGATTGCGATTGTTTATTTTAATGTTTAGACATTATTCCTCACTTTTTACTGAATAATAATTAATATCATTTAAAAAATGATGGAAAATTAAAATGTTTACTTTCCAGATTTTGCAATATCAGTAGGGATATATATATATATATATATACATACATATACACACATACATATATATATATATATATATATATATATATATATACATACATACACATATATACATATATGTATACATATATACATATATACACATATACATATATATATATATACACACACACACACACACATACATATATACATATATACATATATATATAAACATATATACATATACATATATATATATATATATATATATATATATATATATAAAAACATATATACATATACATATATATATATATATATATATATATATATAAAAAGCTCTCAGCTCCAGTTCTACTCTACTCCACTCCAATGTCATTCACCTTCTCACATACACATTATGGAGGGGGCATAAGACTTAATGTGTATAAATTACAATATGTTTAAAAATAGTAAACTTAGATAAAGAGATATAGATAAAGAGATGAATTTCATGGGGTGTCCTAATGTTTTCACATTGTATTTTCCATATCATATATCATATCAGACAATATATACTGTGATATGATTGTTTGTCCTATAATTATCTATAATGATCAATAAAACAATGAGTGGTCCCAGCCCACAGTGAAACAGGAATCAGTACAATGTGTAAAGCTGGGAGGCTCAAGGACGAGAGCTGAGACCTACTGCTTTTAGAACAGTGGGAAGTGGGAATTTGTCTCAAATCATTTCTCATTTCAACCTGTCGACACAGTTTATTACAAGCTGCAAGAATGGACACTGTAAAATATAATGGAAATCTGGGGTTGCTATGGGGTGATCCAAGTTTCTGAGTCGTGGAGAGATTACTGAATAAACGGCTATGTGTTACTCCCATAACATAGGGGATGAGAAAATCCATACTCATAATACAATAACCATATTGAATGCTTTGTGCAGTACATAGCTATTCTCTTCTGTACAACAATACGCAAGAAGAGAAAGGATCTCTGTAGGCTTTAACTTTTTCATTGATGCCTTTGGTGCACCACTAATAATTGATGCTTCAACCTTGCGGTTGGGTGTAGAGCTGAGGCAATTAATCACAGTGTCAAGAATTGTTTACACCACTTATCTATCCTCTAGTACCAGTCCATTACCATCACTCTTCAACCACAAACCACCAATAAACCACAAATCAATATATCTTATACCTCACGTCCTGCTTTTCTGAGGGAGAGGCTCTGTAGTATGGATATATTGATATTTATATCTATATCGGGTGTGGGAAGAGGAATATGGTGCTCAAACCATTAACCTATACTGACAGATTACGGCATTGTTCACGTTGTCTGTGAGCTGTCACTTAGGTCTAAATCAAACTCCCACTCAACATGCAACTCATTCAAATAGTGCTGAACCTCTCATTCTCACAGCAGATGTTGCTCCTGGCAAGAGTTCAACCTACAAATGCCTCCCTTTACCCGGACGTCTTCAAAAGGCACACAAGCCTCTCTCGGGACACGAGGCCATGGTGCATCAGACTGGGGCAGGGAAAGTAGTTTGCCTGGGTCTCATCCAAGAGCCAAAGTGTTTCAGCATCACTGAAGCCTAAGTACAAACACTGCAGACACAAAGGCACTCCCCATACAATACAGGAGTCCATTAGGAGGAAAAGAGCTTGGGTACTGTCCTCTCTGCACAGGGTGAGAGGACCACGGGCCATGCTTTCTTTAGCATGGAGAGAGCAGAGCGCACATTACCAGGATTAAAAGGTCACATTACACTCAGGAGATCCAGGCAATCATGTGGGATAAGTAGAGGTAGGAAAGTCTTAAGGGAACATTTTGGAAAAAATAACTTGAAGGGAAAAAAAAGGATATGAGTCATTTAAGGCTGACAGCTCAAGGAAGATTCTAGTAAAAATAGCAGCCAGCATACATTAATTTGACATCAGAACAACTTCTAGAAGGACTCTATCATCAGACAGACATAGAATTTCAGAATATCAGTCAGTATCTATGTCAGTACTAAACATTGTTCTGACACTGAATCACTGGTGTCACAACCTACATTCAGTAATGCAGTATGGCTGGATGATGTCAAAAATATATTCTGACATATATTTAGCTGAATGGCAATATATGATGTACAGATTTGACCAAATGTCTCACATTTGCCTCCATTTTTCTTTTTTGCTGATCTGAAAAATGGCTACATCCATGTCTCGCTGTGATCCAATCTGAAACATCAGTTTTATGGTCCATTACACCAGTGGTTTCCATGCTTACAAACGTACTGGCATACTGGCAAGAATTCGAATTTTTGTGAAATCTAGTGTTTGGACTATCCAATGTCAACACTGTATTCTACTAACTTCCATCTAGTGAATAGAAAGCCCTTTTCAGATGGATCGAATTTATGCAATAAATATTTCTCATGTATCCTTAGTAATAAAACTAAACCAAAAAATACCAGTGAATAACCACAGGATGAGCAAAATTCTTGTATCAGAATTTTGTATCAGATGGCCATCTGATTACACTCCATTCACAACATGGTCTTGTCACTGTTATTCCTTTTAACCCCTGTTGATGCTCTTCCAGATCCCATATGATGCTATGAGGTCAATGTTCCAATGACCAAGGTAATGGCTGAGTAACTCTTGGCAAAGTCTTCCATGTTTAAATTTTCTGAACGTTTAATAGCAGAAGATCTCTGATGAATATACATGCTCAGTGATTAAGTATGGCATGTATGAAGTGGCCAAAAACTTTGTTCCCCCTATGAACGTTGACGTCTGCCTGGAAAAACACAAAGACTTATATTTGGACAGAAGAGAAATATCTGACCACTGATGAGTTCAGCGGAAAACAGAAAATGCCTGTAATTTTCATAGAGAAGGAGAGAGAACCACACACATCCAGAATACATTAAATCCCCAAGGTGAAGGAGAAACTTACCACAGGCACCCCATTTAAATTTAATCCCACCTGAACAGGGCTGTAATATGCAGAGGTAGAAAACAATCACCTGAAAAAGCATTGTTTAACTTATCTTCAGCTTGTCTCCATAGTTTAAAGTAATCCGGCCAAGATGCCTATAAGCAAATCTAGACCCAAGCTCACTCTTCTGTTTCTCACTTTCTTGCTAAGAATTCTTATCGTTGTTAAGCGAGCACAGATGAAGGGCTGTGTTTTGCTTTCACAATGGGTAACAGCTGGATCTACTTGCAGCTTGACTCGTCAAACAAACACCCACACACACTTCTGGACTCTCAAAGTGTCTAGTCACATCCTTGCTAAGGTTTCTAACAGCTGTCATCTTGGCCAGCACAATGAACCTAGAGTCCTCCCATAATGCACTTCACGACAATGGGGCAGAGTGCCCAGAAGTGACTCTTTTGCTATTGTGTGGCAGCCTTGGTCATTCTGAGCAGCGACTGTTTGCTATAAATGAAGCCATTGCAGACCATTACCTCACCACTCCACCTGTCCCGCAGAAGAGAACAGAGCTGGCATACAATCAAGCTGATAAGAGTGACGACCAGTGAGCTTATGACACATAATATATGAGAGAAGGGCACAGTAGTGTTGGTTAATCAGTGCTCAGTGCTGACCATGTTACAGTCAGATGACTCATCTTATCAACAGCCTCTTGTTTCTTGAACGTCACTGTAGAAAGTGAAAGAGGCACTTGCTTTATACGAGGGGTTTCTCAGCTTGCTTGTTGGCTCATCACATTCAACGTGTCTTATAAAATCAACAGTGGTGCACATGGTTGGGAATGTTTGTACATTACAAAACGTTTGGACAAAAATCTTGTGGAAAACATCTTTCTGTTCCCTCACTTTGCTCTGCTGCCTGCCTCTCTTTTACTCTGCACCCCCCACCCACCGCTGGTTCTAATCCACACACTATGGAGACAGCTCTGGCATTAAGACTCCATGTGCATAAATAAGAAACAAAGATAATATTTTAATATTTTTAAATACCACAAAAGCAAAGGATTTCAAGGGGTGTGTCATACTTTCTTCACATTGCATTTTTCACATCCAGTATCGTACCGTATATTGTATTTCGCCATTCAGCTAAAATATATTGGGATATTTTTGTCCATATTGCCCAGCCCAAATCAAAAGAGGTGGTGAGTGAAAAGCTTTTTTGGATGGTTCAGGAAAGGTGAAAGCAGAAGGTGATAAAGAATCAACGTTCTGCTGAAATCTGACTCCCATTTCCATGCAGGTGCATTGCGCAGCAGTATGGACACAACAGGCACTTGAAATTCCAGTATCTACTGTAACTGTAGATTAACCCTTATTTATTAGAGACAAAAATACGAGGGCAGTCGGCAACGGTCACTCTACCTCAGTCACTCCACCATGCAACCTGCATGCACCTCAAGGGAGATTAATGCATAAACAAAATGTACAATGCATGGATGTATAGTTCTGTTTTTAATAGGTATATATGTGTATGCATATTTGTGGACATAAAAGATGTTGCAGATTAACTAAAGGTCTCTACAAGGCAATAACATTAGGAAAGGGGTTTATGATAGGTGTACCACATGATTTTCTCAGGAATATATAGTATAATATATAATATTATAATTAAATATGTTTTTTTTCTATCGACTGGGGTTAACAGATGTCTCAGATTTGAAAGTCACAAAATATTGGTGATAGTTTCACCAATACAAAGAAAACCACAGCATATATATTTAACACAAATATATAATTCAGTCTTTCCAGCTGAAGAGTGTGACATGACCCACGAAAAACTATAAAAATATATACTTATAACCATTTCTATACATCAGGACACTATAATACTAGATCAAAGTCTTGCCCATTCTTTTATAAGCTTTCCTGAAAAACAACCAATAATACTATCCCTCCTCCACCAAAACGTACAGTCTAGAGTCCAGTGGTGGCGTGCTTTACACCAGTCCATCCAATTCTTGGTGCTGTAAAGCTTGCATGCAGCTGCTTGGCCATGGAAACATGAAGCTCTCTATGGAGTGTTTGTGCTGATTTTAATGTCAGAAGAGGTTTAGAGCTCTGCAGTTACAGAGTCAGCCGAACATTGTTGACTATTTTAATGGACTTAGAGCCTCAGAACGAAGCAACCCCACTCTGTAACATTACTTGGTCTGTCACAGAGTTGCTGTGGTCCCAAAATGCTTCCCCATTTCAATAACAGCTGCTCAGTTAATAATGGAATATCTAGGGGAAGAGAATTTCATAAACATCAACTACATTTACAGTAAGACAGGAAACAGAAGGCATGAAAAATCCTCTTGCTTTCAGGCTGCTAAACTGTAAGTTATGGCATTAAAAGATGACAAACAGAAAGACAATCCAAATAGCCCTGGATTTTGGATTCATATCGACTTCATTATAAACTAGTCATGTGAAAATTGAAGTTCTACTACAAACTGTTTTTCAACTCCAAAGCCAAGAGAGTCCGTTTCCCACACAGCATGCTGACATCTAGCCAGGCTAGCCAGCCTATCCACCCCTTGGAGCGCTGCTTTGGCTTTTCAAAACCAGTACTTTCCTACACCACAGGGCCTGACTTCACAAAGCTCTTAAAGCCTGGAGCAATGGCTGGGCCGCCCTCCTCTCCAGCTACAGTATCTGCTTCTCACTGCTACAGCTAATTAGCTACGGGAGCATCCTGGCGCTTGAACAGCATGTCACCATTTGCCTTTCAATCGAAGACCCTGAACGGCCCAGTACCCCAAGCTGCACATGGATGGAGGCTACCGCTGAGGGCAGAAGCTTGCGCTGCAGAAGGAAGCTGAGGATGCCGCAGAGTATGGGTGCAGTGCCAGGCTCCGTACTGGGACAGAATAAAGAATGCCTCTGTTCCTCTGGCTGGATGCATGGAATCTGCAGTCACTATCATGCTTCTGCAGCACAGAGAATAAGCATTGTTCATTTGACTTAATAAAGAGACAGTAGAAACATGCCAAGAATGCTGTCAGTGACTAAGCTGCTGATGTCATTGCTGAGTAAAGGAAGAACATATGCCTGAAATTACTGCAAAGTAGGGCTGGGTGATATGGACAAAGAATCACGTCCAAACATATTTTAGCTGAATAGCAATATACAAAGTAAGATGTGACATATATGAAATGGAAAAAAACAATAATACAAAATTTAGGACACCCTGTAAAATCAATGGTTACTATATTTAAACAATTTCTTTTTTATACACACAGTCATAGTATAACCCCTGCATGGTGTGCATGTGAGAATATGAACGGAGGTGTAGGGGAGCAGAGCAGAGGAGGAGCTGAGAGCAGGGGGTGGAGCAGAGGGAGGGAGCGGAAAAAACACAAAATTTAAACCAAACATTATTTTAAAACCTTAAAACTCAATATATAAACAATATTGTCTCAGTCCAGATCACACTCTTTTTATATCCCAATATTGATACACATCATGTTCATAATCCAATCATAAATATTTATTCTGAAAGAAACTATGAAAAGTTCAATATATATGGTCAGTGTGGGTTTAATAATACAAGAATCTAATAAAATTCCAACATATTTTCTAAAAGCAAAGCTAAAAAATATAAATACAAAACATTTAACTTTTATTCAAATTTTTGAAGAGCATGTTATTATATGGTATTACATTATATGATGTTTATGGAATAAAAGTAATAAGAAAATATCTTATATGTTGCAAAAAGAATGTGTCATGTTGAAAGAATATCTTATAATTATGAGAAAGTATCTTATTACTGAAATACACCATATGGACAAAAGTAATGGGACACCTGCTCATTCACTGCTTCTTCCAAAATCAAGGCATTTATCATGGGGCAAATGTCTCTAGGCTTCCTACTAGATGTTGCTGTGAGGATTTGAGAATTTCAAAAAGCAGTTAAAACTGTTTTCTTCAGCTGTGATTTTGCAGAAACAAAACAAGCCATCGAGCATGAATAAGAGACGGCTTTTCATCAACCACTAAATATGAGATCGAGGCTGTCTGCACACAGCCGGTCATTACTGAAGGTAATCATCATTTATTATCCTTTACTGTATGACTCTTAGTCAGCTACACTGTGCACTGTTACATGACATAAATTAATAAACACAAGCACTGTATGTAGGTTTTCCACTGAATGAAGTCAGTCTAAAGTCATTAATCAGATCTGAACCAACCTCAACTTCCAGTTTTGAGACAAACAACTAAAACTAGCATCAAGACAACAATAAGGGGGATAAATAAGATCATGGTCTGCTTGCTGCCTTTAAGAAAAGCTTCTTAAATGTAATCTGGACTGCATATTGAGAAGGGGCAGCTATAACAAAAGCTAAGCCAGCAACTCCCATATGGCAGCAAAAGCAGCCCCAATAACAGCCCCATAAACATTACTGTTCCACTTGCCAAGGTATTCAGTAGAGTCGAGTTAAGGGCCGTCCTTGTACTGAGAGCTGTTCCCATTAGAAATCTATGCATCCACTGCACACAAAACATCTCCATGCAATATTCACAACTGCTGCAGGAAATCTAAGCTGCCAAAAGTGCAGATTTAAATCTTTTAATTACCAGGCCAATCAAATGTGTCTCTGAGCAGAAGAGGACAATATTTTACTGAGATTTGATAACTTCCTAAAAGGAAAATACATTGTATGAAATGTATTTCAGTTAAAGCAATTCATATATAACTTTATAATTAACAGTGCAATTAACAATAACACTAAACAATATCCAAACAACTACATATGAGCAGACATTGTGCATCTAAACTTGACCTCTCAGCTGCATTTCAGAGCAATTGAAATGATTTGCTCCAGTTTTGGTTATAGCTGCTGTCTCACAAAATTCTGGTCTTTGTTCTTTACATTATGTCAAACCTTTGCTGGGTCCCCAGCTCTGATTAAGCACAAGATGAGAGGACTTTGGGGAGAATAGAGAGAGAGCTCCATCTACCCACCCAGAGTTCTCTCTGACTCCTACTGCCGGTGGCAAGCAGCATGATGCATGGCCCAGGATTTGAACCTGCGATTCTCAGATCGTAGTTTTAGTACATTAGGCTACTGAGCCAATCGAAGCCCGTCACAAAAATTGTTGAACTTGGGGTTTAATTATAGAAAGTTTAATTATAAAATGTGATGGGGTGTCCTAATTTCTTCACAGTATATTTTGTATCATAAATTGCCATTCAGATAAAGTATATCTGGAAATGATTTGCCCTATATCACACAGTCCCCATTTTGTAATGAAAATGTGTCAGGGTTCACACCCCTTTACATAAAGTGTCATGCTTTATGGATTAAAAGAATGTCTCCACAGTCTCTGGTAACTTGATCAGTGTATTTTAACTACACCAGGGCAAAGAAAACTCACTGTTTAAATATCCCCGTTACAAACAACCTGTTTTTAAAAGACCCTGTCTCACCCCCTTCATTACCTTCATAACATCGATGCACATCTTCATACCAAAGAAACAGATCTCTTTCTAACAAATTCAAAGCCTAGCAGACTTATCTTTCCTCTCTCTGGAGAGACAGTTCACAGCAAAGTTCCTGCAACTATGGCAACCACACTGATGCTTGAAGACATGGTGTCATCTAAACCATCAGGCTAAATGTCAGGCATCACTCTCACCTGCTTTAAAAGAAAAGAAACTAAAGCCACTTTCCACTTTTCCAGAAGAATGAAACACTTCAGTCTCAAATAAAAAAAACAAACCAGACAAATAAACTGAAGTGGAAATGTTTTATTGCCAGTAAGACACTGACAATGATTTCCTGTAGGCTGTACTGTATTTGGAAAGTCCCGAACTCAGCAAAAGAAAAAAAAAATGCACTTGCATTTCATGGTCACATATGAAATGAACTTCATGAATCTGGTTTGGGGATCAGTTTGTAGTGTCATAGGTCCTCGTATTCCTGCGAGTGCCCGGTCAAATGTACTCTGACCAGGCAGCACTGCACCCTGAAAAACCTGCTCCATCAGTGACAGGACAGTAAAACCATTAGAATCATGGGTCTAAACTTTCAAATGGTGAGTCATATCAACAGTTTATAGTTTCACACTGAATGCACAAAACTGACTTATAGATTGGAGGGTTTTATCAGTGGAGGAATTTTGGATGGGTTACTTTCACCTGAACGTCTTTGTACTGTACTCTGCCAGCCTGCACAGTGCCATGTGGGCAGTCACTCTCATGTCTCAAAGGGAGCGCCAACGTTTCCACACAGGGAAACTAAAGTGCACACATGGCCAGACTGGCTATGAAAATAGAGAGCAGAGAACAACACTTACAGAGTCGTCTGACATATCACCTTTAAGTAAGTCAAAATATGGCACCAAAGCATGAAGCCATCCATCCAACCTGGGTTCTATAAAAATCTGCAGGACATGTGTAACAAAATCACATCAACATGGACCAGAATGTCACAGGAATGTTTCCAGCAACTTGTGACTCTACATCAAAAAGAACTGAAGCTGTTCTAAGACCAAAGGGAAGTCTTAGTACAGTGTCCTTAATAAAGTGCCCTTTATGTATAAACCAAGCTAGCATGTTCATGTGGGGCTCTCAAAAGGGAGCAGCAGAGGCTAGGTGGGTTCCAGATGGGCATAGGCTCAAATTGGTTTGTGCATGTGTTACTGGGACCCAGTTGGACTTCTCAAATAAGCCCAATCATTACAGCCCATTTTATCGCACATGGGTCCCATCTAGGCCCCATGTGCAGCGTACAATCCTGGCCTATGTTTAGTTCTTCCTGGTCCCATCAGGGACCTTGGTGGGCATCCACATGTGGGACCAACATGGAACCCATGGTTAAAGTGTTTTGGTTCCCAGTTGGGCTGCCCATTCAGGCCAGAAAGGCATGTTATGCATCAAATGTAAAGTTATTAAGAGTGTACTAAACAATTTTTCCACAGTCACTCTGTGGTTTGTCAATTTGAGATACACAAAATCCACAAAGTCCAACCACATTACTTTAATCCACTGAGAGTGGCACTCAGTGATTTCAGAGCAGAGGGGTCAAAATATCTAAGGCACCTCCTCCATCCTGTCACAAGCTGGCATACTTTAACAGTAGTAAATAACTTTAAGAGCCATCATTAAAATGGCCAAACACTCCTAATGTCCCCATCACTGCCTGCCAAGAGTGAAAACATCATCACTGCCACAGCTTGCCAGCCTCCGATATGGCACTGCTGCCTACCCTGGGAAATGTGTTAACAGTCTCATGTGCAAAGAATCTGATGAGGAAAGCAGGCGAGCCTATTACAGTAGTTTCACTGAGTTTGCCTCGCAATGATTATAGCAGGAACACATGCTATTTTAGTGAAGCACACTAGCTGGACTTCCCTTTTAGCATAAATAGTGTCCACTACTGTACAAAAGGAAGCGCTTAAAAAAGCATCAGTCATCGCAATTCAGTGCTGAATGTGCCACAGATCTTAACAGACCTGTGATCGTGATCATGGAGATTAGGAATAAAGGTTGCAATCCGCTATTGCGAGGTCATGACGTCAATCCCACTGACCGAGCAGGATTCATCCACACACAACACGCAACAATTAGGACACCAAGAACATTGTGTCAAGCATTACTGACCACCATGGGGAGCAGGGTAAGACTTGTGTTATACACTCTTAGATGTAGCTACACAGCTGTATACCAAGACATAACATTGATTATCTACCACATATAACTTACACTGAGCTACACCTGAAAAGCAACAGCATAGCTTGTCCATTTAACTCTACTTACAATATAGACCATATTGCTGCTATCCAATGAAAACCATGCATCTCCATTTTTGTCCATTTTTATTTTTCTCTGTGGATTTGCTTTGTTCACTGTGGAGACCGTTTGGGGTGAACAGACCAATAGAAATCCTCTAAACGAGCATCCAAAGTTACAAACATGTTTTTCATCAGACACAGGCAATATATATAATCAGCACATCGTAAGTGCATGCATTAAACCGTTAAACCTGCAAAAGCAGGTGCCAGCACATTATCCACATCCTTAGGCACTGTGTGAGGAACACTGACATAGTAAACCCAACCAACATCAGGTTGCATTGCCATCAGGGACCTAAAATGTTTTATCGTCTGAGTGGTGAGTGTGTACATGTCTGAGTGTTAACTGAAGTTGCGCAGGTCATGCTGAGGAGAGTTAGTCTAGAGTTAGTGGAGCATTAGGTCTGACAGTCATGTCTGACCCACATTTATATGTCCTTATAAAACCGGGGCTAGCAGAAGGCTGGGGCTGTGCCACCCATACACACAGAAATACATGCTTAAAATACTGTGGACGTAATCGACAGTAATCAGACCTTCCTTTGGCATGTTAAGAGGATGCCAATTAACCTACAGATTCTGCGCATGTGGAAGCTCTTAAAAACCTGCACTGTTTCAGGGCAGCACTCAAGGAGCCCTGAAGCTATAAGACCTGCCCTAAGAAAGAGACACAGTTTACGAATTGAATGGTACATAATAAACAGAAGATTAGGCCACACATCTGAGCAGGTGCTTCTTTAGATAAACACAGGTGACGGCAGGCAATGTGTGTAGAAAATAAACATTCTGCTCTGGGTAGAGTAGAGGGTCAACCCCCACTCAGCCCAGGCATTTCAACAAAGTCAACCCCTCGTGGCCCTTAGACTTGAATTACTGAGAAAAGTGAATAATGTGTGTTCTGCATGAAGAGCAAATCAAGCCAAGATAGAAGAATGGCTTACATATGTAGTTGTGAAGTTTGCATTTCTAAGTCAGGTGAGATGCCAGGTCACTCCCAATCAGACATCCAGCTAATGTGACCTAGCTAAGCCAGGCTAATTAAACCAAATATAGAAATGTGTGTTCAATTCCTTAGATTTACTTTTTCCTATGGAAGCCCTCTCTCACCACTTAAGTGATTGCTAATGAACACAAATCATGGTAGGGGGATACAAAAACAACTATGAGATAGTAAGTCTTAATAATGAGACACTGGCTTAATGAGATACTAAGACACAATATTTATTAAATTTATGAGACAGTGAGACATAATACCAAAATGTCATAATAATGAGATAGAAGACAATGAGATGGTCATAATGAGATACTAAGCCATAATAAAGTTATAATTTTGAGAGTGAGCTATAATGTTGAGATACTACATCATAATGAGACACTGAAGACAATTATGAGAAGCTGTGACAATGAGATATTAAAGGTTATAATTATGATAGAATAAGCCATGATACCAAGATACTACATCATTTTAATGAGATATTAAAGACAATTATGAGATAAGCCATAATAGATATTAAAGTTATAATTATGACAGTGACAGAGACAGTGGGCCATAATAGTGAGATACTACATCATAATGAGATATTGAAGTAAATCATGAGATAATCTGCATTAAGTATAACTTTAATATCTTTGATGACTTATGAGCCATGAGAGATACTAGATTTTAATAGACATTGAAAGCAATTCTGTGATCAGCTGTAATAATGAGATATAAAGCCAAAATAGATATTAGTTATGAGACAGTAAGCATGATAGTAAGATACTACATCCTAATAATGAGATATTGAAGACAGTTATGAGATAAGCTGTAATAAAAAGAAACTAAGCCATCAGATATAAGATATACTACATGCTAATAATGGGATATTAAAGACAATTATGATATAATGAGCTATGAAGTTAGAATGAGTGAGATGATACTAAAATATTACATCAAAATCCCATTATTAGAACTTCATCTCATTATTAAGACTTACTGTGACATTTTTCTCCAAGTGGCGCTTTTCAGATTTTCCTACCGAGCTGAACCGAACAGCTGGCTTTATTTGTGTGACTGACTTTAGGATAAGTTGATGAACAGCACAACATCACCAAGGTGAAGTTAAAGAGTGAGAGACAAATAAAACAGTGCTGAAATATTCTTTACCCCGAGGAGCTGAAAGTCCCTGACAGCAGACCTCTCCTAATCACCCTTACACTAACTGATCAAACATCAGGAAAGCAGTTAGTTAATATAAACAGCATTGTTCTGCTGAGTTCCCTCTAACAAACAATACAGGCATTGTTAAGAACATTAGGAGTTAGTTATGAGTTTGTAGTAAGGAGTTGGTAGTTATTTAGAAGTTAGTTATGAGTTTGTAGTAAGGAGTTGGTAGTTATTTAGAAGTTAGTTCTGAGTTTGTAGTAAGGAGTTGGTAGTTATTTAGAAGTTAGTTATGAGTGTAGTAAGGAGTTGGTAGTTATTTATGAGTTGGTAGTTAGTTAGGAATTGGTAGTTAGCTAGGAGTTGGTAGTTAGTTAGGAATTGGTAGTTAGCTAGGAGTTGGTAGTTAGTTGAGTTGGTTAGGAGTTGGTAGTCAGCTGTGAGTTGGTTAGGAGTTAGTTGGGAGTTGGTTAGGAGTTAGTTGGGAGTTGGGAGTTGGTAGTTAGGAGTTAGTTAGCAGGAGTTAGAAGTTGGTTAAAAGTTGCTAGGAATTAGAAGTTAGGAGTTAGAAGTTGTTTAGGAGTAAGAAGTTGGTTAGGAGTATAGAGTTAGGAGTTGGTTGGTAGTCAGAAGTTGGTTGTTTGGGAGGCAGAGGTGCAGTAGCTGCTCTTCATGTCCCAGAGCAGCAGAGCGCAGAGAGTCCGGGTCCAGACACTGAGCTCCGGCCCGGGCTTTGGCTCTACTGCGGCTCGGGTTTAAGCACAGTCGGAACCGAATCCCGGGCCGAAGTTGAGTTCCTGGAGCTGCAGAACTACCGAGTCCCTCACACTCCTCCAGCACGACCAGCAGAGCCTCGGCTCGAGCCCTCTCTCCCAGTTCAGCAGCCGTTACTCACCAGCACGCCGGCGAACCTCTCCTCAAGCTCCCCGGGCTCCGGCATGGGCAGCTTCAGGGGCATTCCGTGCCCCCTCTGACCAGCCGCCTGGTCAATACTGCCCGCGTTGCCCATGACTCTTTCAGCCGGTCCGCGCCGGTCCCCCCGCCCTGCTCGCCCTGCTCGCGCTGCGTGTCTTCTGTCTGGACTTTATCCTTGCTGAAAAATCCACGAAGAGAAAACCATCACTGGACCGAGCGAGTCGTCCGTCCGTCCGCCGCGGAGTGACCATCAGAGCAGCGCCAGGACAACTTCCACCCGGGTCACACTCCCAGCACCACTCCCAGTCCGCCAGCCAGCCGACTAATCCTGCCAGCACTGAGCGTCCAGTGCGTCTCCAATCCCATCAACACAATGCTCCCTTTCACACTGGCCTCCCACTGCTGGGCGTGCCTGGAGCGAGACCTGTGGAGCCCGTGCTCACTTCTGGTGCATGCTGGTACTTGAAGTCCCCCCCCCTTTTCCTAACAGCACAGCAGCGTCCAGTCAAGCAGTTAAAGACCCCGATTCCGGTAGTCCAATCAGGAGAGAGCCCCAGTAACGCTCCCCAGCTGACATCCTGTCTGACATCACTGTGGGACTCTTCTCTCAGAACTTCCAGGGCGTTATCCAGATCACAGCACATCTGGCAAGAACCACACACAGCTGACTGAACACACAGAGGTCTCAAACTTGGGGGACCAGCATGCCTTACCTCATATCTCCTCTAGAATTGTGGGTTTCATGTGTCAGTGGGGGTTCTTCTGATGCACACGCTTCATCGGGTTCTTCAGTGATGCTTCAGTAAAGATGGAAAATGGGATTCTGCTGTTGTTGCAATTTAGCTGGTAACCATAGATTTCAAAAAGGTTCTCTTTGGAGCCCTCAACAACACATTCTGCCCTAACCTGCAGAACTTGTTTTCTTTTTTTTTCCTTTAAGGGAGGACCACCAAAGAACCCTCCTTTTAATGAATGGCCCTATACAGTTCTGTACAGAACCTCAGAACCATGTAAACATGTAACTGGTTCTTCAGTGTGATGGGAACCCCCTAAATTGGTTCTTGTTGGCAATAGCATTATAAGGGATTACTTTTTACTACATTTGCTTACACTGTAGATGTACTAGCATGACTGTGGAGCCAAACAGTCCTTTTGTGAGATCCCACTTTCTCAGATTGTACATTCAGGTTGTATTTGTGTGCCTGTCACTCTGTGTATCCAATGCAAAGCAGTGTTGAATATACCTGAAATAAGAATTTAAGTCCCCGTTATATCTTAAGATTCATTCTTCACGTGGTAGAGCCACATTGCATTAACGTCAGACGAGTCCACTCCAAATGAACAATTTTGCCCCTCTTGGACAAAGCAAGATCCAGCCCTAATATTCTGCATTTTACTCCACGCAAAGAACACAGCTCACAGCTGGTGAAACTTAAGTAGCCTAAAGAGACCCTCTGCATTTTAAGTGCACTACAAGGAAATGTAAAATGCCAGACAGATGCCAAAAATAAAGTTAGAACAATAAAATCTCTATGTCCAGGGATCTCTGAGGAACTCCAGTTCACAGATGTTGCTAAATTTGTCTGCATCGCAGCCAAAGGCAGCAGTGTTCTTAAGCTTGGAGTGCACACTCACAAAGCACAGAGAAAGAGAACACACAGAGGGGACATTGTAGTCTGAGCCAGAGATGCCCCACACTTAAACCATGCTCATTCTTTAACTCAGTCCGGAGAGGTCTTCATTCAAGCCAACAGATGCTTATCGTTTTAGAAAACAAAGGGTTTAAAAATATGCATTTTTATTTTGATTCTCAAACCTTCAAAAAGGACCTTGTAGTGAAATCCAAGCTCATGTAATGTGTTGATTAGTTGAATTGCTTTGTAACATCACTGAACAAAGTCTCTGAGAAAAACGAACAGTGAATTTAGTGATGGGAGGGTCCTGTTCTGCAGACTAGTGGGTGGGAGCTTCACGTAGGACACCATGAGGCAACAGCTACATCTAGTGGATGTAACTTTGTGGCCCAATTCCATGAATGCAAAAATACAGTATAATTGTTTCCATCAGTTTGAAAGCAATGAGTCTTTGTGGCCAAATTGACCATATGGATGACCAGGGTGACTGCCCAGGGTCACCCAGTGTCCAGAGGCATACTTTGAAAGGATGCTTAAAAAAGTGAATATGTTGGGAGTTATTTTAATGAATAAGAGAGTTTGCATTAGACCTATTTATGCTGGAGACTAGTCAACAGTTTACTGCTATGTCATCAGGGACTTTTACTGGTCTCTTGTGGTCATTTACTGCTTTGTCTTCAAACTTTTTATATATGCTTAAATTTGGTGAACTGTGGCGTCTACCTGCAAAAACACAGGCAAACAATAGATAAGCATACCTGCTCAATCTTCACCAGAAGAGAATTTTAGTTCAGTTTAGACTTTTCTGACAAATAAAGAGTACAATTCTTGCAAGGTCTTTTAACAGGCTATTATGTGTGGATAATTAGAGTGTGATGGAGAGAGCAAAGTTTGCAGAGTGGGAATGAGGCCCAGGGGCCCTACAAGATCTTAATCTGGCCCTGATTGTCTTTAGTACAATAAAACACAGCAACATGTGTTTGTGATCAAAGATTTATTCTAAACCAGTGAGTTACTACAGCTGTAGCGTTCTCATTACAATGTAGTCTACACTTTGTCAAACTAGTGTGCATTATAAACATTAAGCAAATATAATATGCATACATATATAATGGGGAAAAAAAAACACCCCACAGTTGAACATTCTGTAACAGTAAGTGCTATTATTCTAAAAGATGGTGACGTGAATGTGGCTGCATTTCCAAACAAATGTGTTTAAAAAAAAAAAAAAAAAAAAAGAACAAAAACATTAAAGCTAACATTTTGGTGCTTAAATAGTACTACATACTAGAGAAACTCACACAGTAAGGCTGGTCTCTGAACACACAACACACATGTGATGTGATTTGTAATTAGGCTTGTTTGGTTAAAAGGCAAAAATAAAACTAAAAAATTAAATACTTCAGGTATTCTACCACATAAAATCTGGAATGTGAGTAAAGTTAACATAATTTCATAAATATCTCAACACCTTGTACTGTGCCTGGTGTTTACTGTCATCATGGTATAAAAAGAGTAAAAGTGCAATAAAAGCAAGACATAGAAGAGTGATCCAAGCCCATCTTCACTCTACCTCCATTAGTCCAAGTGGGTGAGAGCAAAACCAGCGAGCTAAAAGGTGAGCAACGAAAAGATATTCTTAAAAAGAACCTCAGACGTTCATTCATTTGTACTACTTATTCCTCCTCTTCCTCTTCCTCCTCTCCTCCTGCCATCACCTCTACGATGAGTTCGGCCGTGCAGATGGCCTCCCCGAGGCAGTTAACAGCCTTGCAAGTGTATTTTGCATCATCATCCCCGCTGACCTCAGAGATAACCAGGCTGCAGTTCCCATCTTCATCGTAATCGATCTGGAAATGGCGCGTCTCTTTAATAGGATGATCGTCCTTATACCACACCACCTCAGGGTCAGGATAACCTGAGAAAATAAACACACACACACAAGACATAAATACAAGACAGCCTGAGGGCAAAGACCTGTGGACCATGTTTATAGATGAAGTGCAATTCAACAGCGATATTTAAATAAGGGATGTGAATCCAAATGTTTCGGTTAACAACGTTACTGTAATGCTTTTCCACTATTTAAGGACAGATTGTCACAAGCTTGGTGTAACAATCAAATAATACTGTCATTAATTGAAATGTGTAAATGAAAGTTCTGCTTGATGACAAAATACACGTTTGGTTCCTGACTTCTCTGAGCTACTGTCTGGATTTGTTGAGTTCCAGCCGCAGATCACATGATTCACTTAAAAGTTTGATTAGATAACTAGATATTGGACAACAACTGGGCCTTAAAATACTGTCCTTCCTCAATGATAGTTTTGAAAATCACAAAGAGTTGTATATGTCTTTTAGTTACATATGTATGTATTTATATTGAGAAGCCTGTGTTTAAACACAGAATTATATTAAATTCACTTCATTTGCATCAATTTACCATATTTTTAGTACATCAATTCATGGTTAAAAGTTTTTGTTTTTCAGCAGTGTTATGCTGACTGTTATATTTATACACAGATGTGTATGTGTGTGTGTGTGTGTGTGTGTGTGTTCATGAATAGAAATACTGATTTCTTTGTTTCTTCCTAAATTGAAACATTAGTGTTGTGTTGTTTAGATTCACTGGATTTCTTTGTATTATTTCTAGGTCTAAAAACACTGAATATTTGTTCAGTATTTGGAAAACTTGTAATTTCTGCAAATAAATGCTCTTAATAGTAACATTTTTATTTGGAATTTGGGAGAAGCATCAGAATCAGAAATACTTTATTAATCCCAGAAGGAAATTGTAAAACCAAGTAATTCGTTTTATTCTATAAACTTTACAAATTTAACAGTAAAATCAGAGAAACGGTTGCTTTCTTTTTTCAGGGCTCTAGAAATCCAAATATACCTACATTTTGAAAAACTTATGGGTTTAGTCCTGCCTCCTCTGCTGTAAGTACAGGCTAAGATCAAGATCAGCACAGACGCTTGGTGAAGTTCTACAGTCTTTGTTCTCTTACCCTCAATCTTGCAGTCAAATCGTGCAGCACTGCCCTCCACCACCTCAACGTCCTTAATCACCGAACTGAATGTGGGCTTCATGGGACTCCTCTCCTCACTCTCTTCTAGGGACTCCCCTGTATCAACACAAATCAGACATCATTATTGCAAATAATGTCATAAATAATATTTTCCTGGAAAAAAAATTAAACGCAAGCACCAGACAGGCAGCATTCAGACTTGAAGTGCTTTTTATTAAAAAGTGATGTGGTCAGGATAGCAGGGTTTCTGTTATATTACACCAAAGACGGGTCACGGGTGTAATTTCTGAAACTAGATGTTTTAGCACATTAAACACAGCAAGACAGACTGCAAAATAAGGTTTACTTATTTGAACATTTTTCATCAGATGTCTAGGCTTTGATTGATTTATTAACTAACATTTTCAGTATCCATTAATGATGAGGTAGTGGTTCACACTCTGCCTGTCTCTCTATGCGAGCACTAAGCAGACAGGGTCAGGAGTTTCCCGCCTGCCATTAATAAAATACGGCGACGGCTGAGATGTCTGAGCAGAAAAGCTGTTGCCATGGTACCTTCTGTAGGGGAGCCCTTCTTGGCATGAACGCCAGCCATCAAGGCCATGGAGGAAAGTCGGCCAATGGCGCGTACTGCATGCCCCGTTTTCTGTGGAGATGATTAATATTCATGTTAAAGACTTGTCAGCAGAAATTTTATACTCCAACTTTCACACTAGACTTCAAACAGTCTTCTATAGTGAATGGAGACACAGTAGGATCTTAGAGACCAGCAGGTCAAATTTCACCCAAGCGCAGGTGAACCAAGCACCGTCTTTACATACCTGCCACTTCCTCCTCAGAATGTATTTCTTCATCCTTTCCTTGGAGAGTTTCTTGGCTTCCATATTCTTGGTGTCCTGTTTGAGCCAGGGGTGCTGGAAGCACTGCTCACAGGTCAGACGAGCACTGCAGCAAACATTCACAGAGAACTCACTCAGCTTTTAATTTAATAACTGATCAAATTTTCATCACTACATTCTGTTCCCCTCTGAGATCCCCTTTAAAGTTTAAATGCAGGACCTTTCATGAACAATTCTATGAAAAAAAAAAATAAATAAATATCACGGTACTCCACCCAGTACTTTTGGGAGGCATTTGGGAGTCATTAACTTCATTAACAAGACGAATGCAATCAAATTCTCACAATGTTTAAAAATCTGGTAGAAAACCTTCCCTGGACATGAGAAACCATTACTCCAACAAAAGCAACAAAACCTTGATTTTGGAAGAAACAATGAATCAACAGGTGTCCCAATATATTTATCACTATATCAACATAGTGTATATTTCACTTATTTTATTGAACTGTGATAAAATTTGATCATAATGCGTGACAGTTCTCCGAGCACATCATAGTGATAATCAGTGCTTAAAGAGTCCTGTTTAATTCAATAGAGTCAGCAAATCAAATAAGTTAATAAAATTGCTGCACCAAGTACAGGATCATGTTTGAATAGCAGTTTTTAAGAATCTGCAGCTACTAAAGCATTTTGTCTGAAATATCAGAATATCACATTTTTGTTTGATGAACATTTCTTATTGCCCTCCTTAATTTCCCTGAGGGAACCGTCCCAAGGGATCAATAAAGTTCTATCCTATCCTGTAAAGTCAATCTACTAAAGACATTGTCACTCTGAGAAATGTAAAGGTAAAGTCTCATCACAGTTTTTTGAATTCACTGTGATGGCTAATCTACACCGCATTGTGTGAAAACCTCTCTTTCAACTGATCAAAGTCATTTTGCTGTAACTGAGTGTGACACACACCCTCCCCCCACCCCACACACACATGTATTTATAACACATTCAAAGAGTTGTCACTTTGATAGTGAGGGAAAGTGTTTGGGTTCACAGGCCATTCAGCTGCTTGACGACCCTCGAGCACTTGAGAGCAGGATACTAAATCAGTATGTACTGAGTATGTACTGTATGGGTTTGTAAAATGAAGATTATCATCCAATCTAGTTTAAGAAAATGTTGCTTGGGGTTTAAATTCCACATCTATGAAGTTCAGATGTTTATAAATACACAATCCATCACCGCTTTCCTGCAGTACAGTAGTAAGAGAACCTACGTCATGTCCTTCTTCAGCAGACTGCTGATGAAGTCTTTTGCCTCATCTGAAATTTCATCAAACGCCTCATCCTCAAAGTCCCAGGTTGCTGAGGTAACATTGGACAGCGTCTCATTATCATTGTCCCCCATGAACGGAGACAAACCACTCACCCTGCAGAGTGAAAGGAATACAAGAAACAAGACAGATGACAAACATCAGAGAAACAGAAATGGAGGCAATGTAAGCGCATGGAGACGGTGGGACAGTGTGTGAAAAGACGAGGCAATTTAAGAGCAAACAGCAGTGCCATGTTTGATCTGTGTAACAGTCATTCAGCATCTGCCTGCAGTCACTGAGTAATTCCATCATTCTGCAGAGCCTCAGTACTCAGAGCAGTAACTGTAAGTGATTACTTTTGTTTAACTCTAACCATGCTGATCATCACAATCAGACCGCGCTGAATAGAACCCCACCCAGAACAGATGGGCGCAGGGGTCCTACACAGACACTTATCCAATCAACAACTAATCCTTCATCAGCTTTGTTTGGTGGATTAGGCTGCAAACCTTTAATCATATCCAGTACATCCCCTGCCTATTTAAAGCTCTACCTTTCAGTTATACATGAATAGATATTCAATATCACTGCTGTCCACTTAAGACCATGTATCTCTATTTTTGTCCATTTTTAGCTTCTTCCATGTTTTGAACACAGTAGCTGGCCTGCACATTGTAAATAATTCTGGAAGAGAAAACACACACACACACACACACAAAACAGAGCAGGTATTATGTGGGTGGTGGGTCACTCAGCACTGCAGTGACACTGGCATGGTTGTATAGAACTACCCCTGAACCCAACTTTTGACTGGGAGTGTGTGTATAATACACACACATGCATATTTATGTTGCATTTTGTCATACTGTTTTCCAAACTACTAAACTGTTAAAGGCACAGCTCTCAGGCCAAAACATTGTACATCTCTACTACTTTTATCTTTGACAATTTATTATGAATGGACAAATATAAATGCTACACAATTACTGGGGGGGGGGGGGGGGTTATGTATATATATATATATATATATATGCGTTCAATAAACAATAAAAGTAAAGCTGGTAGGTTCTTGCATGACAGCTACAATATATGGCTTAAACACTAGAGTTGTGCACGGGCAAGAATTTGCCAATATGATGCACGTACAGGGGTAACAATTCAACTGTGATACTGTAAGCAAGGCAATCTATAAATCTTAGTATTAAAAACACCATTTACATAAAAGCTTACTTTTTATGCAATCAAAACAATGGGATCTGAGAACAGAGTACAACACTGGTATCTAGCAGTTGGGTTTAAAACATGCAGTAAAACTACTCAATCTTTATATGTAAACTTATTATACAATTACAATATTTCAATACATCAATACTTCCTTACAGTCATTAATAACCAGGAAGATTTGCACTAATCATTTAATCGTCTACTCAGCAGAAATAAAAGAAAAGGCTGCGGGTGGGCTTCATCAAAGCGGTGGAGCATAGGTTGGTGTGAAATGGCTATCCTCCTAGAATAGAGTTCCAACTTTCTGCATTAAATAAAAGTACAATGTAAGCAGTTTGGCTTTGGCAAATCTTTTGCATGGCTGGTTAATAGCAAACGTTCTCTAGCTTACACCAAACCTCACAAAAGGGCACATTAATCAACCAGATTGAATTTATTGAGACCCATCCCACCTTCACTGGTTCTTGAACAAGACAGAAAATTTAAACCCTACAATTAGACTACAGCGTTTGTGTGTAAAGGAAATCCATTCATTTAGATTAGTTTCCCTCTTCTTAGGACTACGCATCTTTTCTGGTCTATTCTGTGTATAAAATACATTCACAAACCATTACTGGTCATTAAACATCTCAGAATAAATCTAGACTTTAGATAATCTTATAGACATGTTGCATTAACTATTATATACTAAACAGACTATTTTTGAACATCTCACATCTGTGAAGCCTCTTTAAGAAGCCAGCTCTAAAGTACTAAGGTTTCAATTCTACTTGATCCAAGCATGAGCTGAAATTTCAAACTTCAGACAGTGGCTTTGTCTTTCCTCTCTTTATAGCTAAGCCACTTGAGCTGCACTGGCTGGAATCTGGACTCTCCAGACTAGCATTAGTGAGAGATCAGAGAGAGGCCACAGCGCTACCACAGCGAGACACGCTTCTCCAAACACGAGAACTCGCAGCAGTGCCAGCTCTGTATAAGAAACACAGCAAGGACCACAGTCCTCACATATTTTCCTTTCCTTAGATCAACCGCCTACTACTGTGAACATATAAACTTGGTATGATGACCACCTGCTTGCACATACACTTACATCTCTGAAGAACACCCTAAATCCACAAATGTCAGACACTTGGAAAAACAAGCACGATGGGCCTCTTGATATCTCAGCAACCAAGCACAGTCTCAGAAAGCGCAACTGGGCATGTTAGTCAGATTGCATTATTTAACATTATGTGAGAGAATCCATTACTTACAGTATGTAACAGATTACTCCTATGCTCCACATGTCTGTGGGATAACTGATTGCTTCATATCTGATGACCTCTGGGGCGACAAACTCTGGAGTACCAAAAAGGACCTTCAATGTACCTGCGTTTTCTGTAAAGTAAAACAGAAGTACATTTAAGCACGGGTGGGAAACAGAACATTTCTGATATGTTCTCCTTGAGCAGCAACTACAAAGAAGTCATGAAGAAAATCTATCACTAATGAGGAGCTTCTGTGAGTGTCTCAAATTCTAAATCAGAGGTGGACAACCAAGGGCTTGGCTTCTGCACTTCTCCTGCCAATTAAAGGGGGAATTGAACCAGGTATGCTTGAGCAGGAAAAGCAGAAAACTGCAGGAACCTGGCCCTCAAGAACTGGAGTTGCCCACCACTGATCACTAACCCACTGATCTAAACCAACTACACTCACTGCCATCTTAATTAAATATCTAGTGTCAATATTCGTAGGGTATAGTTAGAAACTGTCACATCTCTTTTTTTCCCCAGGTATAGTTTGTCTGCAACATTCTCTAGTCTCTGATAAATGGTCAGTTTCAGGCAGCAGAGCCACATCCTGTCTGGATGTTTCTGGTTGGTGGACCACTACCAGTCTTCTGGAAGATGCATCCTGATGTTGGTAAAAACTCCAACTGTGCCATATGCTTGAAACACTGACTCCAGTGCCACACTGCTGTGCAAATTGGGATCATGTGATCAGAAACTGACCAATGATGAGAGAGTTAAGAGAAGACTGGCTGGAAAAAAAAACTGCCAAACAACTGGGCTGCAGCCTGCAATTATATAAAGGTAAATGGACACAATAAGGTAACTGATTTAGTCCCATAACAAGGGTAGATGGTTAACATCATCTAGATATTCTTTTCAAAATCCAATGAGAAAATCATTCATTCTGTGCAGCAGAGATCATCAGTACTGAGGGAGATACCTAGCCTTCGAGCGAGTCCAAAATCAATTAGCTTGATTTTGCTGCCTGTTTTGTTGACACACATGATGTTCTCTGGTTTGAGGTCCAGGTGAACGATGCCTTTCTTGTGGATGAAGCTGACCCCGTCCACAATCTGCAGCATGTACTTAATAACCTCTCTCTCAGTCAGCTCAAAATCCTCATCAATAATCCTCTCAAACAGCTCCCCTCCTGAGATCCTGCAAAATATACAGTACATACCTAATCAGTAGTGTATCTGTGGACTTCTGACACTGAAAATCTGATCATTTTAAAAATCAACAAATTCAATTGTGTTGATGTGTCAAACATGTTCGGAAGTATTCAAGTTCTTAAGGCAAGTAGGATTAGCACTGACAGCACAGCTGAATGCAGACATGGAGGAAGAGGAGTAAGTCAAGTTTCAGAGTAAGTAAAGTGGTTTGTCCGTCTACACAAACAAGAGTGAAGGAGCTCAGAGTGCACCGTGTGTGAATAAACACAGGTTTAGTGGCACTGAGACATTGTCTTTATCTCAGAGACTCGTGGAAGTTAGCCATTCATGTGGCTCAGCTGTTCAGTTCTGACTATATTTACTTTCCAAGCTGTTGTATAAAAGCAACAGAACACACGAGGTTGTGCATTATTGTAATTAACAGCACGGCTGCGATGAAATACGATACTAACCTTCATCACTCCCATGCTGTTATTTCGTGATTACACATTCCCTCTCGTGTTCTACTGCTTTAATCTACCAGGTAAGACCCAACTTTAATAAATATATTCGCTCTGTCCAATTTAGTGTCATCCACATAAAGCATGTAAAAAATTAATGCAAGATAATCAGACATGAGAACGGAAAAGAAAAAAAATCAAGACCAAAAAAAAGGAAAAAAAGAAATACTTACATTTCCAATACCATGACAATGTCCGATTTTCCCTCAAAGGCATCAACACACTGCACAAGCTTCGGATGATGCAGGTCGTTCATGATCCCAATTTCCTGTTTAACATTTTCTTTTTCTTTTGCAGAATATGCTTTTATAAACTTTCCGGCCCACACCTTCTTAGTTGCTTTCTCCACCAGTTTAAACACTGTTCCAAATTTACCTCTGAGAAAAAGACAAAAGCCCCCCAATAAATTAAATTATTCTGTATTGTGAATTCTGCACAGAAATAAAGTATAGAGAAGTGTTTTATTTCAAACAACCGAAGTATTAAAAATGTTAAAGTATTAGAACTCACGATCCCAGTCTGTCTTCCACATCGTAGAGGTCTTTAACCTTCACATCCATTTTAATGATCACGTCTCTGTACTCAGGCTGCTTCTCCGATTCTGCCAATGTGTAAAGGTGTGTGTTAATATGTGTGTTAAAACATACTATCCTGTATCAATTATATTTACATATTTATTTTGTAGTGAGAAAAATCTCTAGTTTAATGTCCAGTCCAGGGGTCAGCAACCCAAATTTTAAGAGCCTATTTATCCATTTTCAACTGAAAATCAAACCACCTTCAAGCCAAAAAAATTTTGTCCGTTTTATCGTTGGTGTTACTGTTTGAGCAGCAGTCTGCACAATCTACAGGGTGAAAGGCTGCAGAATTAGCAGTTCTACATTAATTACAGCATTTTGAGTCGTATAAACTAAAACTGAATACATTTACTGAAACTGTTCCCTTACAGGTGGACATGATGCAAAGCTTTTATTTCTGGAATTATGGACGTTTACTCTACACACTGAATCTCTGCTCTCCTTTAACTCCTAACCTGTTTACATTACTGACTTCACCCACACATTCTGAACTAAAGTGCAATTGATCTTTAGATTCTGACAAACTCCGAATCAGATACAAAATCTGATCAAACCTTGAACACTTGGCAGTGTTTGGCTCAGTTTTTATGATGGGACTTTACCCACAACCAAAATGCTGATTGGCTTTTTTCTTGAAGAGTGGAAGCCAAAGGAAGGCAGTAAACAAGCCACATGCTGCTCCGGAGCCACGTGTTGCCAACCCCTGGTCTAGCCTTAAGTCTTTGATCTTAAGTTGAATGTTTTAATCAATTTTAATTGACAAGTTTACAAATAGTAAAATTGACAAAGCAATTAAATGGCATTTCAAATTCCATTATGTTGAGTAAATTTACTATCATTATACAGGTGCAAGAAAACACTTCCCTTTACACTTTGCTTATCTCAGTTTAGAAAGCTGGGGTCAGAGCACAGGATCAGCCATGCTATAGTGCCCCTGAAGCAGAGAGGGTTAGGGACCTTGCTCAAGGGCCCAAGAGGAGCAGCTTAAGGTATTAGGTGTCGAACCCACAACCTTGTGATCAGTAAGACTTACCATCATCTGAAGGCTCATTCTCATCTTCTTTATTCTCTGTTGAACGATAATAAAAGTTAATGTAATTACACCATCAGAAATAATTACGGCAAAAGTAGAGGTGTTCAAAATGGCCAATATTTAGCATATTTAATAATTATAGCGTTTAACGTTCCAAGATCACAGAATTTTGAATTGTTTCATATATATGATAGTAATGGAAAAAGGGGTCATCTTTGTCCTTCATTTGTTGTATATTGTACTACTGTGTAAAAAGCTCCACACCTTTGTAACATAATTTAATCAAATTGTGAGTAATTTAGAAATCCAGGATGTTCTCCGGTTTGTCCTCAAGAACCACAATCAGTCAAATCACAGATTAGGAATGTTCCATTTAGGTTTACACAGTTATGATCACTAGGATGAAGTACTAAAATGAACATTTGTCAGTAATATCCACTAGGGGGAGCTCACCATCTTCTTCCTCTAACCCCACCTCTACTGGTTCAGACTCTGCACTTGGCTCCCCAACTCCATAGATATTCACAGCTCTGACACGGAACTTGTACTGCCTATCAGGCAACAGGTTTTGAATGTTGTAGGAGGTGCTGTTACATGACACCAGTTCTTTCCATTGCTTATCCACAGAGTTCCAACTCTCCAGGTTATAAGACTGGACGGCACTTCCACCATCATATGTGGGTCCATACCAGGACAGGGTCAGGCTGGATTTGCGGATGTCTGTGGCAGCTGGGATGCGTGCAGGAGGATCTGGTTTGTCTGAAATAACATGGAGAGGCCACAGTCAAAATAGTCACTGATGAGCATCTAAGAGTCGCGGCGTCTTTTCACCATCATATCCTCATTCCTTTCACTGGTGTCGCTCTTTAATTTCACTGAAACACTGAATAAGCAAAGATCCAGTATATAAGACATTGCCTCCTGAACACATTAGGCTTCGTCCTGGACTATACAACACTAACTTACTATTAAAAGGAAAGTGTAGTCCAGGACTAGGCTTATAGAACTAGGCTTAAGTGTACTTCAGGACCAGGTTTATACCCCTAGGTTTAAGTGTAGTCCAGGCCTAGGTTATGGGAAAATCAGCCCATAGTGTATAATTGCAATTTCTAATTTTCCTTTTAAATCTCCAACTGTACCAGATGTCCGTTTCAAGTTGAACCTCACTACAGAGCAAGCAGAAGGCATGCTACAGTGCTCTACTCTGCAAATATTGATACTACAGAGAAATGCGTCTGCTTGTATGAAACAGATGCTGGAGATGAGGATTAGTAATTGGCAAAGGTCCCAAACTTGTAAAATGATACAGGAGGGCTGGAGGGACCACAGTGCATTTCTGAGGCACTGTCTTAAAAACATGCAAATGACTTTATATTTTTAATTTACTGTGTGACATCTCTGAGATGTCAATTAAAACAAAGAAAAAAAAAAAGAAACTCCCTGTTATGTCCAGAATTTGGTTGACAGCTCAGCAGTTCAAGCTGAAGTTCATGCCAAAGAGTTCTTGCCGTTTGGAAAGTTTAGGGGTTTTTTTTTCTCAGTGTAATGGATGTTGTGTATAACAGCTGTGTGACTGTTAAACTGGTAGGCAGGAAAAAAAATGAACTGCTTGCTACATTACACAAACTGATGATGTGGCATGTACACACAGTTCTCTCTGAATGGAGAACCTCTTTAAAAGCTGCCTCTTAAATCTAAACATGATTTGGATTTTCAGAGCTGCGCCAAATGTCTCATTGCATTGGGATACTTATCTTTTGGCATAAACACACCTTATATTCTCTCTTTTTAAGCAGTACTTAATGAACTGTGAAGGACAGTATGAACTATGCTTGCTAACCATGATAAACTAATACATCCTGTAGCCACATCTTCCAAACTTCTGTTATTGTGGGCAGAAACAGACAAGTTAAACCAAAGCCAGTGTGACAGGTTCTGCTGTGAAGAGTGATCACTCAGAACAAGTGAAGAATTGACAGTAACAGGCTAATTCTGATTGGTATCAAAAAGTTTATGCAAATAATGGAGTAGCCCACCATGGTGACAGCGCAGGCCGACAAAGTCTTACCCACAATCGTGAGGTTGAGAGCAGCCTGCCTCATGCCATAGTTGTTCCTGATCTCAATTGTATAGCATCCACAGTGTTCCTGCTGCCCATTTGCTATGGTCAGTTGACTGCTGGAGTCAGTGCTCTTAATGGTGATGTCAGTCTTATCCTCTTGAATCTGCATAGAAAAATGTTAGCAATCACTGGGAAAGTTCAGTGCATAGAAAACCACACAGATACCCCACATGCCTGTAAAATGAAACTGGTCTTAATGAAACAGGAAGAAAGTGAATATAGAATAAAACTGAGTGGTAGGAAAGTAGAAGCAGAGACACACTCTTAAAAAGGTGCTACAAAGGGAATCCTGGTCTTGGAATACAAGAGTCCAGCCCAATTGGTTCCGCGATTCCCTGTTCTGCTTGATGGATTCAACCTTTTCATTGATTTTGTATTGTTTTCTGCAGTTATGAGTGAACAAGTGAATTGAATCATCATGATTTGTTCTCCATTTGCAACCTCTACTCTTCTGGGGTGGCTTCCCACAAGGTGCATGAGGATTGCTCAGACCTCTTCATTGTATTCATGTTGGATGGGTCACAAAATTCACCACAGCTCATTCTAAAGGTATCAGATGAAGCTCAATCACTCCAGAAAACAGTTCCACAGCCCATTGCGTTATTTCTCGAGATGACAATTGGTACCGGACATGGTGACATAAGGAATCCCATACTGACTATGCTTTTCTATGGTTGTGTGTGCACAACTAAGAATGTATGTCACCATTGGACCATCAGTGGACCTTAAACAGCACATGCTTTTATTCATTTCCCCCCATGAGGTTTAGAGGCACGGTGGCCTGGTTAGCACATTCGCCTCCCAGTGCTGGGGTCTTAGCTTCAAGGCTCTACGTGGGTGGAGTTTCCATGTTCTCCCTCGTCTGCATGGGTTTCCTCTGGGGACTTCCCAACATTCCAAAGACATGGATATCAGGTGAATTGGCTACACTAAATTGCCCTGGTGTGCGACATGTAGGCATGTCTGTATGCCCAGATATGGATTGGCACTATGTTCTGTGTGAACCCCATAGTGCTCCACTGTGCCACAGTTCAATCATGAGGGGCTTTATACCCATGTAGCACAAACCTGGCATTAGGTATGGTGCCAATAGGTTTATCTGCTTCAGAGAGAACTATTCTGTTGGTAATCCTTGTCCTGGACATATGGTGTATGCACAGGCTTTCATGACAAAAAAAAATCTAGAACAGGTTGCTTTTGCAGCTCAGTTGCCATAGAAGGTCACTATTGACTGGAAGTCCATAATCACACTTAAGTGGTCACTAAGGAAATGTTATGGCCCATAGCAACACTGCTGTTGGGAAAAGACCCAGCAACAACTTGAAATCACTGGTTATCCGGAGGACAGATTTATAATACTTACTGGTTTACGGAACTTGAGCCAGCTGCAGTTCATGGGCGGTGCTCCAGTAAACTTGCAGAGGAGATTAACCGGCTCACCTGCCAGGATCTTCATATCATCAGGAAACTGCAAAATCTGAGGGGGGGTACCTGAAATGCACAGACACACAAGCACATATATGCATGCACGTTCACATGCACCCACCCCAACACCAACCCTAACAACTGTATGTCTCTGTGTACCCAAAGAGCCACAAACACACAGCATGTCTGTCTTTACACCAATTTAATGCAATTTACACACATCTGGTGCCAGTCTGTGTGAAGGTATGGCCCTGAATGCACACACTTACAGTAGACTAAGTGTGTTATTAGGTAAACAAAGACTGAATAATTCCAGTACTCCCACGACAGATAACATGCTGTAAGCCAAAGAAGGAGACAAAACCTTATTAAGGCATGACTAACCCAACTGAACTCATAGCCCAGGCATGCTTGCCCACTTCTCTGTTCAAAAGCACCAAATGCATTTCAATAGAAGAAAAAAAATAGATGTGTAGGGGGTTGTTCTCAAATGGGGGACCCTTACCTTGTTTAGGAGAAGTTTTTGGCGGTGGCTTCTTTATTCTGGCTTCATCTGGGGGGGAAAAAAGAACAGAGACAGATCAGGCCTTATGAATGAGGTGGTTTGGTGCTACTCAGCCTCCACCATCATACCACCACAAGAAGGAAAAGGCTTTAGTATACACTCCAAACTGATTACACACACCCAGAAGGACATTACTGTCTGACATATGGGTGAACTGTTTTTCATTTCTGCACATTGTCTAACATGATGTATATAACAGTATTTTCCATGTTCACAGGCCTCCATTGTTTACTCTTCAATTGAAAAATTCAGATACAACCAAAATCACCTGACTGCTAAAGCATCCAATGGACCATCCAGTTGCTCTGCAAGGATGTAAATGTGTAACTGTGCAAACACTCAGCAGTCCGATAAGCAAACACTGGGAGAACGAAGAGACGCTTGCTCTCCTCTGGATGTCCTGAGAGAGATCAGCTGCTTATGTCTTTTTGTGTTTGCCTTTTTTGGTCATACTAAAAATAGTCCCAAAAGAATCCAGGAAATAGTTCTTGGTACTATTTATTTTACATTTGATTGCTGTCATGAAACAATGTGCAAGAGAGGTTAACTAACCCAACCACCACACAACAGCAGCAGCACCAGTCAGTCTGAAGCAATTAGAACTTTGAGCTTTTGATTTTTTTTATTTTTTTTTTTGTGGGATGTCAGGCATTCCGCCACGTTTTTGCTGGCCAGGCAGTCGTCTCTCTTCTTTGTGGAAATGAAAACATCCCTTTTCCAACACAAAACTATTTCAGATTCACAACTCCCATCCCCTCGTCAAAGAAATGGGCTTTTACTTGATAGGAATCAGCAATCTGTATAAAGCAGGACATTTCCAGGCACATTCAAGCTATTATCAAAGGGAAACAACAGAATAGCTCCATTTAGCAGCACGAAAGCAAACAGTGTGCAGTAGAATAACAGAATAACATTGTGCTCACAGGAATTTGTAACAGACAGTAGTCTTTTCAGACCAGCTGCAGAGTAGTGATGTTCTAGTTATTAGTGTGATTCCACTCATCTCTTCTCCTCCCGAAGTTCATCAGGAGTTTGTTTTAAATGTGGCTACAGGTGGTAGAGAATGCGTCAGCACAGTAATCACATGAGACTAACAGACTCACTGAGCATGAAGTCTTTTAACACGTTAATGAGCAGGTGCTTCCACAAAATGCCCTTTCCACTGGCATACTCAAATCATCAGAGTGCATAAGAGGAGAGGAATAGAGGATGTCTTCTAGTGAGGAATAGAGGATGGCTTTCCAACAGAGGGCCAGTTAAACATCACTCCTGCAGTTCCAGCATTTGGGTGTTCAAACTAGTATCTGATTAATCTCTCAATACTGGCATCCCACAAACTTATTAGCACCAGCAAAAACCCTGTCAAGTAACCTCTGATGTATATAGATGTGTCTTGTATTTTAAACATAAGGGTTGTTTTCGAGTCTGTAATGCATTTCACAATTCTTATCAGCTACAATGACCCTTAACCTTTAGAACCCTAGGCCAATTTGTGGGATGTTATCTTGGCTTGACATCCTTTTATTCACAAAAACCTCATTTGAGATGTAAAAATAAACAATTAAAATTTTTGTATGAATTGAACGAGTATGAATATGTTTTGATAAAATTTACTTTATTTGCTTATATGGACAAAAACACTTCACATCCAAAAAATCCTACGGTAATTTGATCCTACAAAGTGATCCAAGTAATTTGAGCTGAAAATGCAAAAAATGTGATTAATTATTTATAACAGATTGACAAATGATATTTTTAATAATGTTCAAAATATTTGCTAATAGTCCAAACAAAAAAACAACCCAGATGTTATTTGTCTACATATCAGTATCATCCCTTCTCAGGACTTTTGTTTTGAAATTTGAACATTGTGTGAGCAAACAGCCCCTCTCTGTACAGTTCCTCTGTAACACAGTGACTGTGTCCAGAAACTTTTGCTGCTGCTCCTCCTCTACCCCAGAAAAAGCTGGAGGAGTCTAGGAGAGGACGGGAGCTGGAGGAACAGAGAGAAAGAGCAGCAATTAAGGAAATGGGACAGCTGATCTCCTTCATATAGGATTGCTACTACTGATGAACTGAGCCAATCACAGCACTCGCTTTAAGCACATGCCTAATATTGCCCAGCCAATCACAGTGCATAGAGCCGCACATATATAGCAATTTTGTCAATTTAACTGTTGACTAATTAATAGTGAATTCAACTTCTCATTGCAGATACAGTGCACAATATCATTTCACTCTACTTCCTACAGATGTTGTGATGGCAGTCAATATATATATATATATATATATATATATATATATATATATATATATATATATATATATATATATATACATACACACACACACACACACAAAATCCAGGTTGTTTCTACAGCTTGATTGGAGAACACCTGTTGTAAATTCAGTTGATTGGACATGCTTTGGAAAAGCACATCTGTTTAAATAAGGTCCCATAATAGACAGTGGATGTCAGCACAAAATAAACCATGAAGTCTAAGAAATTGTCTGTAGACCTCCAAGATGGGATTGTATGAAGACACAGATCTGGGGAAGGGTACAGGACAATTTCTGCTGCATTGAAGGTCCCAATGAGCACAGTGGCCACCAGCACCACTTTAGAACCACCGGCACTCTTCATAGAGCTGGCTGCCTGGCCAAACTGAGTGATTGTTATAGGAGGGCCCGAGTTAGGGAGGTGACCAAGAATTCTACCATAGCTCCAACACTGCTCTGTGGAGAGAGGAGATCCTTACAAAGGGACAACCATTTCTGCAGCACTCCACCAATCAGGCCTGTACTGTATGGTAGAGTGGCCAGATTGAAGCCACTCTTCAATAAAAGGCACATCATCCTCTCTGGAGTTTGAGAAAGGACACTTAAAGGACTCCCAGACCTTCTCTGAACTTTTTGGACTGAATTCCAAGCATCATGCCTGGAAGAATACCAGCCACTACTCATCACCTATCCAATACCATTACTACAGTGAAGCATGGTGGTGGCATCATCATGCTATGGGGATGTTTTTCTGCAGCAGGACGTGGGAGTTGAGTGAGGGTAGAGGGAAAGATGACTGCAGCGATTTACAGGGAGATCCCTGATGAGAACCTGCTCTAGAGCGCTGTGTACTTCAGACTGGGACAAAGATTTATCTTCCAACAGGACAACAACTAAGCATACAGCCAATATAACAATGGCGTTTCTTCAGGACAACTCAGACAGAGCCTAGACTTGAACCCAATTAAACAGATAGTTGTGTAACTCCTAGTAACTCCTCTGCTGCGTTCCCTTCATTGGCTCCCTGTAGCTGCCCGCATCAGATTCAAAACCTTGATGCTGACCTACAAAGCCAAAAATGGACCAGCCCCTCCATACATGATGGCAATGGTCAAAACTCGAGCTGTACCAAGAGCCCTTCGAGCTTCAAGTACAGCTCAGCTTGACCCACCATCCCTCAGAATGCAAGGTAAACATGCATCCAGACTCTTTTCGGTTCTGGCACCAAAATGGTGGAACGAACTTCCCCAGGGAGTCCGAACAGCCGAGTCCCTCACTGTCTTCAAACGCAGACTGAAGACTCATCTGTTTCAGGAGTACTTAACTCCATAAAGACATTTGTTTCAACACAGTCTAAATGTGTGGAATCTCTAGATTCCAACCTTATCTACTAGCTAAGGATGTTCTAAGTAAACAGCAAAGCACTTTGTAAGTCGCTCTGGATAAGGGCATCTGCTAAATGCCACAAAAGTAAATGTAAATGTTGTGTACTGACCCTCCCGATGCAATTAATGGAGTCTGAGGGGTTCTGCAAAGAAAAATAGGAGGGACTTCCCCAAAACAGGTGTGCGAAGGTTGTAGCATCATTAACCTTCATTACCTGTTCGATCCAACCTCTAAGTCCTACTCCCTGCTCTTACACACAAAACACATTCAAGCAAACATTTTGTTCCCAACGTAGTCTGAATTTGGTGCAAAGTGCAGAGCTAGAAGAGAGGGAAAACTAGTCCTCATGCAGAGCTTTCGATGCCAAGGCCAGCAAACTACTTTCTGCCATGAAACATTAAAACAGGAGAATCAACCATACAGATGCACCTCATCTGCTGATGCATAATTCATCAGTCCCTGCAACCATTTGACCATTGCTGACCAGTTATTGTTCAATCATTTAGACCATCTCCATAGTAATGGTACAGGATACAAGTGGTTTAGTCATAACTGTATGTTGAGAATAGTTGGGTTAGAATAGCTGACCAAAGTCATCTAGCCAATAACTGCCTTGTGGACAGACAGTGTGAACTACAGTGCCCAACTGCCAATAAGGCAGGCCAAAAGGGTGGTCAGTACTGCACTGTGTTAACACCCTACACCCCCCTTATATTGCTGTTTCTGATGAACTCACATCAGTCTAAGATGTACTAACATGCCACTACTATTTTGCCTCTCTTAACAAAATCAGAATTTGCATTCAACAGCCAAACCCACAGTTCTCTCTCACTTTCCTGCTCACACACACACTCACCCTCTAAATCCCTCATGTCTTACAGTGTTTAGTCTAGATGGTACCAGTGGATTACAGTTGTATTCTTTGAGTCATCACATTTTAAAGGCACCAGAGGTGGTTAATAATCTCTAGACCACACCGTTAGAGTATATATAGTCCTGCCAATCAAACCAATATCACAGTGATTTCAGTGGCCAACCTCAAAAGCATGGGTCTCAAGAACAGTTGTCTTTACAACACACTTCATTGAGAAACCAATAATTTGCAATGTGAGTCACATCAAGACAGTCAAGCCACACACTCATACAGAAATCCAGATCTAAACCGCTAATATGCAAGCTGAGAGAGTGCGAGTTGCTGGAAAAGCCCCCAAGAACAAACACTCAAAAGTAGCATTCAGCATTCACCTGCATGGAGAGACTGTAGCCATTCATTGTTAACCTAAGCAGGATTAATTAGTAGGATTCATAAACTAAGCCAGTGATCACCATTAACCTCTAACTGGCTCTGAATGCTTCGAGTCCAAGGTGCAAATATATAGAACATAATATTTAGCAATGGCTTCAGCACATATGTATTACGTGCCTGAGAAAATCTAAAACTTTTTAAAAATTAAGACCGACAGGATACTGTATACACAAATCTCTGGTCCTGATTTTATATCCACACCACCACAATACTCCACCCTCATCCCAGTCTCTTTGGCTAGCAAAAAAAGCCATGCTGCCAAAAACTAAATAAATAAAGTTAAAGTGAAGGAAAATAAAATAAAGTGAAGGAGTTGGCTGCAGATTTGACACCATTCTTCTCAGACAGGCGTGTAATGCTGCATCTGAATAATGCATTTGTTTAGGTGACAGCACTCCAAAGTCAGAGCTTTGTTTGAACCTTTGGAAAAATGCATGTAATGTTGGTCAAACACAGCCAACAATGCATACGAACACAGGAAGTGACTGAAATGAATGGGGGTTAATTACAGAACGTTATTGGACAGAGAATAGACTGAACTATTTTCACAGCCTCCAACCACTGTGAGCCAAATTCTACAGGGTAAGAATTTCATAATTTCATTATAATAAGGCTAAATTTCATAGAGGATAATCACCAACACCATCATGTTCCTCAGATGCGGGGTTTAATGCCTGCTCTATCAAAATTCCACAGCTATACCATAAAGAATTTGTAGAATAAGTGCGAGCATGATTAGACTATAAGTCTCTGAATAAAACATGTAACAGGTGTGCTGCAAGTTCTGCATGGGAACCTAATGCAGATACAATTACACAGTAATGGCAGTTTCATGAATCATGACTAATGCACTTTAAAGTCTGAGACTGAGGTATACAAAAAGTATGTTCATAGTAAGTTTATCCATTAGCCCAAACAGGGTTAATCAGCAAAGACATGGTTGATTCTGTAGTTTTGCTCTTGATCTACAAATCTAAATGTAATTATCCAAAATGTCTTAAATCCATAAAGATCCTACTCATTCTACTTATTAGAGGTACTATTGAGAAGCATAAAATTCTATTTTAACACATGGCTGAGGCAAGCCAGTGTGGATTTCATGGCTAATATGATAAAGTGAAAGACTCATGAGGAGAGTACAGCTGTGATATCTGCAGCTGGATGTGTTGCAGCTCAGAAAGGTTCTATGCTGGTCCGAATCTCCTCCAGTACTGCTTCGGTTAATGCTTTCCAGCAGCCTGCATGACACCACAATTTCCTTGCTTGCATTGTTTAATTATTAGTACAAATTGTAATTCCACTTAATGCTGAGCATCCAAAGCAGTTAGTGTTCTGTTGGAAGACCATTTAAAATTAACCAGAAAATCACACCCCAGAGTAAAGATCAAGTTTTCCAATCTTAACTGGAAATTCACACATTCAGACATATAAACTATAGTGTAATGATGCTTGTATTAAACTTGCCAATATTACAGTACCAGTTTAAATTCATTCATTTGTGAAATGCTCATTGTCAATCAGGATTTAGAGAGATAACCAGATACAGTTTAAACTTAAAATCACACAAGGCTCTCAGCTTTGTGCAAGATGTCTTAACTCTCAGAACCCAAGAACCACACTTTGTGGGCGGTTGCATGCTGTGTTCTAGGCTTCATCTCTCAGGATCAGAGTGACCCACAAACAGGAAACATTATTGAACTTCTACTTACCGTTTCTAACCATGGTCATCATTGTGCGCTGAATTATCAGTGAGTAATCCAGCTCGGAAAACAGCTAAAACTCACCTGTTTCCAACTGAATGAAATCCCAGTTTAAATGAGCTTCCAGTGCATGTTTTCTGTTCTGGCCACCAGTACTTGCTCAACCTGCATGCAGACTCTAACTGAACAGTGAGAATGGGTGGGGCTAATGACATGAATGACTCACATATTGGGTTATAGAAGAAAATGAGAAGGGAGGTGCTGTTTGCTCTGTTTCTTTGCTCACAGTGTTCAAATTTCAGAATAAGTGCTGAGAATGTTTATTTATATACTGTATTATCCAAAGCACAAAAATATTTTGAACTTCATAAATATCTTTGCCAATCTAATCATTACAAATAAATTCTTGCATTTTCAGCTCAAAAACACTCTGATCAATTACAGGAATTCTGAGATGTAGCATGTTTCTTAATTCTTTAAAAAGAATTGTAGGTGCAAGCAAATTTATCAAAACATGATCAAATTCATACAAATATGTAAATTCATTTAAGTTTTACATCTCAAATCAATCATAGGCCTCTTATGGAATAAAAGTATATCAAACACACAAACATCTCTCAATTTTAGGGTTCTGACAATGGAATTAACCAATCAGGTTCTGACATTACTGACTGAATTCTGACTAGGCTACTGCTGGTCATCAGTCGGTTTTTGGAGAACAATGGTAACAATTCAATGTCAGGCTTTTAACAAGGTAAAATAATTAATAGTTAATGTCTCTTACAAACTTCAAATAAAACATACATTGCTTTTTACAAATGTTGAAAGTTTGGGTTCATTTTTTGAATAATCCAAAAACATTCAGGTATACCTCAATTAGTTCAACATTGAAAATACTAAAGTTAATAATACTTCAGTGTTTTTTTTTTATTACTGAAATGAAAGTCTAGGTCTAAAGTAACAGTTCACTACAGGCATAGATGAACTTCTGTTCAATACCCCATTGGACCAGCATAGCACACTGGAACTGTGTGTTACAGTACAGAGGTATTTCAATGCCAGTGGTAAATGTGACCTAAGTAACCATTCAGAATAGTCTACAAAATCTGCATCTCATTTGCATTTTACCCAATAAAATACTGACAAATTTGAGACCACACTGAAACAGACTGCACAAGACTACATTGTTGGTGATATAGCAACGTGTATGATAGTGATAACCAATTTTCTTGGGCAGAACACATTCAAACAGAGTACACTGATTGCTGAAGAGTACTCTAATAGAGTATCTTAACAATAAAACTATGAACAATACTGTAAATGCACACTGCCAGAAAAACCAAACATGGGGGGCTTGAAAAAGAGCAACAGAAAGAGACTGGCAAAGAGAGAGGCAGAGAGAGATCACCGAGTCCATACATGGAAGTTTAGGAGAAGTGCAGCCATGCAATAAAAGTCTCAGCGCTCCCCCCTATCTTGATCTCTGTTCTGCTCTCCATTCAAACCACTCTTTCAAAACTCTCTATATTTTCCATTTTCCTTCCACTTATCATTGTCTACCACCCCCTCACTGTCACTGGTCTCCATGTTCCTACAGGTCTATAAACCAAACATCACACTATTAGCTCAGTCAAACTGCTCATCTGGCAAAGAGCCGCCTTGAACACCATAGCCAACTTCAGAGACAGAGGCCACACACTATTACTGCTAGATCAGTTGGCCAATAATAACTGTTGATAATGTACTAATTACAGATTTGTGGTATGGTTGTGGCACCACTGGGATTTACAACTGCAATCTTCCCAGGACCAGGACAAACATTACACCAGGGTGCCCAGTCCTTTTCCGTTTCATCACAAAAACAAGCAAAACTGGCACATTTATAGCCAGATCCATTACAGTGACAGTAACAAAAACATGCTTCTCAACAAGCTTCAGCATAAAGAACATGTAACAAAAATAAATCTTTATGAAACAGAAGCTAAAGAGTAATGATGTAATTAACAAAAAAAACAAAAACAACAAAAAAAAAACAAAAAAAAAAAACAAAAAACACAATGCTGGTTTTCGTTAGCATGTTCACCTCCCAGCACTGTGGATTTGGGTTTGAGGCCCCAATGAGCTGGAGTTTCCATGTTCTCCCAATGTCTGCATGGGTTTCCTTTGGGGACTCCGGTTTCTCCCCCCATTCAAAAAACATGGAGATAAAATTGCCCTGGTGTGTGAATGAGTTTCTATTAGACTGAATGTATATCTTTATGCCCAGGTAAGGATTGGTGAATTCTCCTAGTGCTCAATGCAGTCCCCCAGGTGAACGGTCCTTTCCAGAAGAGAGTACGCTGTGCACAATTGGCTGCCACTTCTTGACGGTGTGTGTTGGTTGAGTGCTGAGTGTGATTGTGTAGAGTGCTGGTTGTAAAGTGTCCTTGGGTATATAGAAATGTGCTATATAAATGTAACTTCATCTCTGTTGACTCCAGTGTGGGGTGTGTGTGAATGAGCACTGGTACAACAGCTTCCATACAAATGCTAACAGATGCCTGCACCAGCCAGCATCACACAGGGAGTGGTGTGGGGACAGAGCACCCACCCATAGGGATGGTGCACCAAGAGAGAATCCTAAATTTTGCCCTCTCGGACACAGCAAGCAGCATGACCTGGGATCATAGTGCTAGCGCATTAGACTGCTGAGCCACTCAGAGCCCGCCACATATGTGAGCAGGTTCAAACATATAATAACGTGTACGATTCAAATCAATATATTGAATCATAAGATATATCCAGTACTTAAAATATACAATAGTAGAAATGATTTGATTGATTTATTTGCTAAAGTGCAAAAGCAATAATAATAATCAGCTCAGGCTAAATGAAGCATGTAAACAAGCAAGTGTTAAATCATCAAATGTTAGAGCTCTCGATTCAAGCTGAATCAGCATGAATATGTTCTCCTGCTATAACCACACCTTCTTGCAAATACAAGAATTGAGACTCAAGAAGGGAAGGACACATTGCATGAGTGAGTTTGTGTGTGTGTGTGTGTGTGTGTGTGTGTGTGTGTGTGTGTGTGTCTTCAGTGGGAAAGACTCAGGTCTCCCACGCTTCTCCTTTTTGGGGAATATAGAAGAGTGCTTATTTTGGAAACTCACTCTCTGTGGTTGGGGTAGAGGGCTTCTTGCTTTTTTTGTCAGCCGGTGTTGAGCTGGAGGCACTGGGATCTGCAGAAATGATGAAGAGCTTGTGATACAATCATCTACACTGCACATACATTTAATTACTGTATAGTTGATTAAGTGTATACGATTTATGACTGTATAAACAAGAACGAAGGCTTGGATAGAGCCAGAAAAATTTATACACTCTTTCCCTCTCTATCTTGCACGCTTCAGTCAATAAAATACCAAATATCTACTAGTAGATGCTGGTATTAGAATGCACTTGTATCTTCTAGCACAACTAGCTCTTTGAGCCACTGTTCCTGCATCAGCATGGTTAAGTTAAGGGTATGAAGGCCTACAGGGACATGCGGCAAGGAGCCTGTGCCGGCTCAGCTCTGTAATTGCAGGAAGCTGCTGGGCTGTGGCTGAGCCTCAGGGGAGAGAGAAGCAACTGGTCATGCTCCCAAAAACCAAACCATCTCAGATCAACTCCAAAGTCCAGAGCTCAGTCAACACTGATCCAACAGAACACTCACGTGCTGCATGGTTGGATTTACTTTGCAACAAAACATTTTGTATTCACCCTCCTTATGTCCTTAAGGAAAGGCTGAGCAAGAACAAACAAACAATCTAGATGTTTATTCCTTTACAATTTAGAAGTTTATTCCTTTATTTTTTCCCACTGGATCTATAAGCACAGAGCCGACAAGTAATAAAGGATATGATGTGCTTATTTTTAGAGTGAGTTTACTAAGATCAAAAATCTGATAACTGGAATACTGACAATCTGATTTTCTGCAATCAGTGTGTTTACATGCATTTGGGTAATCAGATAATGAAAAAACTCTGGGTTTGCACGTTTCAGGCAATAATCAGATTTCTAATTTGAAACTAGAGCTGGGCAATATTTGCAAATATCAATATGAATATGAAACAATAAGAATGTCAAACCAATATTGTATCTGTGCAGGATATATTTGGGACATCTGTATGGAAATGGTTTGGTTTCTGAAGGGTTGAGCATTGTGCTGCAAAAACAATGCCAATAAAGGTAAATATAAATATGCAGCATGCTGTGTTTTTGGTGTCTTGATATTGAAATTTTATACTTTAAGGTTTTCATCACCACATTTCTCAGTTCCCCCAATCCCCCCCCCCCCATAGGCCTATTTGCAACCAGCCAATTAATCTCACAAAAACAGAATAAAGAAAAAGACAGAATTGTGCTGGTTGCTCATTCCCTGATCAGGGACAGCTATAGCTTGGCAGGAAGAGATGTCCATGTGAAAACTGAAAAACTGAAAGAATCTGAATAATGTGTGTACATGCGCAGGGAAATCTTATTACTTAACCAAAAATCACAACCTCAGGTTGTGATTGGACTACTGTGTGCATGTAAACAAAGTTTAATTTTGGGAAAAAAAGTTAAGAAAAGTTTATCCTGCTTTTGTTGGAGTAACGGTATCTACTGTCCATTTCCACTAGTTGGGAACAATAAACTATTGTTCTATCGTATTTACTGAAAATGTTCTTGCCCTTATATATAATAAATTACATCACTCACCTTCAACCAGCACCATGCAAGAGCACTCTGCTCTTCCTGTACTGTTCTCAGCTCTGCACACATACTGGCCTTCATCTTCAGTCAAGGCTTTATCAATGGTCAGAGAGCAGAGATCACCTGACCACACACAAACACACACCGGCATCAGTTAAGATGCGGTCAAGTGTCTTCACACTTCACCCATGTCTACAGCTCTACTGCAACTGTAATACAGACTGGTCTAAACAGTGCAAGTATGTCCTAAATTTAATCTTCAGATGTAACATAGCAAGCAAAAATTATATCTTCATTTTTGTGGAAAGCCCCATGTGTGTACATAGGACCATACAGTTCTGACCATACAGTGACCGACAGCATGGAAATATCTCACCATGCAATTTGGGCAGCTGTCATGTCTGTCACCCCAGATTCTCATGGTTCACTCTTCATTAGCACCAATTACTCTCTCCAGGACATGAGGAAACTGCCCAAAGCAGCATGATCAACTGCCCAACTGTCAGCTCATGTTTAGTATTGTATTTAGAGATTAAGTACCCTTTCAAATTACATTGTATTCCATTGGATTAGAAAGCAGAAAGGTACACTGATAAACCATTGTACATTTACAAGGCGGAGCAACTAGGTAGGCCTGTCTGAGTGGACAGTGTTTAAATGTTCAAGTAGCACTGCTGTGTCTGATCCACTTGTGCCAGCACAATACATGCAGTAACCCATTACCACTGAGTCAATGTTAGTGCAATGCTGAGAATGACCCGCTACCCACAATAATACCTGCTCTGTGGTGGTCCTCTAAGGTCCGGACCATGGGCTCACAAAGTATGCAGAGAAACAAAGGGACTAATTATAGAGGTAATGTGCTCCTACATGGATAGAGGAGCTGATAAGAGGGATAGTGAATGTAGAAATAAAGATGCGGTTGATTGGTGTATAGTACCTATCAATTTGCATAAGGAATCACACTGAACTGAACTACCCCAGGCTGAGGCCAACAGACATCAATAGTCTGGAAAATACTCTTCAGCCAAAATGCTCCTGGTCTTCCCTTTAATGCCTCCAGACAGCAGGACACCAGCACTCCAGAGCTGTGGTGTTGTGTTTAAACCTGGCAAAGCCCCTATGAGTGTAGATCCCGGGAATCCTTCTGCTATTCTTATGCTTGCTATTTATACACGCTTACAACAACAGAACTGTAAATATGACAGCAGCTTTAATAGGGAAGTCATTTAACCCAGACAATAGGTAGACGGAGAGCTTGAGAGGGTAATAAATCAGGTGTAAAGTGATCTGCGCTTATATTTGTTCACTGAGAAAATACAGAGCTTGTCTCTGGTCATCAGTAGTGCTGCAGATTGAGTGTTCATGCTTTATGGCACCTGCAGTCATCCCCATTAATCACACAGGGAAAGTGTATCTGGTTATGAATCTTCATTTGTAGGAGCACTGATACACACAATACAGATTTCATACTAACCCTCATTGGTAATGATGATGAATTTGGAGGGCTTGATCACTTTCCCATTTAGAGTCCATGTGACTGTGGCAGGAGAGTCCGATGACAGCTGGCACTGCAAATGCAAACGTTCCTCATCCATTACTGTCACATCACTCAGTTTTTGTGTGAAAACCAGCTCTTTCCCTCCATCCACACAGTTCACATTATTCTCCTTCCCGGCACAGCCTTTTTGCAATGGGCTCGGTCCACTGTTCTCCAGACTCCCTTGCTTTTTCTTGTTGGCTAGCACAGATCTAAAGTCAGCTGTCTCATTTTTACTGGGTTCTGCCTTGTCAAAAGAACCAGACTTGACTCCAGTTCCCTTCTTAGCCAGAACTGCCCTGAAATCCACCTGCTGTGGAGAGTTGACCTTCCTCTCCTCCTCACTCTGCATCTTGGGCTTGATCTGCCGCTGGAGGGTGTCCCTGAAGTCCATCTGCTCGGCCGTGATCTCCTTCAGGTCCTCCTCCGAGACACTCTTGGTGGTGACCTTGCGGCCCAGGACAGTTCGGAAGTCGATCTGCTCGGCTTCCTTCTGTCGGATCTGGTCTTCCCGGTGCTCCCTGGTCTCCACACGCCTCTTCAGAAGTCCACGGGCAACGATTGGCTCCTCTTGATCCCAATCCTGATCCTCCCTCAGTGGATCCTTCTCTGATGGGAAAACTGCAGGGCTGGACGCCTCTCTCTGCTCTCCCCTGTCTCTCCCCGTGTTCTCTGCTCCAACTGTTCTCAGACTACCCTCTCTACAGCAGAGGAAAGAATGGGAAGACGTTCAGAAGGCTCAGCCCACACGAGAGAGCAGCTTAATTGAGGAGAGTTAGTGCAGCACAACACAAAGTTACATCACAGATGACTTCAGAGGCCTTATAAGGAAATGAGCCAAAATAGGGGCTCCCTTGCTAATGCTCTTCCCTTCGGACAATAGCACAGCTGGAGGAAGCAACATAAACAGTTCTTCGGCCGTACAGCAGCATTATGGTGGCTATATGTTTTCACAGAGGGGCCTAAGGATAGAGAGGGTCTATAAATATAGCTGTGAGACAACAGAAAGGGAACAGAGATGAATACATACACTTTATTTTGAGATTCTCCTCCAGAATCCTCAGTTACCGTCACGGATGCCATGGAGATGCAGTCTCCGACTTTGTTCCTGTAAAGTAGAGGAGGTTAATTTTGAATTGTGTGAGTGAATAGAAATGAAGTTGTCTTCTAGAGCATCGTTTCCAGGAGGCACCCATACCCTACAAATTTTATAGACGTTCCTGTTCCCATCACACCTGATTCAACTGGTGAGCTCATCAACAAGTCCTTCAGAGATGCAGGGGTGTGTTAAAGCTAAAACATAAAGGGCAGGGGTGCCTCCAGGCCCAGCAATATGAAACATTATTCTAGAGGAAGTAAAGGTTCTCACTCATCACTTCAGCTGACACAGCATGAACTCTACAACTGAAGACTTCTACCTCTCTCACTTTAAATCCTGGGTTTTAGCATTATGATATTACACAACAGCTCTTCTAATAATGTAAAAATAAAAACTAAATGACAGTCAGTGGTGAATTAATCATAGTATATGACAAATGTATTGCATTTCTTGAGAAATTTGGTGTGTGTGTGGTAAATCTCAATTCTAAAACGCAATCTGTTGACTTCACGGATTAGGTATTAGCTTCTTAGAAGAGCTCATACTTGAGATGGATCTCGTAGTTTCCAGCATGGTGAGCCTTCACTCTTCTGATGAGGAGTGAGACCACATCCTCTTTCTGCAGAATGTCAAAATCCCGCCCAGAAGACACTTCCTGCCCATCCTTCATCCAGAGGAACTCTGGGAAGGGGTCTCCCGCAATTGCACAGGACAACAGGGCATGTTGGCCCAGGCACACTGTGGATGACTTGGGCTTGGTGATGAACCAGGGCTGCACACCATCCTGGGGTTCTGACATGCACACATAGTGGGCAGTTCTTAAGACCACTCTTAACATCACTTCAGTTGGTAGAATAAAAAGCATACTTAAGGTCGTGTAAGCAAAGATGTGAATGATAAAGACCTTGAACTGTAAGCGATGCTTCAGTACGGGCCTCGCCCACCTCATTCCATGCCTCGCAGGTATACTTGCCGGTGTCCTCTGGGAACACCTCCTGTATGAAGAGGCTGTACTGGTTGCCTTTTTTCTCAAAGTGGAAGTCCTCGGACTCTTGAATCTCCTTCCCGTTGTGAAGCCATAGCATTTCTGGAGCAGGATGTCCTGAAAACACCACATTATCCAAGTAAATCCTAAGTATTCTAATAAACAAGAGATTTACCAAAGTAATATTGTAGCATGTCATAATTGTATATTAAAATCTACTAAACTACACTTGCTTATTGGTAATGGAGTGTTACTCAAGCCAGAGTCTTTTTGTATTAGCAAAAAAAAACTGATACTTGTGAGTGCAGTGACTGCAGTTCAGGAAGGGCTCTAGATTATGAATTATAAAATAACTAGAGCTGAACCTTCCCCTCAGGTCAGATACGCAGGAGGAAACAACAACTGTACGTTCCAAACATCAGATCTCAGGGGACCATACAGGAAATGCCCCTCAATTGCAAAAAAACAAAATGCAAAATACAGGAGATAAACACTGGAAAACATTGGGGAGAGAGATTCTGAATCCAGAATCCTCTCATGAATTATAAAAATTCCAACTACATCAGAAAGCTGTATCAAAAGAAATAAATAAATAAATAAATAAAAAAAATTGTATGCATATATAGGCTGTAGATGACACTGCAAGTGCAGATATGCATAGAAATAAGCATAGATTTAATGGCCTTGTGGAATAGCACAATTTGGCTAAAACAGAAATGACATGCTCTGCACTGCACTCTTAAAAGAAAAAAAAAAATCATTGAACTTTTGCAGGTTCTTCTATTTTATACCATTGAGGAACCCATTATGGTGCTTTATGGAACCTTTAAAAAACTTCATCCTTTGCCTCAAGGTTCCTTGAAGCTGTAAAAAGAAAAGAGTGCTGTAGAAGAGGGTGCTTTTACCAGTCACTTCTACAGTCATAGTGACCTGACTGCCATCCATCACCTTCAGATCCTGCAGTTCTTTCAGGAAAGCTGGAGCAGATGGTTTCTTCATGTCTGAGGCTGGCAGAGGGACAGGCTTCTTAAAGCTTGCTTTAGCTATAACCATAACACACACAAACAGCACACCCACACACACACATGCTGAATGTTAGTTTCTGAAATAAGAACGCAACCATTCATGGAGTGGCCCTTCTATATAGCCCCCCAGTATTGATAAAATCCTTTTTAATCAGTACCCAGATTTTTTTTTACTGAGTAACTAGAAAACCACAATGTTTATCAAGAACCAACAGTCACCAGTCCTTTATTTACCATTCTTACACTATCCATTCCATCAGCACTAGAACAAATCAGCTCTTGGAAGTCCTTAAACACAGAGTGTGATTTACCAGATACCAGAAATATCTTGCAGTACATCAGATATACAGAGTGGGAAGGCATGATTCAGCATAGGAATCTCCACTCTCCTTCCCATTTCTCAAAGACAAGCTAGGTTTTGAGTGAGGAAAAAAAAATACACTTCTGTAAACCTCTAGAATGTACTGCTACATTTAATATGAAACTTCAGTAAACACCAGTACATACCAAATCCTATGCATTTAACTATAACAGTCAATTTTATAACAAAGACAACTATTCAAATACATGCCTATAGAAACAGTAAACAGTGGAAAATCGAATAGTGCAACAGCTCTCAGCTGTTACTATTTGACTCCTACGAGGGGTTAACCCATCATTGGTTGCTCAAAATATATGCAACATATATGGAAACTCATGGGTTCAATTACACACATTCATAACCAATGCAATGCAAATTCTGCTATTCTGCTACACCTTGCAGAGGTGTTCTTATGAAGTGGAGATCACATTCAACGCATGTCACATTCAACGAGATTGTACATGGCTCATTACTTCACAGCCGAGCTGCTGTTCCTCTTGAAGTGCATAATGTCAGCACAAGAATTGTTCGTCTCAAACAGGTTTCCTTGCTGGCTGCTATGGCCGAGCACACAAGCAGAAGCCAAAAATCTTCAACGTGACTCCGAGTTGCTCATTGCTCAGTGGTTTAATGTGGTAGCACCATTATCAGAGTATTGTGCAGGTATATGTGCTTCAGTACTCTCTGTGCGGAAACAGTCCAAGTATGGAACTTGACTGGCTAGTTTAGAGCCCTTACCTCAGCCCAATCAAATGCCAGTGGGATGCATTGAAAAGCACACTGGAAGCCAGACTTTCTAACATCAGTACCCCCATCTTAGTCTTGTGACTAAATGTGAATCCAAACCCCAGAGCCATGAAATCTAATTAAAATACTACCTAGAAGAGAAAAGCGGTTGCTGCAGCAAAGTGGAGACTAATTCTATGTTAATGCCAATAGTTTTGTAATAAGGTTTTACAGGACAGTGAAAATAAACTTGTTGAACATATTGTTTCTCCATTTTGCATTTTTTACATGATTTGAAAACAACTAGAAATGCCCTAAAATTACTTGACAGTTTTTTTTATTGTTTTTGTTTGTTTCAGCAAAAACATATTGAAGGCTGGCTCAGGTGTATATGTGCAAGACAAATAAGCCCAACAGTGTTATCATTTGGAATCAAAAGCTCCATAGATAGAAAAAAAAATAATAATCCAGTGTTCCACTATCTGACAATGTGGATGAGAAACAATTTTATGATGGTCTTCTAAAGGACCACTCAGAATTCAATGGAACAAAAGAACTGCACACTTGTTATAGCTATACTTCTAATGTAAGCAATACTTCAGTTGTACATGATTAAAAATTATGGTTCTTCAAGGGTTAAAAAATATAGAACCATGAACACTCAAAGAGCCCTTCGCATGATTACAGCACATTCTCCATTAATGTGAAGATCCCCTTCACATGAAGACCCTTTGAGTGTTCTAAATAGAGAAAGTTTGAAAAGGTTTCTAAAAAGAACCCACCAAAATGGGTTCTATTATTATTATGATGTATTTTGTTGTTTGCAACCATCAGAATTTGGAACCGTCAAATTAATCCTGAGGTCTTTCCATGCACAGTTCAGCTGTGCCATTGGGTAGAACAGGTCAATGTCAATAAAGCTGAGAATCTCATGAACAGTGAAAACTATATAAACACTTGAGAAATGAAGACCTAATGAAACATTATTCCTACTGACCTGAAACTGATATGCAAGAGCCAGGCTAAGGTTACAATCTGTTTATTCTAGCCAGATGAGTCTATAAATGAACTCGATATGCAAACATGGCCATCTTATTAATTACGTTTGAAACTCCTTTAATGGCGGAGATTGATGTTCTTGCTGCCAATAAGTTGAAAGTGTATTTTAAATATTATAAATAAATCACAAGTATTTTAAAAATAATTTTATTCAATTAATTTATTTCCTCAAACTTCTACCCAATTCCGCACAAAGTCAAAGTGAGAAAGTGTTTGTTTTTATTTATTTTCTTTATTTAAATTTGCAAATATTCCATTCACAGCCTTTGCTGAATTCTTTGTTGAAGCACCTTAAGTCTTTTTGAGTATAATGCTATATGCACGGCACATGCGTTTTTGGGATGTTCCTTCCATTCTTCTTTGGAGAACCTCTCAAGCTCCAACAATTGGATATGTTGGATGGGGTTCAGTGTTGGATGTGTCTCACAGATTCCCACTTCCTGCTGCAGAAAAACAACCCCACAGCATGACGCTGCCACCACCATGCCTCACTGTAGGAATGGATGTGGCTAGGTTTCTTCCAGAGACTATGCTTTGCATTCAACGTTGGAGCACGGTCAGAGTGATCATTGGGTTCTTGGTCACTGCCCGACTAAGGCCCTCCAACCACAATCCCTCAATTTGGCTGGGTGGCCAACTCTATGAAGAGTCCTGGTGGTTCCAAACTTCAATTTATGGATGATGGACACAGGAACCTTCAATGCAGCGGAATTCTATTTTTCTCAATTTTGAATAAATCAGCAAATATTTCAAATTTTCTCAGTTGTTCATTTTGAGGTATTGCGTGTAGAATTTTGAGAGAAAAAATTGAATTGAATTTTTGGAATAAGGCTGAAACAATGTGCAAAAAGTGAAGCACTGTGAATACTGTCCGGAAGCACTGTACACAGACACATGATAAAATATTATTACACTATATATATATATATATGCACACATGCATTCATATACACTTGTCAAAAATTGTTGCATGTCACTGCACACAGAAGGAAGTGTTGGATTGCACTGCTATTCGGAAGGAAGATAAAGGTTATAGGGAACAATAAATTATTAAATATTGCCCACATCAGACATAAGTGTTAGTGAGCTACAGAATTATGGTCTCTCAGAATGGTGTTGGGTATAAAGCAACATGCCAGACATCTCTTATAATGATCAAGTCATCAATTCAGGTACTGAGTGAAAATATTCATGCTGCATGGGACAAACAGGACAGTACCAAATAGCAGCCCACACATTTTTAAAATGGGGATAGGTCTGTGGATGCAACTGGCCATGGAATAGTATCTGTGTCTTCAAGGTTAGCTATTTTTAATTTGGTGGCTCAAAAGGATCATTCATGCCATTCTATGCCTCATTCAAGAGATTCGACCCTCTTTATTTATATTCATCTCTTCTATTTGCTCCTATACCCATCTGTCCTTCAGAGAACTGGCTGATGCCGATCCAGCCTTAGCTGTGTGGGAAAACTCTGGTATTTCACATTTTTAACCCACGTGAGTGCAGAAAACTTTGACTTAGACCAGTTCGCAGACAAGAACACTACAAACAGGAACACAGAAAGCAGATGTTCCTTTAATCCTAGAGTGCTTGAAATAACCCAGCTCATAAAAAAAAACACAGCCGTGGGACCACTTATCAAAGGGAGCTGAATATAAAGTCTAAATTCAGAATTTTGCTGCAGTGATAATTACTTGTCTTAGACAAGAGCTTTCTGAAATGGTTGGAGAGGTCTCTCCTAAAGCCTCTGGTGGAGCGAAAAAAAAGACAAGCTGTTTGGGATATTTGATATGAAAATATTTTGGGGGTTCAAGTAGTTCCATTCCTTCCATGCCTGCTTTTGATATGGAACAGAAAGCAGGATAATTTTAGAAATGGGAACTTTTTTCCCCCCAGTTGACTCTTGTAATATCCTCAAATGAGCTGGCAAGACAACAACTCTCTGCTAAGCCTGTATTTGGGGCATTCCACAAACTTAAGGGATGTGCTTCATTGACACTCAAATATCTAGCACTGGTTTCTTTTCACAGATGTTGCTGCCATGCTGGATGGGTGGAATGGATTATCTAACATTAAACTGAGACCATCCTTACCTCTAACCAGCACTCTGGCAGTGCACACCACCCGACCATGATCATTCGCAGCCACACATGAGTACACGCCTTCATCGGTACACACAGCATCCTGCACAGTCAGCTTGGCTTGGCCTCCTTCAACTACAGCATGTCCATATGGGATGGGCTTATCTGAAACAGAGAGAGAGGAGAGCAAAATTGGCCATGCTGGGTAAGTGGTGCTGTCACCAAATTACACCCAGTGCAAAGCTGGCTGTTGGAGCTGAAGTACCCGACGTGTTGGCTGCCCAGCAATGATGCAATGTTGTTTGAAAAGTGGTGGCTGCTTTCACATGCATCAGAGGAAGCATTTCAGTTCCAAATGAGGGAAAATTGGGAGAAAACACAAAATAAATAAACAAAACAACTCCATATAACATGCAGGTGTTCACAGCTATCTCTTTCACTCTACTCCAATTTGAGAGTTTATTTACACAAACAATTTCCACAAAAAAAAAAAAATTGATACTCATCCCCTTCCCATCTACTTGAACAATGTAGTAACATGTCCACTTACAACACAACTGAAACTGGTCATATTTAAAACAAATAAATTACAGGAGGTA
>CM067509.1:20034206-20264206 GCA_034509495.1 Acestrorhynchus altus
TTATTCAAATATATATGAAAGCATTGCAAGTTAAAGCTTATAGAAATTATTTGCGCTATTTGCTCCCAACCTAAATGTGCTCAACATTTGCTCTTTTGCAGTAGACAAACTGTTAGAGCTTGACTTCACAACTAAAATAAATACAAATAAACATTTATAGCATTCCATATTAATGCAGTATAATAAGGAATGTAGGAAAAGTGAAAAAATATACTCATCAAAAAAAGTTGCATTAAGGAGTAAGAGTCAGATTACAATGCTATTCAGAAGGAAGATAAAGATCACCAAGAACAAAAAAAAAAAAAAATGACTGATATGGGTAATATTTATTGAGCTACACAGAAGTAGTCTTTCATTTTGGCATCATGTATAAGACAACATGCCAGATATCTAAGAATGAAGATGATTCCTAATTGTGTCCTGTAATAATCCATCCTATGCAGCTTTAACTTTCTAACTCAGTTACTGCAGTTTTGTGGAGTGTGTGTGTGTGTGTGTGTGTGGTGTTGTGTTGATTATGCAAACAATAGCATGCAACATTTTTTCAATTGGGCATATGTTTGGCGAGGTGACGGGCAATGGTATAGTATCTGTTTCTCTTGAGATGGCACGAGTAGCACAAGGCAGGGCCATTGGTTGCAGGACTGTTAAAGTGCCTGTAATGTGCCAGATATGCCTGATCACCTTGGCACAACAGTGCACCCCACACACGACACCAGTCCTTTTGGACACTCTGGGTGCCTACACACATGGATTCGTTTGTTGTCACACAAGACAAAAGCATGACATCCCTAAAGGTGACCCAATGCCATTTTGAGGGACTTCGTAACAGTCTAGCTTGACACTCATGCAATCGATTGATACCTCTGGAGTGCAACAATTTTGATGAGTATAAATTTTATTTACAGCAACATCCTTGTGGACAACACTTTCACAAACTTCAAGGAAGTCAATGTAAACATTTTTTTTTCTTCTAAGCCATTTTTGGAGCATTTCTATTGGTCCAGTCACCCTGAAATGTAGACACAGTTATACTGATTAAACTTGTAATGTCTAGTGGCATCAGATTACTTGGACCCAACACTGATTATGTGGCAACAAAATGCAATAACGGCTTTCCAATCTATCATTTAATAGATTTCATAACATGAAAAAAGAAATTAAACTATCACATATTCCAATGAATTTTTTAGGTTGTATTGAAATTTAAAGAGAATGTCTATTTGAGACTTACCCTGGCATTTAAATATGACGTTTGTTCCCTCTGTGACCTCCTGGCTTTGAGGTTGAGAGTCAAAGCTGGGTGGGGCTGACCGGGCCTCGAGCCGGTTCTCTCTGGCAAGCCTTTGGGCCTCTCGGCTACACTCCGTCACTGTAGGCACTGGACTTCTCTCTGAAGATTTTTTAGCTTCTGGCTCCACATCTCTCTCTGTCCCGCTGCTGCTGGAATCAGTAGTGCTCTTTTTCTCTGGACCACTAAAGCTGAGTGATCTCTGCTGACTTACTGATCTCACCTCTTCACTGGCTTCATCAGAGGCTTGTGGTGCCGATATGATGCTTTTGTTTAACTCTGGCCTGGTTGTCAGGTTGTCTTTAGGTGTTGTATTGCTGGTCACCATTGTATGCGTCTCTGTTGTTACAGTCCATGTAGATGTGCTGACAGGTCTTTGGTCACTGATAAGGCCATTGGTGGTGTGCTTAATGGCAACAGAGGCAGCTGTCTTTGGGAGATCGTGAGGTAACGATTTGCTTCTACTTGGAGAAAGAAGGTTTTTGAATAGGGTTTAAAAAGAGAGATGTTCAAAACATTGGATTAAAATTTGCAAAAAAACAAATCAACCGCATTAAAAGGATTTTATGATTTGGGAATGCACTTACAATCCTTCTTCAGTCTCTGAACCTTTATAAAATAAAATAAAATAAAGACAAAGTCAGGGATGGATACAAGAAACAACAGTCTGAAATATCAATGTCATGGCTGCATCAATACCAAATCTGCAGCTTGGCTCAACGTCCTCACATTCCACTGGATGTCTCACAACTGAATTATGATGAATGATTTATACCTTGAACTGTGAGCTCTGCTGTAGCAGAGGCTTTGCCTGCATTGTTGGCCAGCAGGCAGGTGTATATCCCAGCATCCTCAGCACATGCACAGCGGATCTCCAAGAAGTGCAGCCCAGACCTTTCGAACATGTTGTAACGATCTGAGCTCTGGAGCTCTTCATCACCCTGAGACAGTCAATACAGACAGAGGAAACAAAGCCCACCAGTATGGTTTGCTACTAGGGCTGTGTGGTATTGAAAAAAATGAGATATATAAAATAAATAAATAAAAATACAGTACTGTTCATCAAATCTCACCAGAAGTCAGTGATCCAACATGTCATGATATTAATAATGCCCTATGTGTATCGAAGGTTGTACTAAAATAAAATGATATTGAGCAGATAAAAGGCGCTTTAGGTGATCAGTCAAAGAAAATTAATGTATGAATATACATTTGTATCAAACAGCAAAAAATTGTAACATGTAACATTTTTCTATGGTTGTTAGGTTTAGGTAAGGTGTAGGTGGAGGATCGGGTAACAGAATTAGAATGGATGCTTTAAAAAACCCTCTCAATCTCAAATCAGGTTCTCAGAGTTGCACTGATAATTGTGCATATGCACGAGGGTCAATATAAATCCTACACTGTAGAGTATAAAATGCCCTTTTAGTAACATATGTACAAATTCTTCTTGAGACCAGGTTGGGCTGGAACAGCACCCCACATATGGACGTGCATTGTGCTCCTTGCAGAATCGTGCAGATTTTTTAATTTTTGTCATTTTTTTGCCCCTACTAATTTAGACGTGCCAATTACCCATCCCCCCCCCAAGTAGCCTCCCACATTACATGCCCTGCTCTCGATGCTAGAGGGGAGAAACCGTCCACGTTTCCTCCGAGTCATGTGACGTGAATCGTGCTGATTTACAAGGCTTAGAATTAACATAACAGCAGACTCCGTAGAATTATCACTATTTTTTCCCTCATTTTCTCACCAGGTTTGAAACTGCATCGACTGTCTGCAACAATATTGGAAACATGGGTTCAAATAAAGCTTCCATTAGTTGTTATCTACAGTATGTTAGAACTGATTAGGGAAAGCTGTTCATGAAGCTGTTACAATACATCTAATTCTGATGTCTCACCTTAAACCACTGGACATGAGGTTGGGGACGGCCTGTGATCTTTACAGAAAACTTGCCCGTTTGCCCGACTTTCAGGTAGAGGCGAGAGGGTTTGGTCACAAATTTTGGGGGGCTTTCCCCCCAGATACTGGGTCTGTTGTCCACTGCTGGGAGTCCTAAGCGACCCCTAAGAAGACAGGAAATAAGCAAAGGATAAACACAGCACATCACAGCAAGAAGCATCATCATGAGTAGTGTAGTGTTTCCTAAAGATAGTCGCTTTCTTAAAAAAGACAGTTTTGGATCTCTAGGGTGTCTTCAGATCTGACAACTGATGAGAATCTATATGCAGACAGGTCAGCAATATTTACATTTAGAAAGAATTGAAAATTCATTTTTCTGTAGCCACCTGGAATTGTGAATAACTGAGTGGATATGCTAAAGGAATTGTTTCTTCTAACTCTGCCCTAATGCTTGGTGGTACAAATGTTCTTATAAGGAATGGTACGGGTACATTTCACATGCAAAGAAAATAGAATACTGCAATACGCCAGGATGCAAAATATTATTCAAAGGAACGTTGGATCTTTTAAAACGCACCAAACCTTTTAGGACCATCAAAAAGTCAAAAATAGAACCCTTACCCTATTTTACTGGAAGAGGGCAGGTTGTACTTCTTCACTGCATTTTCTGCATGTGGGACAAGAAACATGAATGCACAACCAACCAGGGCACGACTACAAGTCAAAACACACTAACATCTCTTTGTGGAGGCCTCGCTTTCCTTCTCGGTTCTAACATGACCTCAAACACTGTTTATGCCACCAGTTGCAGAGTGCATGTTTTGCCCTGTTTCAGGAGGCTTGAGACGTTTCAGTGAATGTTTATGATGGTGTAAATCAGTGCAGATGTAGTCCCGCAACCAGCCGTGTGTTTACGCTGACTCTGGATGTAAACTGCAGTGCCAAGCAGCTATTTCATGGCTAATGTAAAGTCACTATGAGCTGCATTGCGGCAGTGGAAGCACTCAGACACAGCTGCTAGAGTATTTGCACAGGAATGTGAGTGCATGCAGGAGGACAGTGCCAGCACAGCCTCGCCGCAGAAAGAGGAACGCATGAATTCCTCAATGAGGACTGGCAGAAATGTTGGTTTCTCAACTATGCTGATGGTTTTCAACAATGTCTTGCTGTAATCATGAGCTTCAGGAGCTGAGGTTACATGTTAACTTGCTAAGCAGAATGACGAAGACTGCTGAAGCTGGTATTATAATGCGCCTAAGCTATCCCACTTGTACAGTGTGGTTGGGGTTACAATCCAAGCATCTGCATTTTTATGCCCCAAATTCGCACTTTGTGGGCAGTTACAGGCTGTTTCCTTCATAACTCAAGATCCAAGTAACCTACAGACCTGATACAATGTCAATGTAAAATGTGTCATGAATAATAATTAAATTAAACTTCCAACTGAATTAAATCCCAGATTAAATACAAAAGGAGATTTAAAGTGTGTGTTTTCTGCTCTTTCATGCATGTATGTTCAATCTGCATACAGATTTTGGCTGTTCAGCCAGAGGGGGCCAGGGCTGATCACATCACTGACCCAGATATTGGCTTACACAGGAAAATGTAAGGAGGGTCTGTCTACTCCCCCTCCTTGCTCACACAGAGGGCAAATTTCAGAGTAAAAGTCCTGAGAAGGGACAATGCCAAAGCCTACATAAACTAAAAATAAATAAATAAATGTGAATTAAGCTACATCAAACATTGAAACAATCCCTCAAAATTGGTGTTCTAAAGGTTAAAGCAGTGTCCATGCTTCAGATTTCTGTACTTGACAGATTAGATGCCCTGTTCCTTATTATTCGATATCAGGTGTAGTTCAGGGTTTGTGGAGGATAAAAGTGTGTTCCGTCATCAGACCATATTTTAGTCAGGCTAAATTAATAAAGCTTGGGACGGCTGCCAACACACTCGCTCTCCTTCCTTTAATGTGGGAGCTCATTAGCTTAGCTGTGCCTGGACAATTGGACAACATTCAGGGATTTCTCTGTGGTATGAAAGTTATTCAGCAAAAACAAAGCTCACATACATCAGCTCACAAAAGCATCACCCAGACCTAGCCTTCTCTTTAAAAGGTGTGAATGTACAATTACAGTTTTAATCATGTTTACAAAAACAAACAAACAAACAAAAAAACCCACATGGAATCAGGGGTGGAATTGAAAAACAAGACCGAAAAGGTCAGGTTTATACGCTTCTGAAAAGTCTGAACGGCCATCTCAGTGATCATCTCAAAAAAGGCAAAGAAATAAAGATATTTGGCTTTTGTGAAAAACTCTAATCTCCATCAGAGACTTTCATTTTTATACAATCCACTCAATGCAACGTACCTTCCACGATGATCTCCACAGTGACTTGTCGACTGCCCGCATCATTTACCGTCTCACAGGTGTAACGTCCTGCATCACCTTCTTGGACTCCTTCAACCATCAGGCTAAACGTTCCACGTGCGCTCTGTTCCATGGAGAACCGGCCTCCGGCAACTACAGCTTTTCCATTCCTAAACCAACACACCTGAGGTTCTGGACAACCACGTACCTTCAGGACAGAGAAGGAGGAACAGTGAGTACAAACGGAGTGGTTTCTTACTATTGTCCATATATGAAAGTCCACAAGCAACCAGGGGCCTCAGATAATATGTAATTTTTATTTGCTTGTTTATATTGGACAAAGTGTTGGAGATGGAGCTGCCAGGCAGAAGAAGATGACCTCAGAGAAGGTTTATGGATGTAGTGAAGATGGACATGGAGATGGTTTGTGTAACAGTAGAGGAGGCAGGAGATAGGGCAAGATGGAGGCAGATGATCCACTGTGGCGAGCCCTAAAGGGAGCAGCCGAAAGAAGATGATTTGTTTGCTTGTTTACGTAGCACATCATTTGACGATCAAGTGGTGTACCCACAGGAGTGTCACAAAGCCCCTTATCATCATAAAGAGCGCTGCTTGAAGCACACTCAAACTAAAAATGTGAGTAATCATCAGGTGTCAAGAGATGGTAATGGTCCCAAAACACCACATCAAAGGCTATTAAAGGCTAGACAAAAAAAATCCCACTAGAGTGAACTGGATCCCTATTTATGTTTAATGGCACCAATGAGTGTGTCGGGCATTTATCTTTGAGAATCCGTATCATAATGTGGAATTTGAACATAATGTGAGGGCACTATAATCTCCCACATGCACTGGTAAATTATAGTAAACATTGGAGCTCACTACCTGAGCTGAATACAGACCAGAAGGCAACTGCGAGTCTTGTTACTAAGCATCACAGAGAAACAAATGAAACTGATGACATTTGCCCATAGTTTGCTCACAGATTAATCGGTGCATCATGGACTTTCATGAAACGGGACCCGACCCAACACTTTTCTCAGGACAAATTCGCTGTCCAGTGAGGTATAAATGATGGCAGTTCAATGAGAGGCAGTAGGGTCAATTTTTATTGGAGGAAGCATGTGCTTGTCTTCTCACCCCTAGAGTCAGGAGCATCACATTACAGAGGGAGAACTATAATAGAATAGGGGAACGGTCATATCTAAATTTGTGGGAGAAAATGGATAAAAATAGTTTTTTTTTTAAAAAGTAACTTTTTGGTCCTCTTTTCACTCAACATGACCTCATTTGGTGCAAGTGAGTTCCAGGATTTTATCTATGCATTTGCTTCTAAAGTCACCACACATTCTGCTTTAAAGATGTATTCATCTTTAAAGTCATCTCTTACGCCCCCCACCTTTCCATCGCCAAACCTGGGGCACATTCAAAATGCACCTAAAAATGTTCTGTACACTTTTCCTGTGGACTCCAGGTTGAACAACATATGCCCTTTTTCAAACGTGGAGAGGTGGAGAGGTGGAGAGAGAGAGAGAGAGAGAGAGAGAGAGAGAGCGAGAGAGAGAGCGAGAGAGAGAGCGAGAGAGAGAGCGAGAGAGAGAGCGAGAGAGAGAGAGAGCCCTATTTATTGGTTCATTGCATACAACAAAACTAAATGAATGATATAATATAATTGGAAAATCCACCAAACTTGGCAAGCCCCCCCCCCCCATAGCAAGATGTACACAGGCCCCACAATAGTAAAGCCATGTTCAAACAGCAGGCAAATCAGATTTGCTTCTCGGATCAGATCTGCTGAGATTATTTCCAAGTGTTCAGATTAGCAGCAAGTCATCTCAAAGCTATCTGCATGGTTTGCTGTGGCAATTATGTACGTGTAAACTACATACTGGCATGCTCCTCTGGATCCCCATACTTACCACAAAAGACACTCAAGCATCTACAACATCTAGGCTGAGATGGATCTTAACAAATTTGATTGTAATAAGATTTTAAAAGACCTCAGTGTTTTTGGGATACAATCTAGATAAGAATTACATTTGGACTGGCATCTGTACATAGCGTGAACAGCTATGCACACAGCACATACACACTTTTTGGCTTTGATTTTAAAAAGTGATTGACACTAAACAATGGACACGATCGCATCATTTACTGTACCACAAAAGAAGCTTTTCCTGTCAAAGTCTTGCTACAGCCAACCACAGGAAACCGTTGGGTGTGTGAAACGGACTGAATCTGTAGGCCGTAATTAAAATAGGGTGGCTGGAAAGACCACACTAATGCAAACATAATCAGGCCTCAGACCACAGTGGCCCTGAGCACTGAACACAGGCTCAGTTCCACTCTGATAGTGACGATAAGAGCTGCCTTCTTCATTAACCACCAAGTTACTGATTATCAACAGCAGCACACTCACTAAGGGAGTCATTTCCCTCTCCATTTCCCACTCAACTTTGATGCCTGTGTGCTTGCAGAGGGTGGCGAGAGAGCCATGCTCCAAATCTGTTCCCATCACCAGAGTCTTTGACGACTTTTTCATTTCACTATGCTTTGGCAGTTAATTTCCTTCTAATCCATCATTATGCCAGCTGTTCCTTTCATTTCCAGTAAAAACACAAAATTTACAGTTCTACCATTATTTTCTCCCCAGCTTTGCTATCAAATCAATCAGAGAGACAACCTCTGAAAAATCTGCCAGTAAAGTTGCCTCCTCAAAAGTTATCAGTACAAATCCATGTCTTTCATTTTCTTGGAGGTGCAACCAGTTCACACCAGCTTCCCAGATCTCACTCTTGCATGAATCCTTGAACTTAATCAAGCATTGCAGAGCTGGGCAATCTCCCTTGCTCCCTCCAGCTCTTCCTCTCCTATCTTTCTGTGCTTCTCCACAAAGCCTCTTCTTCCAACACCACTGCGTGTCAAAGCAACATTGTACTTCGGAAAAAGGCCCATGATATAAAAGCATGGGAGCAGAAAGAGTAAAAAGCTTTACTCTCCATGAAAGCCAACAGCATGCCTCCAGAAGCAGCAGAAAGACAGAGGGAACTACTAACCACTGCAGCTGCCACAGATTTCAGATAGAAAAATACAAATTAATATAGCTCGACAGTTTGTAGACAACTGACTGGCTCCAGATGGCCTTAAATTCCACAAGAAAAAAAAAAAAATTTAGAATGAAATTAAAACCCTTTGAAACCCTTTCTTTCCTCTTACCACCACAACTGCAGGTCAGAGTGCCCTCTTTCGGAGCAAATCAACCATTACTTCACAGAGATCACCAGTCCTCCTTGGATTTGCCCAAAAATAGCAATATTAGCTCTGAAGCCTTTATTAAAGCAAAGCAGCAGTGGTATTTCCTTCAGTGTGCTGGCTGCAGGACTTTCTTCTCCCTCCCTCTCTCTCTCTCTCTCTCTCTCTCTCTCCAGACCCAGCTCAGACCCAAGCCTTGAGTCAGAGACTGTGGTCAAGAGCTCTACCTCAAGAATTCAGCAGTACTCCGATCCGATGCTGAGTGAAAGAAAAACATAGGGTTGTTTACATAAAGACTTTCCTCCCCCCTTTTTTTTCCTCTCATATAACCAGACAGAAGCAAGGCAAAGAGGGAGAAAGCAGACATGAAACTATTGTTATTGCTGACCAAAGGGAGAGAATGCACTTGCAAAGGAGGCCAATGAGAAGCAACCCACCCAGACTATACAAAAGGACACACACACACACAGCTGAAAATTAGAAGTTGGCATTTTTTAATACAATTAAGCAAGATTTTCTTTCAAACCTCTATTTAACAAAAATGCAAACCAGCACAATGAATAAACATTTGTTTATTCTAACAAACCAAACCTTTACTTTATGCTGCTTTTACAAGTGTCAGCTTTTAAAATCGGTTCTTTTTTCTCATCCTTTAATTAGGCCTCTAAACTACTGTTCAAAGCTCATGCCAGGGCGTTTTTTGGCCAACCCACTTCAGAAATGTTTCAAAGAAATGGCTTTCATTTGAAGCGGAATGGGCTTGACCATAGACAACTTTCTTTTTTTTAGGTTTTCAAAACAGAAAGTTACATTTTGCTAAAATCATTGGTTGTGACCAAAACTTGCCTTTACTTGCAATTTGTACCCAGAATAGTGTGCTAGTTTCACTTAACGTTAAGTATGTTTGTTGTTATCCTGTGCATTAAATAGGACATTTGATATTACAAATATCAGCAAACCAAATATTGGCTTTTTATATATTAAAGTCTACTTTTATATGCCATACAAAATATCTCCACCAATATATAAGAATAAAAACACCAATCATCCACTCTTGAAGTCAGTGTGTTAGAAGCAGAAATTCCACAGAAGAGCTTTTTTAGCAAAAATTGCTTGTGTAATATCAATTTGACGATTTACAAGTGGTGTAGAATGAGGGAGACAAAACAATGTTAGCAATGTTATGGCTGATTGCTGTATTGCAATATTAATTATTAAAATGTTTAGATATATGACATAAGTGTATTTCGACAAATGTCATTGTGTAATGAATGAAACATCTCTCACACCTTATACAGATTTCTGATTGCATTCACAAGAAGAGCTCAAACAGTGAAATGCAAAAACAATCAGCTTACATTTACAGCTCTTTCCACTCACGAGGGGGCTGGAATATCTGTCTGCTGCTTAAATCAGTGAACTGAACCTGATGTTCTTCTTTTTGTTATCACTTTTTCCTGGCATCCCTTTTGCGCTCAGAACCTGGCAAGGACAAAGCTTGTCCTGTTAATCCCAAAGCTACTGCTATTGCCTCTACACAAAAGTTACGGTTACACTAAATAAACACTTTAAAAGTTAATCAAACTGAGTTAAATAATTAAAGTTAAAAGTGAACTGAACTAATTCATTCAACTCTCAAAATAAGGCTAAAATGTGAGCAGTGTAGCAGTCTCACATATGCTTCCAATAAGCTCCTGTCCTGTCAGGTTTTTTAAACAGCATACCTTGCACTGCCGCTCACACTGTGCCTCACACACATCTCCTCTCCATACCAGAGGAATATTATATAACCCACTGTGGCCTGCCTTTAACTGACCTGGAGCAAATAAATAGGAGAGGGGAAAAAAAAAAGAGGAGGACAAATGAAGAGAAAAGAAAGCTCACATGCCTCCATGCTCAGTAAATTCCTTGTTCTCACAGAAGCATTCACTTATATTGAAAACATGACCCTGGAGTATGGAGGCAAAGAGAAAGACCATACAGCCTTTAAGCATGGAACACCTGAGATGCAGTTCCAGTGGCTATTCCAACTGAAATCTGAGAATGGGGTTGGGAATGGTAACAGTGGTGGTGGTAAAGGTCTCAGACAATCGGGTATTGTCAAACGGGAACCGGGATAAAATAAGAACATGTGTAGAGTGTCTACGTTCAATGCCAGAGTGCTTTCTTCAAAAGAAGAGCTTGACAAACAAATGCTACTGTAATGTTTTCCAGTTGTGAGAGGCACACACCGATGTAGCCTATTGGACTCTCTGAAATTGATTGCTCTACAATCAAATAGATGTTTTCTCAAAGCTGGACTCCTGGCTGGTCGGGATGCATCTAGTTTTATTTTACAGGTATATGGGCCTACAAGCAGAAATGACCATTCTCCATTGTCTGGAGTGCTTAAGATAAAAGGTGACAGTGGGCTAAAAAGGTGAATTTGGCTAAAATTAGATAAAAAAAAAAAAAAAAAAGTTTTTTAAAAAAATTTGATCTTCACTTTTGAGTGATTTTGATCTCAAAATCTTGATCTCTAATATATTTGGAAATGCTTGGCAGCATTGCAAAGATAGCCTCTAAGCAAACACACATGCCAAAAAGAACAAAAATAGAAAATGTCAGAAATCAAGTGTCAAACTACTGATATCACTACTGTGATATTTCAATGATTGCCTGTGATGTGCAACTAACATTTTGCAATTCTAATTCTGAGTCTTATTCTCTCACTTACCTCCCAAGTGATCACTTGCTCTTTCTACCTCAATATGTGTATGAGCATGTGTGTGTGATTGATGTTGCCAGAAAGTGCTAGATCAGAGTGTAACATGTTTAACACCCTTGCTCCTGTGGGAACTGTGCAACTCCTCCACACTCCTAGTGCCCTGCCCTTGCTCTCACTCTGCTTCATAAATCAGACAAAGGAGAGCAGTGTGAGAGAGAGAGAGAGAGAGAGAGAGAGAGAGAGAGAGAGAGAGAGAGAGAATGCGTGTGATGTTTCAGCTTGCAGATGTTTATGAACCTCTTAGGTTGCTCTCTTTGGGTGAATTGGAATGGGACTGACACAGCAAAGATGCTCTTTGCAAAATCTTTCTCTGGCAAATCCTCCGCTCTTCTGCACAGCTGTCCTGCAGCAACACCATCATATCTGAAATATTCCCACAATCCAATGATCCCAAATCTGATCATTCTTTTCTTCTACACCAACAGTGCAAGCTTTCCCTCAAAACGCTGGCCCTTTCTCTGCTCATCAAAGCAAACAGGCTTGACGGCTCCGAACCATCCGAGAGAGAAAAATAAAAACAGGAGTACAGCAGGAAACTGCAAGTCACAAGACGAAAGTATTTTAATCCCCATCAGAGCTCATTTGCAGACCTGTCTTTCAGAGGGACTGGCATAAGCAATGGCTAGGTGAACTGTTTATTAATCCCCAAGACATGAATGTGTGAACTATAAACTGATCAACATAAAACTGAAATCTCTAACCTCTGGCTCATTGGCACACTTTCATTTGTCCACGTCAGTAGTGACCACAAAGGTGCCGGCACTGGAACCAGGTCTGGACCTCAGTAGAGAACAGATACTATAGCAACATGCAGCTGTACTGATGCAAGAGAGCAAATGCTATGATGTGTTAAGCTGACTGATCACACAGGAAGTCAAGAGAGGGGAATGGTACCACAGGGGATTGAGGTCCTCAAAATTACTGCAGAGCCACAACAGCAGAAGCAGGAGAACTTTTTTTTTTTTTTTTTTTTTTTTTAAAGAACCTTCTGGATTTTTCATTGTTGTTTTTGGTCGGATTTATAGCCTGCAATTGTCAGTAGGGAGCAGATGCAGTCATGGTTCACATTCTAAACCTGAAAATGATACTGGATTTATCCAAACTGCTAATGGGCCAAAACAGAAGACTATCCCAGCAATGGTCTGTCTGCCTAATGTCCTCTCCAACTTTCCATTCTCCAGACAAAAAGTAATGAATCGAATTGCTCTGCTGCAGCTGTATTTCTGTTTACAGTAGTTATTTGCATGATAGAAGGCTTGTATTTAAAGCAGAACAGAAATGCACTGAGGTGTAGTGTCTCATTGTCAAACGCCATCTACAGAGACACACACACACACACACACACACACACACACAACACCATAAGGAATCATGCTGATCCCCCAAGTGAACTTTCAAGTGGCTGTAAAAACATCATGAGTCAGTGGTACCCCTATAGACAGAGTCATTAAACCAATTAAAAAAATAACAAGACTGCCATATTTCAGAGCAGTGACTCCAGGCAGGATGTTGTGGACCTCTTCTAGTATCTATATCATAAGTTCTCAGCACTCTAAATATCAGAGTAGGGTATACCAAGAATGTTGGATCCAACTGCTATAAACCATTACAAAATACAGCCAATATGAAATAATAATGTACTGTCCAATGAAAGCCATGTGTCTACAAAATGGAGAATTTACAGAAGGCAAAAATGTTTCTTTCAACAGAAGTTAAATGTCAAATAAGGGTTTACCTCAAGTAGTTTTAGAGCCGTTCTACTGATCATTGTAGAATTATCTACATAGTGTTCCGAGCAGCTACAAAGTTCAAACAATGGAGAAAACTAAAAACAGATATACGTCTTTGGACAGCAGCAACAATTGGTTTATATCCCCTTTAGGTGGGGTTCCTTTTCAGACATCATGTAAATGTTCAGTGAAGATCTGAGAAAAGATGGGCAAGCGAGACAATTACCAAAAATGCCAAGAAGCTATTCTGAAGGGGTTTGTATTTCTGCCCATTGAAAATACTGAAGTGTTTTTTAATCCCCAGGGATTAAGCCTATTTCTGGACCGTGGAGATTCTTTCAGAAGACAGATGCATTACATTTTATATAATTTCCATAGAATAGCACCAGAAATAGCAACCAGAAAAGGACAGTCTGGAGGGGCTGAACATGAGCTCATCACTATGTCCAATGTTGTCTCAGATAGAGGATATAAAGCCCCTCAGCACTGGGCTGTGGATCAGAGAAACTGCATTCTCTAGAAAGATGGAGAACTGGAGTGCTATTTACGATCCAGAGCTAACCATCCATCATCAGTACCTAATTTCATTAAAAGCTCTTCTGGAGGAATCAAATCGCAAAAGGAAAGATTTTGCCATTCGTACTTCATAAATGACCTTATTTACATGAGAGGTCTGCAAACCAATGGAGATGCAGTGTAATGACTGATAGCGATGACACATACAAGGGCCAAGGGAGGTGTTCTTTTCACCAATTGTAGCTACTAGCCATCATCCATATTTTTGCCTGGTACATTACAGGTATTTAGCAAGTGCAATAAAGGCTGAGAAAGCAGGAGTTCATCCTTCTTTGAGGACCTCTCTAATCATCATAGCCTTGCTTGGCTCTCATCACCCTTCTGTTTTCTAAGGCAAGTAGTGTCCAAAATTCTTTCCAGCTAAAAGACACAAAGTATCTGCTGTCCACTTCTATGCCACCTTAACGTTAACAGAAAATGAACTGACAATGAGCAGCCTCCGCACTTGCGGCGTGAGGGAGCTCGGCATGTTGCTCTGGGCACTCTAACGTAGCAATCAAACACAACCGGAACAATCTGTTCTCAGAGGAATTATATCAGTTCAGAGATAACCAACCTTTTACTTTTCAGAACACTTCATATTTCTGAGAAATCTGCAATAATAAACTTGTTCTTAAGAGTATTAAGGCATCAAATTCAATAGTTGGGAACAAATTGCTTTGTTAACAATACAATAATCTCATGAAATAGAAAAACTTAAAAGGATGTTGTTTAAATGCAACCCTTGGGGTGTCAAAGCGGGCCGGAAACCGGACAGTGTGGCTGCAGGTCATTCTAATCAACCAGAAGGAGCACCTGATTCCTCTCAATCATGCTATCTTTAAACAACTGATTAAATGAGCTCCTGATGGTCGGAATGACAACCTGCATCCACATCACACCAAACTTAGACATTCTGGGGTTTGTGGGTTCAAACCCCAACTCAGGTTAGTGTCTGTAAGCAGCTTGGTGTGTTCTCCCTGTGTCTGTGCAGATTTCCTCTCACCTCCCCAAAAGTTGCTAAAATTGCCCCTAGATGTGAGTATTTGTGTCTTGCACCCGATGATTCCCTGGCCATGACTGACTGACAGAAAATCTGTTCAAAAGTGCAGATGAAAGCTTAGTGGCATTATAAGCACTTCACACCACTAATGTTCCTCAGGACACTTTAGTAGTCTTCAGTCCTTCACTCCCCCGACAGTGTCTGTTGCTCAGTGTGCTGAAAGTGTCATGGTATTGAAAACCCATGTACTGCTAACATCTTCTGGAGTGTAAGCTCACCAAGTGTCTCTAAGGCTGGGTGCTTTCTGACAATACATCTGAAAACTGAAGGCCAACCCCCCTAGCCTAGTCTCAGCAGACTTAACTCCCACAGTGTGTGTGTGTGTGTGTGTGTGTGTGTGTGTGTGTGTGTGTGTGTGTGTGTGTGTGTGTGACACAGAGTCTCTCTCTCTCCCTCTCTCCTTGGCTCCAGACTCTACACACTGGCTGTGTCTGGAGCTTTTTTTTTATTATTTCAATTTCCTCTGTGTTTACCCATGGAGTGTATGGGGGAGGCCACAAAGGAGCATCCCAAATGCACCTCACCCTGAATCTCGAGATCTTGTGAATGTAATAAAGCATAGAAGATTCCGTGATAGGGATCTACTGAACATAACATTAAACAAAGCACAGATTATTTGAACTTGACTTCTCTGAAATTGTGACAAATGAAAAAGGGAGTGGGGACATATTTCATGTTCTGGGCTGCATTCTTTAGTTTAGCTGGATGGAGAACAAGTGCCCAGAGCTAGATCAAGGGTAACAGTGCAAATAACTGCAAGTTAGTTAATGATTAGACTAACAAGAAATAAAAAGAATGTAGCACGGTTGATATTACTGATGTGAAGGGCGGCACTCATCAGGAAGTCAGATTGGTGGGCTCAGCTCACCAATAAGAGCTTTGTGTACAGTGGCATTGCCAGTCCTTTTTCACAACCAGCCAAATGTGTTTTGTTTTTCTTTTGTTTTACCATGCTTTGTTTTTTTTCTCAGCTAGAAACATGGCTAACCCCTTGAACCCCAGTTTAATGTATGAGCTATTCATGATGGAGACATTATTGTGAATTGTTTGATAACCATTTTTTTTAGCATAGTTTGTGGAGTCCAAGGTTTTATTTTAGGGTCTTTGAAAGGATGCTAATACTCACAAGCAATCTAGCGATAAGAGTGAACAATATTCTCTTCTTTTTTAATGATGTAAATGTTTGTCATGTAATGTTTAATGAGGTGCACACAAACAGGTTGCTTGTACCTTTCCCTCAAGACGAGCAGTGCCTCCAAGACTGACGCGAGCATTACGGGGAGGTAAGGTGAAGACTGGGGCTTCGTTATTCGGGGAGTTCCTTCCCATGGTCAGACTGCTCTTCGATATGCGAGAACTGGTCACCAACTGCACGTCTCCCATAATTCTGAGTGAGAGAGAGTGAAGGAGAGAATCACATTCAGTTGAATTCAGTGACAACAAAGCCTTGATACATTTAAAATGAAGTTACTGTCATACTAGAGAGCATCTGCAATACAGCTCTTAACCTCATTTTTTTGTCAAGAATTTTCCCTTTGCTTTGTGACTAAAGAGGAAACTACTCCCATGTTTATGGTTTAATCTCTCTCTCTCTCTCTCTCTGTCTGCCCTTTCAGGTCTTTAACTGTTCCACTTGATTTTGTGATTAAACCAGAAACTACAACTGTGCAAGTGTTAATGCTTTATAATCGGTTTGGGCCACATTGGAAGCAATGCAGTTGGGTCTGCAGGTTTAAAAACAGAAAAGGTCACTGACATCATGTTCATCTTATCAGAAAAAGCCTATTTTTAAATTTGGAAACAACCAACATTCCACGTAAGTGACAAAACTGAAGGATCCGGTGCAAGAGAAGAAAAACATTATCTCATGACCTACAGATATAAACAACCTAATGAACCAAAGAGATGAGCAGATGGATGCATCGCGAGAATTTCTCTTATGTTAGCTTTTTTTATAAACTAGAACAGTAGCCACATACGCTCACACAATACCATATATGTACATTAGCATTCTGGAATTTGAGAAGCATGTGCCCCTCATAATGCTATCTGAACCTGCACAATGTTAAGATCCCTGGACCTCAGATACTTAAAAGAAATACTGAGTTTAAATATACTGTTAGGTGTTGATACAAATGGTTTAAAACATAGATCAATACCACTGTTTAAAAAAAAAAAAAAAAACAAGAAATGCATTTTTCCTATAATGTTTTTTCATATTTCCTATTTATTCAAGCCATTTTCCTTTAAAAGGATCATACTGTGGAAAAATTCCCAGCTAAGCATGACCATGTTCAAATTCCTGGCAATGCCTGGTCTTAGAACTAGACCTTTTGTGGCATTTCATGGCACAAACGTGGAAACAGTCAAAAAATGAAAAGAATAATGCTTATTTATCCAAATATATCCTGGGTTTCTAGTAATGTGTTACCCCTAATCTGTGCAGTTTGTCAATTATCAATATCTGAAATTATTTGATATTTGAAATTATGGGTGTGGCCGATATTTTTTAAAAAATTGTGTGCATTACTGTTTTTAGTGCTGCTAACAAATACGGATACTTTAACATTGGTATCGTTTCTCTTAAGTGTACTGAGATGGGAATTGTTTAGTCATATTCTGGCCCAGTGCTATTCTGGACTATATACACAGTCAGTAATCTCTCAACCTTCTTAAAAAGGTTTTAGGTAGTTTATATAGACTAAAGGACAATTTTAGATGGAACTGTTTCCACCCATTGTCATTTGTTTTTTTATTTGATATATTCCGGTCTTCAGTTCCACCCATTAAGTCCCAACCAATAGAGCCATTTGGTAATAAAAGGGTTAAATTGCTAACAACAAAAATCCCGGGAGTATTCTCCACTGGACATCATTGCACATATAACTTGAAGTTGGGCTTTTTATACTTCAGCAAGACAGCCGTCGACTAGCTCCTCTATTTTATCATAGAGCCTACACTTCCCTGGTTGATACATGCTTGATAACATTTGAAACCAGTTTATATTTCACTACTATCCTTTAAACCATATTGCATGTGATCCACAGATCAGAACCATGAAACTCTACATTGATTTATGAGTTTATATTTGCATCTTTGTTAATATGAAAAGTCTAGCCTTCAAGCAAAAACAGATTTAGAACTAATCCTCTGTGGTTTTCAACACATGCAGCCAGTCAAAGCAGATTCATTTCTTCTATTCAGGGCCAGCAAGTCCAGCATGTGTGTGGTGCTCTTAGATACATTTCACTGGCTGACCCTCGACAGTCACAAGAGGTCATGAAGGATGCTGTGTACAAAGCTGAAAAAAAAAAAAAAAAAAATACCCTCATTATTGCTCATTAACTAACTAAAAGTGAAGAACCACAGCATAAAGTAGGACAGAATACAGCATGCATGCAAGGATCGTGAACATCTGCCAAACACTCAATGGATAGTGTAAATACAGCTGGATGTTTGATGTGGCCCACTCTTCCTTTTCTTCCTCCTCCATCTCTCTACATTTCTCTCTCCCCATCATTCTGTTCCTCTTCTCTTTCTCTCCATCATCCTCTAATGTGTAATCACACCGACTTTTTTTTTATTTTTTAGAGAGAGCCTTTCTATGGCCTATTAGTTTCTCAATGAGGTAGGCCTTGCTCGCATAGACTGAACGCAACCAAATGTCCTTTATCTCCAAGCTTCCTCAACACTCACTCTGCTGCCTCATTCAATCCCTGGCTCATCTCTTGAATCCAAACAAGCCTGATCTGTGTATTAATCAAAAACGTCCATCAGAATCAAAGAATCAAAATTATATACAGCTGTGAAGGCCGACCACTTTTGTTACAATAATGCCACAGTTAAACCCATTCACCCTCTGGTGCGGTTACAGCCTGGCAGCTGTTATGAAGTGAATTTGTTCTGGATCACCATAGCACGAGAGGTATTGGTAGACAGCTCTGTACGCAGACTCCGTTGGAGCGTAGGCTTATGGTTCTATGTCTTACCAGTAGAATAAAAGAGGTCCCACAGAGACACACAAAACTATGTCAGGAAAAACGGAAGAGAGTTCTTCTAGTGTTAAACCAACGAACCCTGGAACACTCTATGTTTTAGAAGGTGTGGTCTGTGCTCTGTCACACCTGATTCAACTTGATTAACTGGTGAGTCGAATCAGGTGCTGCAGCAGAAAAAGACTAACTTCTCCTGGCAGGGATGGGGTGAGTTGATACTGGCTGATGTAGGCTGTGTCTGTGTTGCTGCACATTGTGTCTCACAAGGCAGGGTAATAATGAATCTTGATTTTGCCATGGTATCAACAACAACCTGTCTTATCATTAATCCTGATCACCAGATTTTCCTTTGATTCAGACATCATTTGATGCCTTCCTGCCAAAGAGAACTGTATGAGTACTGTATAAGAGTACTGTGTACCCATTGTTGTCTGTTCTCCTGTCCATTCCACAATGTGTTTAGTTTATGATATAACTACACCTGGGATCACTTTGGCCCTTGATTGTGACCAGCACTAGATGAGAGGGAGGAGGGATGTGAAGCAGGATTACCAGGTGCAGCAAAAAATTCAGCCCAAAGTCTGTGTTAAACTGGCCCTACGGGAGCTTCACAGAGACTGAAGAAAACATCCAAACTATACATTTCCTAAGAAGTACCCGTGTAGCACCTTAAACCTCCTGCCAATCTGTTTTCATTTTTATAATCTAAGTCTTGTTAAGCATTTGTTTACAGTGTTATTATTTTTCTCATCATTATCTTTTTAATATTATCATTTAATTATATTTTACAGTCATTTCCAATCCCAGTCAAAAACATTTAATACACAGTTAAGACTAAAACTGAATTTGGATCATTTCTGTTCTTTCCTCTCTTGTATTCTCTTCTATCCTCCAATCCTCCCTTTGTTGGGTAACATTTTTTTCTTTCCATTTCCTGGTTATTTCTGAATTCCTAATCATTCTGAAATCCTGATAATTTCTGAATTCCTGGTCATTTTAGTTACATGAAGATCTACTTTGATCTATTTTGCTGTTCATTGTTCATGACTCCTCTTTCCAAACTCTGTTACACCACGCCAGTAATGAATCACAAAAAAATTATTTTCACTTTTGTACTGTTTGTAATGAAAGGGTAAATTTGAGAAATTAGCCCAAAAACCTACATTTTCAAACAAGCCCGGTTTGGCTGGAATACGGAAAACCTGTCAATCCAGGGAGCAGACGAATGAATCAGATCAATCTGAGTGTGTGAAATTGTTCAGGTGAAGTAGTTTAGCTGGCGCTTGTATATCTACTAAAGAAATGTGCTTTGTACGTTAGAATTGTATGAATTTTCTGATTTATTTCCAGAAATCCATCAATGGAAAAGGACTACCAAAGATCAGATATCATTTGGCTGGACAGCACTAGAGATGTCATGAGATCCGACACCGAGTCGAAACCAAAATTTTGAAAACGTTACAGTTCTTGCTTCCCGTGGTACCGACAGTTTCTCTCCCAGTCCACAAGAGGGCAGCATAATAAGCCTAGCCTACATATTTAGATGTAAAGGGAAGAAGAATGCTACAACAATAACAACAACAACAACAACAACAACAAAATCACAAGGAAGTCACATTTGGAAATATTTTGGGTTTGTCTCTGATGGCCAGAGTCAAACTATTGGCAGTGCAAAGCCAACAAGCAAACAGTGTTTGCAGAATGTTATGTTGTTGTTAAAATAAAATCAATATATTTCACTTAAGGTTGCAAATTTATGATGAAGTCATATTTCTCTCATTTTTGATGCAGAAATATATTGGAAAAACACAAAGCCACAGCAGCTGCAGCAGTTTGTAGACAAAAGCTTTTCTGTATCTAAGGATTGTGGTATGAGGGAGATGGATGAATGCAGCAATATGTGAAGCATGATCACGTATTTAAAGCGGCGTCACCTTATTGTATTAGACTGGCAAACAGAAGCCAATTGCAAGCCAACTTCCCAGCATTTTAGCAGCTCTTTGCTGAATGATCAGAACAGGTGACGTCTATTCCAAAATCTACAGGGATACTTTCTACCACAGAGATGAGGCTACATTCTGTTGTTGAAAACTTAGGGTTTAGGAATTCATGAAAAGTGCAACAAAATCTGCACACACACAGATGTGCTAATTCATCAGCAAATTAGCCTCTTCTGTTGCCCCAACTACACACAGATGTACCCCAGAGCAAGAGTAAATTAACTCGCACTGCTCACGACGCTGCTCACAAGTTACTGTGTGGAAACTAAATAAGGCTCAGTACAAATATACCCAGAATTATGTAAATACAAAACATAATTATCATCATGATAATGTACATTCCAACTTTTTTTCAGTGCTGTCTGGTAGCCAAGCAATTAAACACTAAACATCTTGTTGGTTTCATTTAAGACCATGTTCAAAACAAAGCTTCAAGCCCAGTGCATCAGAGGGGAGCAGGTGAACGAATCAGATCAATCTCCGTCAAATAGCTCTTCCAGCAGAATTATAACAAGTAAAGGTAGGCAGTGATACTATGACATGTTACCAAAAGCATTATTATTATTATTATTATTATTATTATTATTATTATTATTAATAATAATAATAATAATAATAATAATAATAATAATAATTTATTTATTTATTTGTTTGTTTGTTTTTTGGTTGGTGTGTGAAATTGGTAAAGATGTATGGAGGTATGGAACTGCTGTGTTTATCTCTGCATTAATATACTTATTAGACATATAGCTAATAAATAGTCTCATTTTAAACTTCTTCAGCCTATATTCATGTGTTACTTGCTGTTCTATTTACACTGAAAATAATACATTATATTACATTTGCTGTATTTAAAATAACAACTTTAATATATTATTGATTTAGCGAAAATATTGCATAATCAATTATCCTAATAAATGTATATTGTGCAACAATAGGTGTAGTGTATCTGGAACTGTAAGTCTTATATACTATATTTCATTGCAAATTTAGGGGCAGGGAAATATAAATATTTTACTAAAATATTTTGGAGCTGGAGCACCCTCTGGTAGTGACCAGCATGAGAGACTTCAGAGAACGTTATCCACACAAATGTCTTCATAAATTTTTTCTGAGCTTAAGAAATATGAAGAAGACCCATTTGCTTTGACTTCTTCCCAGGATTGTTAAGGAGTCTTTGTGCATACATACTAGTGTGTATGTTTTCATCCCTGCATGACATAAAAAGAAAATGAATGACTTAATGCTTTGCTAAGTTTCCACACTGCCCATAACAAAGATTGGCACATATTAAGAGTTCATTAGCAAAGACAGACATCTCCATTTTTAAAAGGTGGGTTCACCCAGGGCATCACACAAACTAGAACTACCACTGTCTCCAGCACCAGACAGGAGGCAGCAACGTGAATACAGGAACATCTCTGGCAAGCAGGTGAGATTTATTGGTGTCTTTTTCCAAACATGCACACTACTACCTGCACACAAAGGCAACTGTGTCCAAAAGCTGCTTCTGTTTCTGCTCCATTGTTTATATCCATATAGATTATGCTCTTGTAAATTTCCACCAGGAGTATGATGAGAAATGTGAAAGTCCATGAGGAATCTAGTTGCAGTCTTGCAAATGACAACACTGCAAGGTTCTCGGTTTTTGCAAAATCATTGTCTGTGAGTGGGGACAAATTGTCTTTAGAGACGAGATTTCTCCTATACATTTGACATTGTACCCACACAGTGTTTTAAATTACTTTTTTCAGTCAAACTTCTACATAAATCCTTCAGATGTTTCTACAGCTTCATTGGAGTACACCTGTGGTATATTCAGTTGATTGGACATGATGTGGAAAAGCACATCTATTTATATAAGGTCCCATAGAAGTCATGTCAATGCACAAACCAAGCCATGAAGTCTAAGAAACCATCTGTAGACCTCTGAGACACAAATGTATTGAGACACAGATCTGGGGATGGGTATAGAAAGATTTATGCTGCATTGAAGGTCCCACTGAGCACAATGGCTTCCATCATCTGTAAATGAAAGAAGTTTGGAACCACCAGGACTCTTCATAGAGTTGGCCACCTGGCCAAACTGAGTGATTGTGGTAGAATGGCCTTAGTCAGGAAGGTGACCAAGAACCCAATGTTCACTTTGACAGAGTTCCAATGTTGATCTGTCGACAGTGGAGAAAGCTCCAAAAGGACAGCCATTTCTACAGCACTGTAACACTGTACCAGGCCTGTATGGTAGAGTGGCCTGACAGTAAAAGGCACATGACCACTCATATGGAGTTTTCCAAAAGGCACCTAAAGGACTCTCAGACTTTTTGGACTGAATGCCAAGCATCATGTCTGGAGGAAACTGGACACTGATCATCACCTATCCAATCCCCTTCCTACAGTGAGGCATGGTGGTGGCAGCGTCATGCTGTGGGGAGGTTTTTCTGCAGCAGGAAGTGGGAGACTAGTCGGGGTCAAGAGAAAGATGACTGCAGTGATGTACAGATACATCCTGAGCGCTCTGGACCTCAGACTGGGATGAAGACAACAACAATGTCCCTAATCACACAGCCAATATAACAATGGAGTGGCTTCTGGACAACTCTGTGCATTTTCTTCAATGGCCCAGCCAGAACCCAGACTTGAACCTGGTGTAACATCTTTAGAGATTTCTAAAATGGCTGTGCACCAACACTCCCCATCCAACTGACAGAGCTTGAGAGGTTCTGCAAAGAGAGTTCTGCAAGGACAAACATCCCAAAAGCAGGTGTGCAAAGAATGTAGCATCATATTTAAAAAGACTTGCAGCTGTAATTGCTGCCAAAGGTGCTTCAACAAAGTACTGAGCGAAGACTGTTAATACATGTGTATGTTACATTTTTGTGTTTTATTTCTTTGGAAATTGGCAAACTAACTTTTCTCACTTTGTCATTGTGGGGTAATGTGTGTATTGTGTGTAAACCCATTTTGAAATAAGGCTGTAACAAAAAAACAGGGTGAATTGTTTATTCATGCAGAGGTTCTTTTGAGTGTTCATCGTTCTATGGAGCACCTTTTCCTTTACTGAAAAACCTTTGAAGAGCCCTCGTTCTCAAGAGTGTACGGTTAACACTGGTTCAGTTAAGCTAGCCCAGAGACAGAACCAGACCACAATGGTAAAATATTGGAATTTTGGTACATGATGGTACATTAACTGAAACAAAAAAAAACAAAACATGGATGCATATTGTACCTTAGTAGGGTACAACCCCAGTGACAAGCTTCATACTCGTTTAAGTACAAATCTGTACTAAATTTTGTTAGTGTGTAGATTGACCAACAAAATGCACCTGGAAACCACTTGGTGGTTTCTGAAGTGACTATTCAGTGCCACTTCTCGAAACAAACAAACAAAATCTGCTGTTTCTGTTGATGCCACTGGGAATGAGAATGCTGTTGTCCAGCCACCTATATTTGGGCCAACCTGACCAAAAACCACATTGTTGTTTCCTATCCACACTCTACCGCCATGGAATTCCTACACTGTCAGCAATGTCTTTGTTCCCCATGGGAATTCCAAGTGTATTTATGGCTCAGCATTACTGAAACTGGTGTCTTTATCCTCATGATGTCATTATCATGGTATGTTGTTTTGCTTACTGTTTATTCAGTTTACAAGTGTTTAATCATGTCATAATCCAGCAGGGCAATGTGGGACTGGACAATTCTCTTCAAACATAATGAGAAAGAAATTGTACAGTCACACAATTACTGCTGTTTTGACTGTTCTCCAGCGCACTGGTTTTGAAATGAATCAGTGTCTGAGGTTAAAGTGTTAGCTGTAATTTCAGGGTATTTATGTCACAGTCAAGATTTAATGGGGGCCAAAAGTAACTAGACAAATTACAAAAGTCTTGAATAAAACTGTCACATTTACTTCTTTGTTGCAAATTCTTTGTAATCACTGGCAGACTGAAGTGTGTAGATATCATCACCAGTATATCTTCTGGTGATGCTTTGCCAGGCCCTCTGATGAAGCCAGTTTCCTGCTTGTTTTAGAACAAGGGTATTTTCTTTCAGTTTTGTTTCCAGTCAGTGAAATCATGCTGGGATTTAGGTCTTGGATTTAGACTTGTATATTAAAAGATAAAATCCACTGATTTTCCCATAGTTGATTTAACCCCTAACAGTATGATTGGCTGATTGCCAGGCAGCAAGTTGAAGTATCATTTTCCCATGACAGTACCAATGACAGTGCTGTAAAGAGAAGCATCTTCAGTTTCAGGATCTGCATTCAGAAATATCTGAGTAGGAATGCTGAGCTGTTCAGTAAGATTGGAGATGAACTGATTCTAGATCAGCATTTGTCTTGATTTTAACATAAAAACATAAAAAGTCATCCACAACTGCAGTCAACCCTACTATCAGAAGTGTGTTCTTGTGTCCTAAAAATATAGTAGATCATTTTGATGTTTTACATCTGGACATACTCTGAATTTAAGCATCATGAAGACAAGCTTCACTCCCAATGCTGTACACCTTGTGCTTTATTGGCCTTCTTAATTCCTACTTTACTGATGTTTATGGATAAAATGCATATCAATATTCACTATAGTTCTTCTTTCTAAAGTCATAAATCAGACAGATTATATTTTCTGACAATGTAACTATGATTTTACTTAGACAGTCTAGACACTGTTGTTTCAGTACACTCATAAAAATATTTTACAGAAGAGCATGCATGACTGAACTAGACTGGAAAGCCCAGAATTCCCCAAGATTAGGTTTTGTAATTACTCAAAAGAAGTTCAATGCCTTTCTGAAAATAAGTATAGGCTATAAAAATAGAAGAAAAACGAGGTGTCCTCATTCAAAACAGCCTTGCATCAAGGTTTGTAACCTGGACAAACACCAGCATCTCTTTATTCATTGAGTGCATCAGACCTGAACCACGTATGGTGACCATCAAACCTCAACTGCATTAAATCAGTCCTCATTATAAACTCTACACTGGATGTTGATGGAAGCCAGTGGTCATCTGTACATTCTTACATGTTCCAATAAGGTCTCTCCAAGGGAGTCTGCTTTGAGAAATATGCAAGCTTGTTACTGTCAAATGATCGCATTAATTCACAGTCAGGACTTTGGGCAGAACACTAGCAGAGTCTTGCATCCTGCAGGAAGGCACACCTGCTTTGGATTAAACAGTACAATAGTCCTTAATATTTATGAGACCCTCTGAGGGTCTAAATGCAAACAGGCAATTATGTAAAGATGAGCAGACTTGTAGTGGATGGAAGGTAGTCTGCCAAATCAACATGGGGAAAAAGCATTACTCACAAGGTTGTATTTTTGTTAACAATCCTATAAAAGATAACAACTCATTGCTATGGGCTGCTACATGCTGATTAATGTTTGCGAGGCATCTTGAATGATGCTACCTAAAATGAACTGTGTGTGAGCTGAGATTTTCTCAATGGCATGCACAAGTAATTCTGCTTTGTGTAAAATCTGAAACAGAAATGGAGAAAGAATGTGGAAAATATAGGGCCAAATTATTATCAGACCTGTCTGATATCTGATGTTTTGTATATTCTAATGACCCTGACTGACATCCCTCTGTCCAAGATTGCTGTCTGTCTACACAGTGAAAGTTATCAAAACAAACAAAAAAAAAAGTTTCCCAACCAGGAGGCACAAAACAAAAAAGTACCAATGTAGTATCAATGATATGACCCCAAACAATAATTATGTACAATTTGTAACTTTATTCTAAAATGATTATTGTTATTAAACAGCTACATTAGTGCATATTTTGCATTAAAAAGTATAATATTGAAAAATGCTCAACTGCCTTCGTGATTTGTTTTTTTCCCCTCACATGAACCACATGAACATGAGCAAGTCAGATGAACAAGCTTGGAGAAACATATTGCTGAACATGCACTTTAAAGCTCTGCAGCTGGTGTGCTAGTCTACAGTATCTGTTGCCCATGTGCAAAATCACTGCTGAAAATGGTTCTGGAGACAGCTCTGCCTCTGAGGCAGAACAAATGCAATTGAACCACTGAAGATTAAAATAACCAGTAGGCAGAGCTTTAGAAACCTGTATCTGTTCCTCAGCTTTATAAGTGGATGTTAGATGTGTAATTCACTTGGATATTGAGTTTTTGTTTAAAAACAAAAAAACAAAAGAAAAAAACTATTTTTAATGATGTTTTAAACTTTCTCAGAAAGCTGCCTGGAAAACTAGTCGGTTTGCCAATAAGGCAACATTTTCTTTGGTTGCTTGCTGGTTAGTTGGCTAGCTGAGAAAGTTGTAAAGGCAAACTGTCAAGATTGCTGACTTAGCTACTAAATATGAGCATTAAAGCTGAATTTACATGAAGGGGTGGAAGACATGCCTCTTAATGTGACACTGTCGCATGAAAATGTCATGAGACTCTCAATTTTGGTAAGCAGTATAGAAAAGATTGGATAGCTAGATAGATAGCTTATTTTTCAGAAACCAACGCCAGATGAAAAGAAAGAAAACAAATCTAACTAATTGCACACGTTTTATGCAATCCACATATGCAGCTCTGCGGAGCATGTTTGTAAAAGTGCCACCTACTGGTTATTTTAACTGAACCAATTGAAGTAATTCTGCCTCAGAGGCAGAGCTGCCTCCAGAACCATTTTGAGTAGGGATTGTGGACACAATCATGTTCCATAGAAGCATTATCCAGTCCCCACCACCATGGGACAAACTACATGATCCTTGTGAATGGAGATGGTATTCTTTTCCTATGCAGTACTCAAGATTTGGATCTCGCAAGTCACAGCAAAAAGGGAGACGGTGTCATACATCTGTCATTGGATACTGGAATTATATGAGAAGACATATCGTCTTTGTGTATATATACATATAGCCGTACAATGAGGGCAGAATTACCTTCATCAGAATGTGAATACAGATGATTTAGTCTGTGGTACTTCTGCACCACAGGGAGTTCTATGGGTGTGGTCTGTTGAGAGGGTAATAGGGCCGGCTAATCAAGTGATCCTCCGGTCAACTAAATAAACTCCAGGGCTAAATGAACTTGCCTGTCTAGAGCTGATTACAACGTGACTCAAAAGTTACCAGAAACATTTAGTTTCTTTGAAGCTTCAAAGTAACTTTGAAGCACCACTCAGTAGGATTTTTCAAGCCTGAGATGCAGTAGTATATGAACTGAATCTATACGGTTCTCCAAATTCACTAATTCTATTGCATTAACAAATGGGTTCTGGTGAGACTGTGCATTCTGTTGGATTTCAATACCAACACTGAGAGCTGTCTGGGGGTGCATTGGCTAAGCTGATACAGCACATATTTTACTGTCTGTGTTTGTGTTCTTAGTTGATGCTGTGTATCACGATGAATAAACACAAATCCATGCTTTTCACAGTTTAATTATGACAACATGCATTCCTTGTGCTCCACTGGCACATTTCCACACGAAATCATGAATCACAATGTATCTATAAAGCATTTGTGTGGTTGAATAGCTTTTTGAACAGGTTGGATATGTGTTGTTTCAGCTTGGCTCACTGGACTCTCTTGTCTTTGGAGAACAGGTCTGATGCTGTCTTATAACTCTTTTGCTGCAGGTTTTAGTTACTCTCATGTATTTACATGACCGTGCGTCCTTTAACCTCACGATCAAAGGCTTGAAACAAGGTGACCACTGTTCCAAACCAAAGGTTCATGACCTCAGAATGATGTCATATTTCGTTCTCTTTTTCTTAAACAAAAATACACTCTCTACATCTGAAATCAATCCACTTTGTACGCCAAATAGCAAGCACAATCCAGCTGTCCAGCATTTGCAGAAATTCCCAAATATTGAATATCTGCGATGCAGCCATAAAAGCGTTCTTTTTCCACATTTTATGCTGTCCTGTAACCATGTTAAAGCTGCTGAATGATCAGAAAATTTGAATTGATTATATTGATATGCATATATATTGTCAATAGAAAAGCCTAGTCAACAGAACACACACTATATAAACTACAACTAAATTGGTCTCATGCAAATGCAGATAGTTGAACAGAGCAGAGAAGGAGAAAGAAGGAGAGAGGGAGAGGGGAAGAACAGAACACCCATTAGCTGATCAGTAGGGTGGAAAAACAGCTATAACACTACGCCATATGTGATAGAGGGTGGTCTTCGCACACATGGGTCGGATGTGTTTGTGAACCTCAGGCAGTTGTGTAAATTGTGAGACTCAATTGAGGGAATCAAGTCCAACAATACACAGCTATTTTGTCATAACACATACACAGTGTCTGGTGATGAAGCATCTTGCAAATGTAATTATCTCCAGCTGCACAAACATTGTGTGTAGATACCTCACACATGACCACAGGAAACAATGACAGTGTAGGAGGAAAACAGCAAGACTACAGACACAGGATACTGACAGGTCACAGATAAGGCAGCAATGTTGCCTCTACACCCTGTTAACACCAGCACAATAAAATGGTGTTTAGGAACCTTCTCGGTTGGCTTTCATTGACAGCAAGAATATCACACCTGCCTAAACTGATGATCTCAGGGATTGACCACTCCTGTTGCACTCCTGTTTTGAATGAGGGGCAAATGCTTGTAATATCAACTCACATTGCAAACAGGCCTGGTTACCACAGCAACATCCTATTTGCAAAGCATACCTGCTGTAGTGCATGAATACATTATCGTTATCAAGCATGTTCTTATAGGCATAATCTTGTATGTTTAAAACTATATTTAGGTTTCAACATTATGCCATAATTTTACTTCAGAATAACATTTTCAAAATCATTTTGATGCTCCACCAGGTGAATGGTGTCTCTGTCATTGTCACTCAGGACCGCGTTATATAGTGCTGCTACTGCACTATATAACTTTGGTGGAGCTGTACATGACCTCTTGTGGGACCTGTGTACTGCTGCGTATTTGCAAAGAATCTTGTAACACTGTACGTAAACATAACTGTGCATATAGACCCCACTGTGCTTACACAGAAAGGAAATTTGCCCTCAGCATTTTACCCATCCATGTAGAAAAACACATAGACATACAGTACACACTAGTGAATTCACACTAGGGGGCAGTGAGAACCCATGCCCAGAGCAGTGGCCCAGCGCAGCCCTGAGAGGTTCCAAGACACGTATTGTTCCACAAATGAGATCTGTTAGTGAGAAGAACAAGGCTTGGTTTGATGTAAATATTCTTCACCAACATATATATATATATATATATATATATATATATATATATATATATATATTTTTTTTTTTTTTTTTTTTTTTTTTTTTACAAAAATGGTTCTTCAAGGAAATAGGAAATAAAAGTGGTTCTTCCAGGGAATCGCTCAAAGAACATTTTGTAGAGCCTAGATTGTTATAGTCTACACTGTCTCTAACATTTTATTGCAACCAATAATCAGATGATTAAAAGCCTCAACAATAGAAATGCAGCTTTACATTATCTATACAAGATTGGTTAAAAAATAAAGTCAACTTTAATTTTGGAAATACAGTTCCTTCGACGATGTTTGGGACAAAGACATTGTCCTTGATATGCTCCTCCAATCAGACATGATTAAAGAAAACATTCCAGACTTACAATGGTATTTGCATGCGTTGCAGTTTCGACTACTAATTACAACATATTGTTACACAGTTCCCCTCATTTCAGAGCAACCTGAAGTTTGGGACACAGCAGTGATGGGTACATTAAAGCAGTCATGTTAATTTCTTACATGTCTATTGCATGCAATGATTGCTTAAAGTCTACAATTCATATGCATCACCTGGGGCTGAGTCTTTGCTGTGGGGAAGCTTTTCCAATTTTAACTCACGTGTGAGTGGCAAGTGGCAACTTGTAATTTTTCACTTTGAAAAACACCTGTGTTTTCTTAGCAGTATGTTTAGGATCTTTATCTTGCTGTAGGTTAAAGCACCGTCCAATGATTTTGGAGCCATTTACTGAAACATGAGCCACATAACCAGTTTTCTACATTTTTTTGCTATTTCTGTTTAGTAATTTGCATTTTCCACCGATGTCTTGAGGGTTGTTTCTGATCTGCCATCAGCAGTGGATGTCTTCCTTGGTCTAACATTCCCTCTGCAGTTATTGAGCTCACTAGCCATCTTTTTTTTTCTTAATGATATTCCTACAGCTGAATTTGGTTATCCCAAGGTTTGACCATTTGGTTTGATGTCTGCTGTCTGTTCCCATGTTGAATAATTACAAGTAGAAATGACAAAAGAGTTTGAAAGCTTGAAGCAAACCTAGCAATCGTATGCCTACACTAACTAAGCAATAGAACATACCTGAGTATTAAACATTATGGTGCTCTGAAATGAGGGGGACTGTGTATATAAGTGTTGTAATTTCAAACTAAAATATATGCAAATACATTTACATTTAGGTCTGCAAATGTGTAATGGACAGAAGTGCATATAAAAGAAAATGTGAAGTTGTTCCAAAACATTAATGAGCACACTGTATCACTTAAGTATACACTGATCAGTTAAATAACCTCTTAAACTGAAGGCCCATTATAAATATTAAATGACATTTAATTCTGAGGCCGAAGAAGATATATATATATATATATATATATATATATATATATATATATATATAATTATGGTTAATTTTTAACTGTTTAAATTACTTTGTAATTCTACATATTCACATAATACTAAAGATTCATGTACTCCTCATTCATGTGCTGATTATCTTATCCAAAACCAGGGAATTTTGAACCCTCATGAGTACTAATTGTGAATAGCTGCACTTAGTGTAGTCAGGTCGACTCTTTTCCTGTACTGGGAATAGGAGCCCTAGCCATTGCATTTGGATTCAAACAGGATCAAAGGGACCCAACCTAGTCTAAACCCATGACGCAAATGTCCCGTTTATGTTGAGCTACAGCAGTAATGCATGACAGACTACTTGAGGGGCAGCAGAATGACCACTGTTACTATTCAAGTGGAAGAAAGTACATCTCTGAGTGCACTGCAAGAGAGATGCCTGGGCCTTTCAAACCAACCAGTCCCAACACCCCCATAGACTGTAGCACACTGTGCTGTCCATGTGCTAAACTTTTATTTCTCCTGAGAGACTGGCGTTTGATGGATGACACAACCGGACAGTTGTGCTGTGTGCACACATTGTTCCACTGTTTTGCTGATGATGTCTTGCAGTAGGAATCAACAGCAAAGCAAGCATTTGAGAAGTTCTGGAGAACTCTTAGGTAGGATCTCATCAAGCACTAATGGAAAAAATGTGATGGCACACACACAGATTCCAATCAGAGCCCACTATTGTATCAAAGGGAAGAGTTCTGTTGGTCTCAAATAGAGGTAGGAGTCTGTCACACACATAAAGCTGGACAGCTGAAACAGAGAAGCAGCATCTGTGGAACATTAATCAAATCCTTTAGTGGGGGAAATCTTCAACTGTAAACAAGTTACTAAAGACATGAGAAAAAGCACACACCACTCTAACTTATTATGCACTCAAATCTGTCAATCAGAACATTTTCAGGAGAAACACTTTAAATGCAAAGACAGACTCTCATCACTCTCATCAGGTCATTTATAAGAATGCAAATGTACACTGGAAGTTTTTTCTGGACTCACCTCTATAGCACACTGCCAAGCACTGAGAAACACAGTATCCTCCTGTCTGCTGCCCAAGTGCCCAGTTCCAGAGCCCGGGTCACGGCTGCCCTCTGTTTGTGTGTGTGTCTGTTATCTGGAGTGAGCGCGTTTCCCCTGGCCCTGAGTGACTGGCGCGGCTCCTACCAGCACACACTGCGAGGCCTATCATTGGAGGAGCTGTGGAAGGGGGAGGTGTGTCTGAACCCAGTGCTGCGGGCCAGAATTGAACGGCTGGCCCACTGCTTTGTTTTCCCTTTCACAGCTTGATATGGACACTGACTGGTGCTTATTTGATATTTTTTATTTTGACCCTCAGACTATGCATGTGTGGGGGCACCCTGAGTTTTATATTTTGTAAAAGTGGAGACTGAAGAAAATTCAAACATTCCAGGTCATTTTTCCATTTCCATTCATTATGGCATTTTGATATACTATAAAGAACATCTGTGAGATTATGTTAAAAGTGAAAAATTCCAAAAATGCAGATACATGTTTTTGTGTGACATAACAATATGACCATTTCAGTGGTCAGTGTGGAGCTCATTTAGAAAAGAGAGGCCTACTATACATGCTATGACTCTCTGTGTTACTCAAAAAGAAGCCAGTGTCATTAAGGCCAGGCACTAATAGATTTACTCAGGATTAATCCTCCCATTGCATCACTCATTAAGCAACTATTACTCATGTGGGGTTCCAGCCAAAGATAGAACCACCAGACTATGTTGTGTATTCTCTTGGCTTTCATGTGCCACTTAGTGTCTTTGCATAGAACAACTGAAACCCTTGGTGTACATGGTCCACTAATGCAGAAAGATGACCAGTCCATTTGCTTTAACCCTTCATGAAAGGTAGTCCTTTAGGTCTTGATAGTAACACAGACAATCATCTGACTGAGCTGCAATTTCCACGGTCTAATTAAACGGTCTCATACCTGAGTCTTGCAGTATATAGAATTAAAACAACTTTCTTACCAGTGCAAAAAACCCTGTCTACTACCAGTCACACTCTCTGGCGCGATAACATCAGACTTCGAAAGAAATATTACTGTGAGAAATATATGTTTTTGGATCTGTTGTGTAGTGAGAGAGGGACCAGCAGACTGCATGTGGAATAATCATTCAGTGTGTGTATGGGATTCAAGTTAAGGCTGTGAATGATGAAAACACCTGCAAAAGTCTCTTGGCTGTCAGCATGACCTTAGCAAGACATATCTGTAAGATTACAGATTGTACATCCTCTCAAAACTGACTAGTAGCAGAGTTGAATCTAACTGAGAAAAAGAACAAAAGAGGATAAATCTGAAGGAGACAAGTGTTCTGAGCAGCAATAAATATGAAATATAGCAATGTCTCTTCCAGAAGGTGTTTCAGACTGAAAGATCTGCTTCTAATGGGGTAGAAATTACAATATAATGCTGCAGAATTGGGATGGACTTGAGAATTCCAAGTAGATACTAACAGCACATCAATCAACAAAGCAGAATCTGTTTAGATGGTTGATTCAGGTGGGTGTGTTGGACTAAAGCATAAAACTCTTTAGCCCTGGGCATCCCAAGGGCAGCAGTTTTCAAACAAAGTTTCAGGAAATGGGAATCTCTTAGGACCAAGCATTCTGCACCACCAACTACAGAAAAAGCTCAATCTGAAAATGAACATTCCACCTTGATGGTCATGAAACGGAAATAGGCAGCATAATTTTCTGAGGCCCTCCTCGTCCTGAAGTGAAGAACCAGCTATGCCATCTAGTGGCTCTTATAGGCAGTGGAGTTTTTAATAATGGAATAATTGGAAAAATTCATAGGAATGAAATTCATTATATGTTCTTGTGTTGGTGATAAAGGATCTCCTGGTTCATGTTCAGTAAAGTCCACCAACCGCAGGGTGTATTTATCAGACTGTTCCAGTAAGAGGGAGGAACAGAGGGCTTCTTCCTGCAGGAGGAACAGTGAAGTGCTACAGCTATGGGAGTCAGATAAAAACAAGCCCACAGGAAAATTAGCAGTAAACAACTTCTGGGAGTGCTGCTTCAAACTAAACACCAAACGCAACAAGCTGTGACAGTGAAACGTTCACAGCAGTGGAGGTTCACAGATTACTGAAATTCTGTTCACATTCATTTTGTTTTCATATGATTATTTTCAGTAGTTTGTACAAGCCATGAGAAAGCCTGCAGATTACTGTCAGGCCTGAACTGAAATCCAAACAAGGACTCGGAAGTTCACACTTGTTCACACTTCATATTTTTCTTGTCTATTCTTGTGGTAGTACACTCATTGTCAAAAAAATATTTGCACAAACAGTTATAGCACTCAGAAGGAAGTGTGGGATTGCAATGTTATTGGGAAGGAAGATAAAGGTTACCCGGGGCAATAAATGATTAGAAATTAAGACTGATAGGCCCCGAGTGGCGTAGTGGGCTAAGGCACTATCACTATGATCCTGGGGTCGCTGGTTTTCCAGCATTCTGAGTGATTGCATGAGAGCCTGGTATGACCCCATTCCAGTCATATATTGCAATAAATTGATTCCTTCTGGATGCAACAGTTTTTTTGACGAAGAGTTTAAACTGTGATAGTTGGGATGGAGTTTGATTCCCTGTCTGGGCAAGCACATCACTTTACTTCTAAAAGTGTCCTTGAGCAAGATTCTGCTCAACTCTGTGCTCTCGGGTCTACACACAATGGAAAAAGGAGAAAAGTTTGTTTGAAATCTTTGCAAATTCATTAAAAGTAAAACACAAAAATTTAATGTACAGAAGTATTCACAGTATTCAGTACTTTGTTGAAGCACCTTTGGTAATAATTACAGCCTCAAATATATTTGAGTATGATGCTACAAGCTTGGCACACCTGTTTTTCTTTTCAGAACCTCTCAGGCTCCACCAGCTTGGATGGGGAGTGTCCGTTCACAGCCATTTTTGGATATCTCCAGAAATGTTCAATCAGGTCTCCAGAAATGATCAATCAGGTTCAAGTCTGGGCTCTGCCTGAGCCACTCAAGGACATTCACAGGGTTTCCCCCAAAGCCACTCCTTTGTTATATTGGCTGTGTGCTTAGGGTTGTTGTCCTGTTGAAAGATAAACCTTCATCCCAATCTGAGGTGGTTCCAAACTTCTTCCATTTATGGACAATGGAGGTCACGGTGCTCTTTGCAACCATCAGTGCAGCAGAACCTTTTCTGTACCCCTCCCCAGATCAGATACAGATCTGTCTTAGAGGTCTAAAGACATTTCTTTAGACTTCATGGCTTGGTTTGTGCTCTGAAATACACTGTTTACTATGGAACCTTATATAAACAGGTGAGTGCCTTTCCAAATCACATCCAATCAACTGAATTTACCACAGGTGTCCAATCAAGCTGTAGAAATATCTGAAGGATGATTAGTGGAAACAAGATGCTCTGAGCTCAATTTTGAGTGTCATGGCAAAGGGTGTGAATACTTCTTGTGTTTTTTGTTTTTAATACCTTTGCAAAAAAATGAAAACAAACCTCTCACTTTTTTTATTGTGGGGTATTGTGTGTAGAATTTTGATGGGGAAAATAATTGAATCCGTTTTGGAATAAGGTTGTAACATGAGAAAATGTGCAAAAAGTGAAGTGCTGTGAACACTTTCTGGATGCACTGTATATAAGTGGGGTTTCAGACAGTCAAACTTCATCATATTCTGAGGTGAACAGATTGTCATCCTGTTTACTAAGTGAATGTTAACCAACTTCGCTCTCCTGACAGTAGTTAAACATTTGTAATTACAGACAGTTTAACATGTATTGAATGGTTTATTTCAAATTGTGCACTATTTTGCAACTGCAAGCAAACTGAACTTTGTTTTTGATTGTTTTTCAGTTTTTATATAAGGCAAGAGGAGAGCATGAAAGCTATGTAAAACCAGGATCATTTGGATTGCTTATGCTGCTATCTGTTACCAATAATACGGTTTACCACTGTAACATATTACCTTATTTCTTACATTTTTTTCATACTATTTGAGATAAGTGGTGTGGCCATCGGGAGAACCGGGAAAAATCCCAGTAGGCTGCTATGGGTGTGGGAAGCTGATAGGTGACATTCATGTAGGTTGTGGGTCAAAGGCCCCTCTGAATCATGAATTTTGACCCTTGTCCTTGGGTTTCTATGATGGCATATTTGCTCTACCACTGTACCAGCATGCTAGTGGAAGTCTGATAATGTCAGCATGACCTGTTTGAGATGTCAGGATAAAGGCAGAGACTGAGGGCCTGATAACTGTTTAGGAGGCAGGTAACCTGATATATTTTGGTTATGATTTAGTATACAAAACTGGAAATGAAACATTCCACTGATGATTCCAGGATATATATTTCATCATTTTAAGTTTTATGAGAACTGGAGGGAGTCTCTGAGGTAGGATTACTGTTATGTTTCATTTTCATAGCTTAATACGTCAGTAGATTAACAGAGAAGCCATCTTCATTTGATGTTGAGAATCAGCAGCAAGGCCACATTTCATTAATCAAAGCATGTTTTTCAAGCTGGATCATGTTTGTGTCAGTGCAGTGTTAGTCTCACTGTGTTTCAAATGTCCCCTCACTCAGTGAGAAAAACATATTTACTGCCTATCAAATGGAATAGTTTAGAGTGTTTGCAAACACGAGTGATTACTTATTAACATCTAATTTATTTATTTACAAATATCAAAACTCATGTATAATAAAACAAGGCCGTAAAAAAAATAATTTAATAAAGGTCAATGATGGTGTAACATAAATTCCAGATGTTTTGAGTTTCACATTATTGATTGGCTCAATATGAAACTAAACAAATCCACCAGAATCACTGGTGGCAATGCAGAATTGCAAAATTGACCTTAACTGAAAGTCTGGCCTGGTGTTTATTCCCACCATATATATAAGAATACAGCTGGATCAGATATTCCTTTCCAACTGGCAAAGTTATTAGCATAAAGATCTGATTCAGCAACGCAAAACTGGTCATACTGTGACAAATAAGACAGTCAGGGTGACGTATGTAGTCATTTCTAGGGGATTTGGTATTTTGTCTTATACTTCCTTGACCCTTTCCTTGTAAAGAGGAGTTTTATGTTAGCTTAGGGCCGATGAATTGGATCCAAGTGATACTATCACCTAGAAGTTAAACCCAGTATCTAGGCTATATCCTCCTCTTAGAGACACCAGGACGGCAGGATGTCCAGACAAGAATTCCCTATAGAGCTACACACAAGATGTGATACCATTCAAAACACTGACCGTTCATCCAGCATACTCACTCAAGTACTCAAAGCTCATTGCAACAACACCATGGTCATTTGCATGTAGGGAACATTGTTTTGAGAACGTACCGATCTTGATTCAAAGCAAGAAACCCTTAAACTCACCCTTGATATCTTTGCCATGTTAGTTCATGTTGCTTGGCCTATTAGGCATCAGTCTAGTTTCTTGTTCAATTCTTCATGGATGGATGGATGGATGGATGGATGGATGGATGGATGGATGGATGGATGGATGGATGGATATGAATAGAAGAGCAGTAATGTGCAGCTATTCAGTGAGTCTGTCAATTATGTATGTGTAGATGAAGTGTCAGTGCAGTGATTATATAGGAGTAGTGTCCAGCCAAAGTCTGTGAGCCTGTAATATTAGGGGCTCAATGTGTAATAATGTCCCAAAACCATGAAGAGGACTTGCACAGTGTGATCGCTTTTGGTACAATGACCTCCTGTCCCGCTCCTTGCTACAGCTGAGCTGAATGAGTTTGTCGCTGAAAGGGTTCCACTGCCTGAGCAGTACATCATGGAGGGAGTGAGATGTATTATCCAGGATAGCAGTCAGTTTGTTGAGAGAGTTTACAAAGCTACACGTCACCATCTTTGATACAACAGCTAACAGATGCATGTGCCGACCAGCATCACATTTGGTGTGATGTGAGGGAGAGAGTGCCATCTACCCACCCAGAGAGAACATGGCCAAATTTGCTCTCTCGGACTGCTGATGGCAAGTAACATGACCCAGGATTCAAACCTGTGATCCTGTAACCATAGTGCTAGCACATTAGACCATTGAGCCCAAGGCCTTTATAATTTAATAGCATAAGAAGAATATCATTCTGATTTATAGCTATTTGAGACCCTCATTCTATGCAGCAAACAATTAAATCATATTGTTCCCACTTACTGACTGATGTTGTTCAATAGAAATCAGAAAGAAATACTGGTTCCCTGCTAAAGTATTCCATGACAACTCAGTTACATATAACTTAATTTTAATGTCATTAATGCAGCATGAAGACACTTTGAATCTATATTATTTTGGCAATAATTATGATATAAAAATCACTTCAGGCAACAGCAGGTGAAGCTGTTTCTCTTTGTCCCCAAGTGTCAACAAAACTGTTATTTAATCCATATGTTACATACTAACATTGCATTGGGATTTCCTTGGTATGTAGTTACTGGTACAAAGCCCTTTTGATGTAGAATCAAGAATTCAGCATGTATAGTACCAAGTACCAATTTCATCCTCTCTGTGGACAATGTGACGCAACAGATTTTTCTTTTGGCTGTCTTTCAGAATAAAGAGAATCTTTATTATTGAATGTGAAGAATGTTTTTAGGCACAGTACCACCTGAATGCTGGCGCAGTTGTTCAGATAACAGAGGAGTCTGTGTTTAAAATACAGTACAGAATATGGCGCAGAAGGAATGGGAGTGATTTCTGATTCATATTGACTTTTAAGCAGTAAGATTTGCCATTTCTGGTAAAAAAAATATGTAATTGCACACAATTTACAGAGTAAGACTTTTGAAACCTGGACTGAACCTGGGTTGGTCCTAACATGATGGCCCATAAAAAAATCCCATAATGGAAAAATGGTCAACGTGTTCAACATGTAATATATTTAAAAAAAACGTGTTCAACATGTAATATATTTAAGTAGTGTATATATGTATAACACTGCAATGCAAAGAGCTGATACATGTTGACTGCTGAGTGTCTTATTTAATGTGACCAAGAGTAGAGTAGTGTAATTCACTGTTACTCCACTACAGTTAAGCAGCCAATAGATTTTACAGCACCTCCCATGGACACACTTTACACATGCATAACTGGACGCAAAAGCCGAGAGATACAGAACTGTCACTGAAAGTCAAAGAAGCCTGTGGATTAATGTGGTAGAGTAATATTACAGCAACAGGACAGTGTGGGTTTTGATTCCAGCCAAACGGAAGCGCATATGATCAGACTAACCAATTGATTAAACAGTTGGAATCAGGTGTCATTGCTGGTTGTTTAGAACAAAGCCAGATTGGACACATTGTGGATATGATTTGACCTATTACAGGATTTTATGTGAATAAGATGTGGGTTACCTAGCCTTAGTGGCCTCATGCGCAGTAGCCAGTGTGCCAAGCCCAGAGTGGTGATGACACAGACAACATTCTCCCTTTTACAAGTTAAACTGAACTGAAATAAACTGAAGCTGCTTTTTTAAATTGGAAACACTAATGTTGCTTTAATGGTTGATGCTTCGTGATTTTTAAGTGTATTTTTAACATAAAATATACTGCAACTTTAAACATGACTCTTGATTGTTAGACTAGATTTTTATTCATTTATCTGTAAGAACTGGAGGAGTTATGGTACTGATATGACATGATAAGACATGTAATTAATTCTTAAAGACATTATTATAGTTGAACTTGATCATCCAAGGCATCCTTGCTAGAAGGTGGCTACACTCTATTGTCCGACACTGGATCCCTTACAGTTTAACTATAGCATTAAGTAGAGCCACTCTAAATGGAACTGAGCAACCAATGCAAGAAAAGAATAGCAATAAATCTCTCCCCAACCACAACTCTGTGGTCATTTGATTTAGAAACACACTTTTGTTTCCAAATTGGTGGGAAGTCTTTCCATTGCCAGTTCTGGCAGTATTAGGTGATTAGGTGATTAGGTGATTAGGTGTTTTGATGTCAGAACCTTGCTGTACCTGTGCCGTTAAACTCTTTGACGTGACTGACCAGCACATATCCCCCACTCCCTCCCACACACCCTCTAACCCCTACGCTCTTAATTCATATTCAGCGTTCATGCTTCAAGCACAGGCCTGGCATACTTCTCTGTTTTTGGCTGTTAAATAGCTAAACCATATGTTGTGTTCGAGGAGGCCTGTGAGTAAGAGAGAGGAAGCTGGCGCCCTGCCTGGTCAAAGTGCCATTGTCGGCTAACGACAGACCTTCTGGCCCAAAGTTAGCAACACATATGTACAAATTCACTCTCACATACAAAATCACATAGAACACATTGTGCAAGTGGATGGAACCAAATCAACAAACAGAGGCTACATAATTACATTTGGTTCTAATGATTTACCGTGTTTAAAGTGAACTAAAACATATTTAACCTTTAGAACCGTGTGTTGTAAAGGAGGTTTTTGTAGATTGAAATACCAGATTAACACATTTTAGGGGCTTGCTTTGTGGCAGGTGAGATTTTCAAGGATGCTTTGTCTTTAAAGTATCATTTATCAGTACCAGTAGCATAGTGCTCACAGCTTTTGCCATTTTTTTAAATTATTGGATTAAATCATATTTAAGTTTGCAAAGGTAATGAATATACTTTTCATGAGTATTGATTCTACTAATAGAAGTTCTGAAATGTATGATATTCTATATATTTATGCAAGAATATGAAGTAGGACGGCACCAAGTCATGCTTGATTCAAAAATGAGTAATAATGCCGTCTATGTTATTTGGTGAAATGATATTGGCTGATGATAACACAGGTAAATACTCAACTAATTACTGCCTTCAGCAGCTCATGATTGGCTGAATGGGATGTGTTAAATTTGGGTTGGAGTTGTATAGTTCTCCATGAGTAAGGCTGGTGACCTCTGCACTATGGGTTGGTTGTCTGCATGATTAACCTAATCCTGGACTACATAGCATTCTAAAAGGAAAGTCCACTTATACTGAAGTACTACTTTCAGCTGCACCCATTATTCACACACACAGCTTGTCTAGTCCCTGTAGAGAATTATTGCCAATAGAATAGGACTCTGGCATTGAGCAGTGGAATTGCTGGAATTAGTTGGGTAGTTGGGGGTGAGGTGATCTAACATCCTGACCTCTCTAAAACACATGTTGCTGAATGCAATCACATCCTCACAGCAATTCTTCAAAATCTAGTGGAAAGCCTTCTCTGGACAGATACTCAAACAGTGTCTATAGAAGAAAGAATGAATGAGCATGTGTCCCAGTTTGCGGCTGACACAACAGTGGTGGGATGCATCATAAACAGTGATGCATGCAGGAGGTGGAACACCTGGAGGATTGGTGCAGGAAGAACAATCTCTGCATCAACATGAAGAAGACAAGAAGATGATTGTGGATTTCAGAATGAGCAGACACACCCATCCCCTTCTGTACATAGGAGTATCTGTGGTGGAATTGGTCTCCAGCTATAGGTACTTGGGTGTGCAACTGAGTAACAACCTCACCTGGGGCAACATCACTTCCAGGATGGATAGGGTGGTGAAGGCTGCACAGAGGACTATTGGACTCAGCCTCCCCACCATCATAGACATTTATACTTCTAGATGCATGAAGTGAAGGATCACATTCACCCAGCACACACACTTTTTGCAGTGTAGAACCAATAGACGGAGGAAGCATTTCTACCCTGAAGCTGTAAGACTCTTGAACTCTAACTAGACAAACCACTCCAATGACACTTTAATTGAACACTTGACACTATCCATGCTGCTGTTTATCAATGCTGTTTACTCTCCCTCACTCATAAGCTGCTATATTCATACCCATCTGCTCACAACTGTAATTCATGTTCATGTTGCTGTTTACTGCACCTTATTTATTGTTATTGTGTTATTCTTATATGTTTATATACTGTTGTTTTTTTGGGTGTAACTGGGATGTTTCACATGTTTCGCCTCATGCACGAATGACATTACATGAATGTGATGTGAATAACAGTCTCCTTGAACACGTCTGTTCATATAGTGTTTTTGTTCTAGTTTATAATTTATTACAGTTACCTGAACTCTTGTTATCTATCAACTAATTATTTAATATTCTTACACAGTATTGACATACCAGTATACATAATATGTCACCCAGCCCTACTGTAGCATATTAACTGAGCAGATTTGAGTATTACCTGGCAACTGCTTCTCACATATTAATGCCAAGGGCATTCTGGGCATTCCTGTTCCATTCTGAGGCAGCAACAGGAGAAAATGCTTTCTGTCACCCACTGGTACAGTGGGGCCATCTGTGGGAAGAAACGTATACCACAGCTGTAAGTAAACAACCTTTAGTCAATCATGTACAAATACAGAACTATGGCAGGGGTTAATCAATCACTGAAAAGACTAATTTAACTCCAATTTAAGTGTGTTTATATATGGTATGTATATGTACACACACACGTATGTCGGTCAGCCATAATATTAACTCTTGGAACCCAAGATCTGCATTTTGCAGGCAGTTACATGCCATATTCTAGGCTTCATATTTCAGGATCAGAATAACCTACAGAAATCATATAAAAATTATAACAAACAGACTTAACCTAAATAAATTAAATCCCAATTCAAATGCCAATGAATTCGGTGCATGTCTACTACGTCAGTGTAGAGCCCCCTTTTGCGGCAATCACAGCTGCAAGTTGCTTTGGATAAGTCTCTAAGAAGTAGCCACCACTTGCTACTGCGATTTGTGCCCATTCCCTAAGGCAAAACTGCTCTAGCTCCTTCAAGTTAGATGGTCTTCTCCTTGACTGAGATCAGTTTCCTAGTCTTTGCTCCTGAAAAACAACATCTGTCCAGAGCATCGGTTCGGTTAGTGGTGCCTCTTGCTCAATGGTGTTGCAGCCTCTGTGGACTTTCAGAAAAGGTGTGTAAACTGACAGATCATGTGACACTTAGATTGCACACAGATGGACTTCATTTCACTAAGCATTTGACTTCCGAAGGTAATTGCTTGCATCATAACTATTTAGTGGCTTCATAGCAAAGGGGGTGAATAAATTTACAAATGCCAATTTTCATTTTTTTACTTTCAGTTTTTTTATATACTTAGATTTTTCTCATTTCACTTCAATTTCTTATGGTATTTTGTGCAGATGCATCACAAAGAGTTCAGATAAAAACAACTTTTAAATAAAGGTTGTACTGTACCAAACAGGTAAAAAGCCAAGGGGGTAAATACTTTTGCAAGACACTGTACAAGCTCAACCTGCATGCAGACTTCAACTGATCAGCAAGAAGGGGCGGGGGCTAATGATTATGAGAAGGGATAACACTGATACATAAATAACAAAAATAATAAAGCACATTTAGGTTGTTTTTTTTAATCTAATAATTACAAATAAGTAAAGTTTTGCATCAGCTGCAAAACTGCAAAAATACTTTTGATGAATTTATAACATGATTTCTGAGATATAAAGTGTTTTTAGTCTTTATAAGCAAAATAAAAAGGTCAAATTACAAAATATGGTCAAATTCATAGAAATATGTACATTTTTGTAATATTTACATCTCTCCTGAAGACACATTTTCACCTGAAAATAACAAGATCTGGCATGCGCGACTGTACAAGTATAAAATCCTCTTGGCAAAATTGGCCTAGGGATCTAAAGGATAACATCATGTCAGTCTTGTGCTAACTGGCAGTGGTCTAACTGACCACTGCATAATGCAGGAACATCCCTCAAGACCTGTCCGATGTTCTTGACCCAGTGTTTTAGATTTTTGTGCTTTCGTATTTTTCCTGCTTCCAACACATTGACTTCAAGAACTGACTGTTTACTTGCTGCCTAATATATCCACCATTTGACAGGTTCACCTCAGCTGGGCTAGTATTATGTTATGTCTGATCAGTGTATATATAACATTTTTACTTCTGTGAAGTAGCTATACATTCACAAAGTACACTATAAGCCCAGATGTTTGTGGACACCCCTTATAACGAATGCATTTAGCAAAGCATTCAGGGCCAATGCTTTTTTCCATACAGTGTATATGATTAAGTCATACATTTGTCTATACCCTGGTGTTTGTCATTACCATGGCCCACACAATAAAGCATGACTATTGTGATCATTACTACTGGATGGATGCACGCACTGTGTTCTACTTCTGCTTGACTCCTGCAAGTCCTTAAGGTACACAGACAGTAAATGGAGATAAAGCACGGTGACATACAAGGTTTAAAGAATTTCTTTGAAAATGGGGAATACATTTTGATTGTATGTATATACATTTTTTGTCAATATGGTAGGTCTAACAGACTCATTCATTGATTTTTAGCTTAAATTGTTCAATAAGGCAACAAATAAAATATGCTAAGCTGTGCATTGTTTAAATAAAAGTGTAGAATATACACCCAAAACATGTCAATATAAGTGAACATGTACATGCTTTTCAGCACGATGCCTGTAGTGACCTCCTTTTGAGCTTCTGTTTAAGTTTCCGGCACAGCAGAGAAAGACCTTTCACCAAAGCAGAGAAATATCTCAGTAGAAGGACATGAAATTATAATGTCATGTCTGATGTTGCACCACCACTCCAGCTCAAGGGCCCACGCAGTGCAGCCACATTGTATGTAGTGTCATGTTGTGCCAGCATACAGTTGTCTGTAAGGGCTTATATATATATATATAAGCCCTTACTTTACTTTACTTACTTTAAAATTCAGTTGGAAAAACATGGCTCATGAATTATGCTAGTGACAAATTGGTAGGTTGACAAACCAGATCATGAAATCTACCTGTATTTTGTCCTCTGTGACTCTGCGGCCTAACAAACAGAGAATTCCTCAAACACATTCAGTGGCCATACTATCTCCTCTGACCTTTTTCTCTTGTGCTGCAGAAAGTTTAGTAAAAAAAAATAGTATAGTGTTAAAAAAATAGTAAAACCAAACAAATGGTATAGTACTCGAAATCTAAATCATATACAAGATGAGAATGAAATGTTTGCATATTCTATGCACTCTTGACACACGCACAAGTTACTAACCTATATGAAACCCACTCATGGAAGAAAAATAAATAAATAAATAATTAAAACACCACAACAAACTGCTGGAATTTTAGAAAACACTATCATACAAATTGTTGGCCATATTCGCCAACCCTACATCATCACCTTCCCCTAAACCAGGGTTCTTCAACCTGTGGGCCAGGGACCGCCAGTGGGTCATGAAGCACTCTCTAGTGATGCGCATGCCCATCCTCAGCGGAAGTAGTCCATAGTGGGCTGTAAATGGTCCTTTACTTTATAACGCGTGAAAAAAAGATTAAGTAAAAAAATCAAGATACGAATTGCATTCAGACCGAATTAAAGAAGAAACACTGTTTTATTACACATATCTGATGTTTGCAACACATCATTAGTGCTTTATTTGTGAGCTACATTTGGACACATGGAATTTAATGAAGACATGCTGTTCTTAAGCTGCTGTTCAGGCCCAAATTCTCTATTCTCAAAAAAAAAAAATGCAAAAACTATTTTGCATTAAAAACTGAGTTTGGACCTTTATGCTTTCTAGTTAAATTGGTGGGCAGTGAGGTTGAAAAGGTTGAGACCCCCTGCCCTAGACTACACTTGAATAATGGAGCTTCACCATGGGAGAACATCTGCCAGGGCGTTCGCTGGGGGGCAGTAGAGTCCACAACAACGCGATCATGTTCTCCCGGCTCAGCTGGATGGTGTTGGTGGACTCTGAGTCTGCTGTAGCATGCACCCACTTTCAACACTACAGCAAAAAACATTTACACTCCTTCAGCAACAACATACCACCACGTAGGCAAACGCAGCCTCATGAAGGCAAACTGTCCTCTAAGACAATGTTTCTCAACCCTGGACCTAGAGGCACCCCTGCCCTGCATGTTTGATCTACAACACCACCACCCCTTCCACCCGGTCTGAAGACTTCATGAGCTGAATAGCGGATCAGATGGTGGTGGTGGTGAGGGGGGGGGGGGGGGGGTCGGTGGGGGTGCCTCTAGGACCATGCTTGAGGAAACCCTCGGGGGGTGTATTTCCGACTTAGGTTTGCAGTGTTGACTTTCATCACCAAACAATTTTCCCATGCACCCCAGTGCTGAAGGTTTTCCTAACACTGCTCCAGGAGCTTGTCGTGATCAGTGCTCACTTCTCAGGGCTCTTGGGTGAAGGTGCGGCTGGACTGGAGCTGCAGAAGCTACTGTTGGTAGATGGGAGTGAAATAAAGCCCCCAGTGGAGCTGCTGGGCTGGTTGAAGCTCTTCGTTGGGATGGAACAGGCGGAGAAGACGGGCTTTTGGTGACATCACCAGCTTTCCTTCCCTGCATCCATCCTCCCCGCTGCTTCCCAGCTCTGCCTGTTCGCGAGCTCGTTGGGCTGCCTGTTATTGTGTTGGTTCTGCAGGTCGGGTTCGGTCGGGTCCCAGTTGGTCAGGTTGTTGTGCTGAAGCAGTGGGTCGGATCTGCGCCGCATCCGTGAGGGAGCTTCAGTGCCCTCCTGGAGGCAGGAGGTGGGAACAATAGAAGCCGGGCAGGAGCGGGACGGACACACCAACACCCCAAGCCAGGGATGGGGAGGCTTTAACGCCCTGGCAGCAAAGCTCGTCTCGCTTCTCTGGATTTACTGGCAGCGTTTGATCGGAGCCGGGAAACCGCCGAGCAGCGCGCGATGAACAGCGGCGGCGAGGCGGCGGAGGACGGGGCGCCCACCGACCCCGACACGGAGGCGTTCTTCAAAACAGGTAGGAGGGATGGGAGGAGATCACCCATCTAAAGGTGGCTTTCCTCACTCTTCTTCACAGCTCCGTGCAGAAGGTCCGGCGTGATGGAGAGCCACTCACCCTCGTGCTTTGTGCACCAGGCGAGACCACCCATCAGAATGAGTGAGAGAGAGAGAGCCACTCGGGCTGGTTTGGGGGTCTCTTTCTGCCCGAGGAGACCCATCGCACTCATGCTCGTGGAGTAGCTCTGTGAGTCGGAACCCTGAGATAAGCTAGGCTGGTTCACGCTGGAGATGTTGGAGATGCTGGAGCTGGGCTTTGGGAAGGCGATGCCCAGGCTTTGTTTGACACCTCCACTTCTTCCTGAAGCAATGTGGCCACAATATCTCCTCAAAGCCCCTTCCAGTACGAGATGCAACCACATGCTGATGTTTTAATTCGTTTAGGCTACGAGGGTTCTTTATCCAGAACAGCTTCAGTGATGCACAATAGATGAAGCTGAAGATGGCAATGTGGCTTGGTGCATTGCAAGCAGGGTTGGTGGTGTGCATGCATTTATTTTATTTTATTTTATTTATTTATTTGTTGTTATATCACTCAAAAAGGTACCCCTGGTGTTCAGATATGCCCAGTAAAGGTGCTCTGTACACTTCTGGAGAACATGTCTCTCTCTTTTCCCCAAGTTCATGCACAATGATAGGTCAGTGTTAACCAGCTATCCAGCAGGAATAGAGCAACATCCTCTTCCTGTGTTTCCCTCACAGCCGGAGTAAGAGGGAGAGCGAAATTGGCCTGCACTCAATGTGAGGCTGGTCGGCACAGGCGTCTGTCAGCCATTGTATCCAAGCTGGGGACCCGACACTTTAATCCATGCTTTTTGAATGCTGTGTAGTCTGGATCATATAGCCTACAATGGGCCTTGGAGTGGACCATTTAACAAGGATTCAAGCATTCAAAAAGTTCTTGTGGCGATTCTAAAAAGAACAATGTTTTTAATAAAGTTCCCTTTTTTAAAGGGGTGTATTTGAAGTGAGTTGAATCTGAAAAGGAAAAACTCCTGTTGTCTTTTGCCACCACCATGGATGTGCATGTAAACACTCCACCACAAGGACACACCCCAGCAGTCCCAACACTGTACATCAGAGCTGCTGTACACTTTCATCTTCCATACTTTCCATACCCCGATACACATTTGGCACAAATCAAGAATTCTCAGAGTTTGCACACACTACACATGTGAGATCATTAACATCTTAGGTGCCTTCTAGCAGGAAAGCGTCTCCATGTAACTGCTTCACTCTTCTGCGTGTGCCTGAATGAAGCAGGGGTTTCTGGTTTTCAGCTGACGTTCATGTTCAAAAGAAAGTCTTCTTCTTTTCTTTTCATGTGGCACCTTAATTCAGACCAGATTCTTTTTGCCCCTTTGAGTGTAACCATCTGAAGGCTGAATCAGTAATGATGGTGGCTTGTGGAAGTGTTGAGAGACGCATTGTGTTGTGGCCGTTTTCAGGGTGTGCATCGCAACTGCTCTGAACAAACCTTGCTTCCACTCAGTCTGAAGTTAGGGAGGCCTAAAACTAAACCACAACTGCTGTAAACAATCTAGACTTTGCTCAATGCACAGCTGTAGAATTGGAGTCCAGAATCTAGAGGGACCATGGAAGAGCTGTAGAAGCTGATTCTTGATTCATTCAATCTGGATGTGAAGCCTGAGCTGCAAAGACTACAGTGCTGCTTTTTGGGGAGAGGGCTTGCAGATGACTTGCAGATGGTGTGGAGGTCTGAGAGAGTTATCAGGGAGAAGAAAGTGTGTCTTTGCTGTGGTTCAGCTCAGCAGATATAAGGACATCTGCCACTGCCAGCACAGGGAGATGTCGTCAGCCAGTTGTATTGATACGTTATGGCAGCCTCAGCCCCAGGGGAGGTTGAAAGATGTGGAGAAAGATGGGGAGAGGGATATAGTTAGGCAGACAGAGAGAGAGATGAATAGAGATTTGACTGTTTGGAAGGTAATATATATGTACTGGTACTGTGGATTTCTGCCACAGAATGTTTGATACCCCTTGCAGTATGTTAGAACAAACAGCCAGTAGGGTAACGATACCTATAATGGAGGTCTTCCCACTGTCTAAAGGCCTTAATGGAATTCCTATTGCATATGGTTCATTGAAGAACCTTTCAGATATGGTTCTATATAACACCAAATGAATGAAACTTTTGCTTGGATTGTGAAAATGAGAGACCCTCATAAGATATTGCTATTGCAAAACACAGTCTTCTTATATGGATTATCACACAATATATTCTGGAGCCCTAATAGAGAAAGACAGGGACAAAGAGAAGATGGGGAGGGGAAGACGCCAAGAGGGATCTAGAGTGAGACAGAGAGGGTAGGAGACCCAAACAGAAAGAATGAAAGGCCTCATAAAGGCCCTCTCATCCATGGCTCTTCCAACAGCAGTGGGTGTTTGCCCTCAGAGAGAAAGGCATTACGTGGCTGAGTGAGCAGTAATCCATTCACAAACAGCTGTCTGAATGAGCTGAAGTGGTTTTATGCCCTCAGCCTTAAGGCAGCCTCTTTTCCTGCATCTTTGCCACTTGCAGCCATATTAACCTGATGCTAAATGCACATTTGCCCATGCATGAGGGGTCTTCAGCTTATAGCAGTGTGTTATAGCACATGGTTACTGCCCTCAACCTTTTGTTGGCTGGCTGTCTGAAGTGAATAATTGGGATTAGGGACAAGAAAAATTCAGCTTCTGTGTTTCTTCTTCAAACATTCAGGAATGATTTTGTTTGAGGCATCTGACTCCTAACTATTATTAAAAGAGTGATTTGGGTCACAGCTGCTGGTTTTAAACAAGGCGAGCTGCATCCAAGTGAGAGGCGGGTGTCTCCTCGCAGATTGGCATGGTACAACCCTCAAATCAATACCTGTATAGCTTTAGCCTTTTTGTCAACAACAATCGCCTCCCTGCCAGGCTGATAGACTACAGCTGCAGCTGCCTGGCTCTGGTTCCTGCTCTTTCTCTCCAAAAGCTACTTCACTCTGAGCAAGGAGGATTTTCTTCATTGATTACCTAATCACTCAGTGAGCTGGGATCAGGGCCAGGGCCGCAGAAGCCATTAATGATGTCATATAGAAATCAGCCCTTCAGGTGCAGATAGTGATGTGACAAGGCTATTATTAATGACCTGATCTCAATGGTAAGATGATCTGGGGGGGTTGGGTCAGGCTCTCTGTGCTCAGTGCAGTCTGTAAGTAATCGGACAGTGACAAAGTGGATGTTTCTCTGCATTTCAGCACATTTGAAATGATACGATCTGTGAGGTGCAAACTGTGATGATCTTTATATTGGTATTTGTTGAACCATATTAGAAGATTAGCCCTATTTTGATACACAGCCTTGCCAATTTTTGTGCATTTCTGTTGGAGAACATGCATGACTGTCACATTCATCTTCACTAAAGACATCAAGCTACAGTATAATTAAATGTAATAAAAAAAAAAGCCATGCTAATGCATTTATTTTGTCTTTACCTAAGGAAAATTGTTAGATGTGGTGTGCCTTGAATTGAGGAATGAGTGGGTGGGTTCAATGATGCCAAATGGGCATGAGTAGTTTGGTGGTTAGAAGGGTTGTGCCAGTTTTTGGGACTGTATTCACTGTAGTAAGATACATATTATCAAGTCCAACATTTGATTGAATTGGAACGTGAATGCACTAATCATGAAATATAAAGCTCTCTAAGATCTGATGCTCTTGAATTGAGCAGGATAATAGTAATAAGAGCAGTAAAGTAAATTGTGGTATTAAAAAAGATAGTGTACACGATGTGTCAAATGTCTGTTCTGTCTGTCTAATAAATGAGTAAATAAGCTCATAGCCCATGTACATTTAACACTCAAAGCATGAGCATTTATTAGTGATCACTGTTGTCACATGTTGATTCATTTGAAATAAACCAGAGAACAGTAAACCAGTTGGTAAAGTGTGCCTGAAAACTGTTGTAGCCAAACATGGAAACACACCTAGAAGGCATTTTATTTAAAAATGCATAAAAAAGATTTTAAAAAATTGTTACTTTTTAAGTTAAGTTACTTCAAGACAAGTTACTCAACAGTCTTTATTCTCTAAATGTGTTTTAATTTAAATATCAATTAATTTCAGCATGACCTGCTAAGACTAGCTAGCTGGCAGCAGGTCGAAATAAACCATATATTGTCTACAATATATGACTGTTTGGTAAGAAATAAGTCCTCGTTTATACCTGTCATTAACATTCGCCCTGAGTTATCCAATCACAAATAATTGCGTGAATGCATAGCGAATGCAATTCACACCTTGCATTTTAAATCCATCTCCTGTGACCGCTTATGATCGGATTCCTCACCTCCTGATGGGATGGCACACTTTAATTAAATTGAGCTGAGGAACCTACTTTCAATTGCGTACCATCCACATTTATTGCCTGCATCCATTAGTTAGATTGTGATAGTAGCATGATTAGTTAAATCGTGCAGCAGGTGAATGGTGTGGTCTTATTATTAAGTATTTTCTGGCTGGGGTTGTAGATGCGGGCAATGCTTTGCTGTTGTGGACGCATTGATACAGTTTGGCCTTCACACTACAAGAATAATGGGGACATATGCATCTCTTACCATAGTGATTATCTGGCCAGTATACCAGGTTAAATCATACCTGCAGATCCATTTATCTCAAACATGATACTCCATACCTGATAATTGGTTAACTCGAGGTCTCAGTGGGGTCCTTTGCAAGTGCAAGTGTGATTACTGTGTTCACACCTGCCCAATCGAATCACACCGTGGGTGAAAACGAACCAGAGTTTGAACTATCTAGAGAATTAAGAAGCAGTGTTCAGTGGGGTGGACAATATGGCAGAAATGTGACAACACATTTTTGGAGGCATAATATAAGGAACCAGCAGTACAGGAAGTTTTACACACTGCATTGGATGCAATTACACAAGACTAATTGTATAAAGCATACACCTGTTCAGTGCTCAGAAATGTGTGTTATCATGCAATTTATCCTGATAAGAAATATCATCATCATGAATTTAGAATTAAAATGCCAGGTCGGTTGTTAGGAATATACATGAAGTGTGTGAAGAATTACACCCGGGGCCTTGTCCAGTACCTGTCCAGTGCTGTGTGACACAGTGGCCTTTTAGTCTGTGGTATTTTTTATTTGTGATTCTTAACATGTAGGAAAGAAGACGGATGACTGGTAGTTCATCTTCTGAAAACAGTTCTGAAGGCAGCTCTGCCTCTGAGGCAGAAGAACTGCCACTGCTGGAGAATACCCAACTAAAATAATCAGAAGGCAGGGCTTTAGAAAAGTGTCAGAAGCAGTTGCGTTTGTTCTGCGCTCCCTTCTGAACCATTTTGAGTAGTGATTTTGCACATGAGCACTCTATACAGGAGAGCTATGTGATTACTATACTTAAATATGAATGACTAAGCTACAATATAGAATTCTTTACTGGTGTAGTCTGGCATAGTTACACCCTTACTGATTAGCACTGCTTTTCCAATCAAACCTGGCTGATTGGATTCATTGACTGCACTGAGTGGCGGGTAAATTCTGCTGTGACAGACCTTGGCTTTCCTCCAGCTGTATGTGTGTATGTGTGTCTGTGTGTGTGTCTGTGTGTGTGGAGCGGTGGAGTGGGGGGGTTGCTGCACCCTCCTCCACTCTCCACATCATGGCGTCCTTCTGTGCCCCACACAAAGTCTCCAACATGGGGAGAACAATAGGGTGAAACAGGGCACTGTCAGCCAGGACAAAGAACACACCCATGATTTGGCCTCATTGTTTGTGTGTGTGTGTGTGTGTGTGTGTGTGTGTGTGTGTGTGTGTGTGTGTGTGTGTGTGTGTGTGTGAGGGTGAGTGCATTTCCCTTTGTGTCTGTCGTTCTGCGTTGGTCTACTCTCTCTTTTCCCCTGCTACGTCCTTGTTTCTTTCTCTCTCTCTTACTCACCCTTTTGCGTGTATACACACACACACACACACACACACACACACACACACACACACACACACACACACACACACACACACACACACACACACTCACTGTTGTAGAGGCAGATGGCTAATTGGCCAGTGTGAGCCACATGGGTAATAAAGAGGGTGAGAGGAGATTTGACTGGATTATTGAGTCATGATCTGATGTTGAGGGAGAAAGAAGGAAGGAGAAACAGAAAGGGAGAGAGAAAGGAGTTTCCTGTCCTTCTTAAGCAGCTCGTAGTCTCCTTTGTCACCCTGAGAAACCATATGCCTGTGCAAGGCCAGTGCAGTGAAACAGTTAGTGCTGGTGGTTAATGGAGTCAGAGCATATTAGCCGAGGCTCTGAATAAGGCTTTCTGATGGATTGGGAGAACGATGCCCTAGAGGCTTCTGAGTGTTTGTCTGCGCCTCTGCTGATAATGAGGCTGTGGCATTTTGCATTTTTACCAGATAACAGCTAAGTCTCTGTATTTGATATGCTAAAAAATGCATGGCAATTTGGGGGTTATTTGGGTCATTTGACCTCTTCATAATCAAATAAAAAAATCAGTAAAACATCTGTATAGTCTGTCACAGTATACGACTGTATTGCTTGCTAGCAGAAACACGTTTATGGACATCAGTAGTTTATGATGTAGAAAAGTGTTGTACAAATCATGAGTAACACTTTATTTCAAGGCTATGTACGTAAGTGCCCATGCATAACATTGCTGTCATGTCAAAACACCACATTTGCTGTTTTTCATTTTTTGACAGAATGAAATATGTGTAAAAATGATATGATGAACTGAACTGAATTGAACTGCTTTATGAATGAGCATGATATACACTATACACAATCACACTCAACCAACACACACAGGCAAGAAGTGGCAGCAACCATGAAATGACTGTCCACCTGGAGGATTGCATCAAGCACTTTGGGAGTTTCACCCAGGACAGAGTGCCAATCCATAGCTGGGCATGCAGAGACTCATTTACCCACATACGTACTCATTTCACACGCCAGGGCAATTTAGTTAAGGAGAACATGGAAACTCCACCCAGATAGGGCCTTGAACTCAAGATGCAGATGCGGAGAGGTGAATGTGCTAACCACCAAGCCATGGATTTAAAAGCAGTCTGCATTAATTTACAGTGAAGTCAGTTTTCTCAAGATGGCTTAAAATGTTTCATGAAGATATTAAAAGTATTGACATAAAGAGCCTTATGATAAAGTGATAGTTCAATCACATCCATCACACTCTTAAAAAGGTCACTGTTAAGAAGAACTGTTCCCATATTACATGCTTTTTAAATATACAGTTATGAACATCATACACCAATTCTATGAAACATGATGCCATCAAAATTTTATACATAAGTGTATCATTTTATACATAATTTCTCATGACTTTCTCTGAATCGTTCATATAACTGAAATTTAGTGTTTTAAAAAAGGATCCTGCTTCATGGACTATTTTACAACAGTGCCACAAATAGAACAAATGTCAAATATCAAATATATTATATGTACAGATGATTATGATGATCATTTTATACAGTAAAACATAGATGTTTTCACGGTACATGATATTAATCACAATATACTCCGGGTTCCTCTCGCCTCCTCAAAAATGCACATGGCAGGTGAATTGACCATGCTAAATTGCCCCCAAGGTGTGAGTGTGACTGAGTGTGACTAAATAGTTTATACCAAACAGATCAGATTGCTACTAGTGTGGATTGAGGTGCTTTTCAGAAATGCAGCACACGTGGGCTTTGTGTGAAAAGCAAAAAGTGGCATACTTAATGAAAACTATATAGTATTTGTTTTTCAGCCTTCAGACAAATGTTAAATTTTGTTCAGTTTGAGTTTCAGTTTATATCTGTGCATCTCTAGCATCACAAGTAGCAGATTCTTAAAAAAAAAATGCTATTAAAATACTCTGTACAGTGATTCTTATTCCGAACATTCTGCACTTCAGGGATGTATTGATATTTATATCTATTTCAGGATATAAACAGAGGGATATGGGCTGAGGTAATATTGTTATTGAATATAGTTAAAGAGATCAGTGTTTTTAGAACTATCAGTATTCACAAAAAGTGTTTTGTATCATGATAACAAAATGAATTAATCCTGATGTGATTAAACACTGTGATATTGCCCACCCCTAAGAATATGACTTTAGTATAAGGCCTGTTATGCCTATACAATATAACTCACTTTATTGAACATCTTATGTAATCTTGTGAAAATCAAAATAAGCAGTTGATTTTTTTATGCACATAAGTTCTCTATGTAAAATATCTTCAATATAATTTAGCCAAATTGTTGAATATAGTGTGAAGAATCATTTTACCAACAGAATTCAACCTCTTTTATTAACCCATCAGTGGAAGTGAAAACAGTGAGAGCACCTGGAACACTGGAACAGGGGGCAGTCATCTCAGTGCCCAGGGAGCAATTGCAGGATAGATGCTTAAGGTCACCTAAGCCATGAATGCCAGTCATGGTAATGGAACCAGTAACCTTTAGGGACTATACCAATCCTGCTTCTTTAGTCTTTAGGTCATGACTGGCCCCTATGCACATAACTATATTAGACCGAGTTTGAGTTTACAAAAGGATGATCCAATGGTCCAGAGACAGAGATAAACCTTATAGCTTTTCTATTTCAGTACCTTCTTTCCAGTCATAAGCTGGTGCGATTGTGGCCTGGTTTGAGTCCCTGAACTGGCAGGACATGACTGAAGTGCTCTTAATTCCCCAGCTGCTCCCTGGTTCCTGTGGATAGGGCTTACCACTGTGTTTACCATCCCCTGGTGTATGTGTTTGACTGCGTGAATAGGTAAAATGTGGAGGACATATGCACTTTAACGTTTTATTTGCTAAAGGACTGCCACTGAAATCTGAAGCTTATGGATCCAATGTCTCTTTTATATAAAGAGGATTAAACACATGAATAAAATATGTTACACCAACTTAGTTGCTGTATGGACACATTTTAATGAAGTGCAGCTGGTTGAAGCAGTGTTTAACAATGCAGATCACCTGCTATAGAAGCCTATTTGTGCAGCTGCAGATGATTTCAGCTTGATTTCTGACTGCTGTGAAACTGATCTTTTTGCTGTCTTGTAGTTGGGAATACGATGGAAAGTATTTCCAGACACACTGAGCTGAAAAGGGCTCTCCAAACTGTCTGATCCCAGTACAAATTGGAATACAAACATGAAATGACAGCGCTAATCTCTAAACACTGTTTAACCTTCTCTATGTACCTCCTTCTTCCATGGCTGTACACCTATTGATTGTGGTTTGGGCAGTGCTCAGGGTGCAATCCTTCTGCAACGGTCACACTTTTGACTTTTTGACATTCTGTATTTAAACATTTGGGTATTTGATCTTCATTATAATGATATTGAGAGATAGGTGTATTAAAACTAAACAAATAAAATTATCTGTTATTTTAATTAATAGACATGCATTTTTGTTGTGGGAAAAAGTTACAACACCCCTATATTTAGTATGACTGAATAAATGCCTCAAATTAGAAACAGGTGCAGCGCATCAGCTGCAAATGATTAGACCATCCTTAGACGGGACTTTGGATGAGGTCTTATTTAAACCATAGACATTAGCTTGGTTTGCTCTTGATCGTTGAAGTGAGTGATATCTCCATGGCGAGATCCAAAGAGCTCTCTGAGGCCTTAAGAAAAAAGTTTGTAAATGCAGACGAGGGAAGGGATTTTAAAATATCTCAGAACAATTAGAAATCAACTGCCAAAATGGTCAGGTCAGACTGTCCTAGCAGGTTTAGCTCAATAGCAGACCACAATATGTGTAAAAACGTCAAATCAAATCCTAAAATTCCATCACTAGACCTACAGGTCACTCTTGCCACAATTGGTGTCAAAATAAAGCACAGCAGAAAGGAGGTGTGGAGGAAATCCTTGTAAAAAAGAAACCACATAAAACCTTAAGATTTATCTGTCCAAAGCACATTGTTCCAGCGTTCCCAAGCAAATTTTAGTCCATCAGTCATTATCTTATCCACTTCTTCCTGAACTGGGTCAAGGTTGATCCAGAGTCCACCTTGAGTCATTGGGCACAGGGCAGGAACACTGCCTGGACAGGGCACCAGTCTATCACAGGGTACCACAGACAAACACAGTCACCCTCACCTAGGGGGCAATTAAGCATGGTCAATTCACCTACCATTTTTGGGAGCCAGGAGGAAACCAGAGCACCTCCACCTGGACACAGGACGTAGTAGACAGTGACCTGAGTGGGAATCAAACGCCCAACCCAGGAGCTGTGTGACATGCATGTCCACCATGCCACCTGCAACCTTTAGTCTTGCTTGATTTATTTATTTATTTATTTTCCATTTTGTTAATGTGTTGAACAATGTTTCCATTGTACAAAATCATGTCATAATATTCCCACGTTGAACACTGAGCTATAAGGAGATCTGTTGAGTTCTGTTGATTTATTGATTATTGTACTGAGTGTTGTCAACCACAAAACAAAGGATCAAAAGACCGATAAGATAATGGAATTCCTCATTTTCAGCTATCACTTTATTTTGGCCCCTCACATTTTATACCATTTTACCCTCATCATCATATTTATTTTTTAAAGCGCTTTCAGTGTTTTTCTTCACTCAGTGTTCTGTGGAATCCCCATCTCTAAGGAATATGCTGCCATGAGAGCAGACTCTTGTCTAGGCTATATTGGGATGTGAATCATATCATGGGCTGAGTGCATTGTCTCATAATTGAATTCTCCTATTGCTGAGTTGGATAAGGACTGGCAGCAGTCTTGGGAGCCTGCTGTATGATTGCTAGGTTTTAGCAAGGGTGGGAAAATGGCCTTGTGCTAAAAGCTATTGATTTTCTATACTTGTATACTCAAATCCATTTGTGTGTATGTGTGTGCTTGTATGTCTGTTTGTAGCTACCAGCAGCAGAAAGAGAGTACTGTGACGTAATATGATTGCAGACAGACAGGCCTAAAAGAAATCATCTTATTAGCTCATATTTGGAGGGTCATCCACAGCTATGGCATCAAACATTTAGACATTCAGACACTTAAAGCAGTGTGAGGATGACAATATTGCCTCACAGTAAAAGACCAAAGTGTGTACTCTGCCAGGTATGAAGAGTCTTGCATCAAACCAGTGCTGCATGCACCATATACGAACAGAGGGAATCCCATAAATAATTGGACAGTTGTTTCTTATTATTATTTTTGCACTACAGGCCTGGGCTTGGTTTCCCAAAAGCATCATGGTACAAAGACTTGTAGATAAATAGAATACTCACTCACTCTGAACACTCTCTCTACCAGTTAAAGACAATTTTAGGCCATCTAAAAGGTCAACCTATGATTTATGATTTTTTTTCTTGTGTAAGTGTTGGTTTTCTCTGAGTACTGGATTCCTTATGCCTCCCAAAAATGTGGTATGTGGACTGACCATGCTAAATTGCCCCAGTTATGGTTATGTGTGGTACCCTGCATTGGACTGGTCCAGGGGCATTCCTGCATTGTGTGATTCTGGATAGGTTCTGGACCCACTGCAGAACCACTTTTCCTTTTCCTGTAATGTTTTTTGTGACGGCGACACTATGTAATGTTGATAATGGGAAAAGGCAGTGCCTGGAAAACTGTATGAAATACAGCCAAAGCTACAGTGCCTTGCAAAACTATCTTGCCACTGGGATGTTTGCCCATTCCTCAAGGTAAAACTGCTCCAGCTCCTTCGGGTTAGATGGTTTCCGCTGGTGAACTTCAAGTCTGACCACAGATTCTCAATTGGATTAAGGTCTGGGCTTTGACTGGGCTTTTCCAATACATTTACACATTTTCCCTTAAACCACTTCAGTGTTGCTTTAGCAGCATGCTTTGTCATTGTACTGTTGGAAGGTGAACCTCCGTCTCAGGCTCAAATCACTGACAGACTGAAACAGGTTTTGCTCAAGAATATCTGTGTATTTAGCACCATCCATCCTCCTCTTGACTAGTTTTCCAGTCCCTGCTACTGAAAAACATCCCAACAGTACGATGCTGTGACCACCATGTTTCACATGTTTCACCATGATTTACATGATATTTTTTCTGGCCACTCTTCCAATCTCTGCTGCTCCTTCAGGGTTACCTTTGGTCTCTGTGCTACCTCTCTTATTAATACCCTCTGAGAGTTTTGGTGGGTGACCCTCTCTTGGCAGATTTGTTGTGGTACCATTTTCTTTCCATTTGATGATAATGGATTTGATGGTGCTCCAGGGGATCATCAGAGATGGGGATATTTTTTGTAACCCAACCATGACTTTTACTTCTCAAAAAATTTGTCTCTGATTTGTTTGGCGATCTGTTGTTTTGTTACTGGTGCCTCTTGCTTAATGGTGTTGCAGCCTTCAAATATTTTTTTAATACATATATACATATCATAATGTATATAACGTACAGTTCAGATAAAAAAACAACAACATTTAAATACAGGTTGTAATGTTAAAAAATAGGTAAAAATAAAAAACACTGGGGTGAATACTTTCGCAAAGGACTGCACAATGGAATTGTAAAGATCAAAGCATATTTATGTGTTAGAGTGGCTCAGTCAAAGTCCAGACTTAAATCCAATTGAGAATCTGTGGCAAGTCTTGAAAACTGCTTGAATACTTTCTGTGATACAGATCCAATCTGACTGAGCTTGAGCTATTTTGCAAAGACGAATGTCCGCTTCTAGATGCGCAAACTGGTAGAAACTTTTCTTAAAAGGCTTAAAGCTGTAATTACAGTGAAAAGTGTTCTACAAAGTTTCCAGATCTTTATTTGTAAAAAAAAAAAAAAACATAGATCATTTCCTTTTTTTCACGTCACAATTATATGCTATTTTGTGTTAGTCTATCATGTTAAATCCCAAAAAAATAAACTTAAGTTATCGTGAAAAAATGAATACATTTTAAAGGCCCTGTAAATTTGAAAGACAAGATTTTTTTGGGTCCTGTTTTGACAAAAAAATTTAATCACTGTGAATGTATTTCTAAAACATAATTTTAGACCAAATCTTAAACCTATTGTAAAGCTTTGTAACAGGGATCAGTGTGTTCATATTCTCTTGAACACCAGACTACTCTGAATGACTTTATTTACATATAAATTATTTCATTCTGCACTCTTTTTAAACAGGTGGAATATCATTTTATAGTTTGCCCCATAATCACATACAGGAAAATGACAAACTCCTGGACATAACAACTGGGGTTATACAAAGGCCTACTCCTTTTCCAGTTTAAAGTTACTGAGGCCATTTATGATTTGATTAGCAACATTCCTGTTATAACCTGTTTTTGAACAGTACTATACACCAAACCACTTAAGTTGCTCTGGCTGTTTATGATCCGATCAGCAACAATTAAATTAACCGGTGCTACAGGCAGATAAGACTCTTACATCTACGTTTATATATTCCATATAAGAATCATGGGACAATTGTGTCAGTTACTGGTGGTCTGCACTGTGTTCTCTACACTAGCTACAGTTCTCCACATTGTATTTTCCAAATTACTGCTTCATTAATTAACATAATAAAGGTTTATTTTGGTTAAGATAAATTGTATTGGCAGAAGAAGAATTTCTAATGGAAACACTATATTTGTGGATTGTCATGTCAGCTCCCCCCAAATACTTCCCACTAATTTGGCATTTCAGTTTGCTCCTGGTGGTGTGTTTCTGCTGCTGTTGCCGTTATGCAAACTGGAGACACACCTACGACAAGCTTTTTTTGGCAGGCTTCTCAGAGGGAGTAATAGCTTTGAAAAAAGCGGAAATGAAAACTGGTATTGGAATAGTTCTGCTGGAAAGAGTACAGGTCTCATCTTCATGTTTTTTTTTTTTTCTTCAGAAGGGGCATTTCAGGCTATCCTTGCACTGTCAGGGAGAGCTCCCACCAGGCCAGCGGCAGCTCAGGCAGCTCCAAGGACACATGGGTGGAACCAGAGAGGAGTCATGCATATTTAATCTGCAGCTCAATGAGTCAGGTTCACTGTCCTGCTGTACTGCTACAGTGGAGGGCGTTGGAGAAAGAGAAAGCATGAGGACAGACAGGAAGAACCACTGCAGACAATCACATATACAGAGATAATTCATTTATGGAGATAATTGATCTCCTAGTGAAGTGGATTTAGATTTCCATTAGCCTTCTAGCTTCACTACTGTTTCTTGAATTACACCACTGGAATACTATACAGTAAACTCACTAGTGGTATATCTTAGCTGGAACACCACAATCCAAAACCTAACCTAACAATTATTTCATGTTACGTTCACACTCAGCTTTAGTATTGATCATGATCCCACCTACATGGGGGATTCAGGCCTTTGTATAAATGTGGCATCTGAAAGTGAAGGCAATGCTGAGCAAGCGCTGCTGCATTCAGCACTATCACCTCTAGCCTGGTCAATACACACGCACACATGCAAACACACACACACACACAGACACACACACACACACACTTCAGCAGGTTTTGCATCACCATTCAGAGAGAGAGAAAAGCACACAGTAAGCCAAAAAAAGCTCAAAAGCTAGACTAGACTGTTAAGAGAAAGCTGCTTGGCTAATGCTTTTAGAGCATAATATTTCACCAGTGTAAAGACAGAGGATGCAGAAAAAGAGAGAGAGAGAGAGAGAGAGAGAGAGGGAGGGAGGACGTAATGGTCCATGGAGGTTGGCCGTCTTTACGTACTTGTATGCAATCAGTCAGAGTGCCCTCAGCATCCTTCTAATGACTTTGGCTAAACCCAGAGACAAACATCTCTTTCTGTCTGTTTCTGTAAACCTGCCCTCCAACTGAGGAATGATTTTGCCATTTTATACGGTACCCCACTCTTTTTTTTCACATTTTGACTCTTCTGACTATTCATAATCCCTGTTATTAAAAGATGTCCAATAACCTATCAATTATTAAGGAATAATAAATTATTCAGATTATGAATCACTAAGTTACTTCTTATTAGCTCACAGCTAATTGCTAGCTAACAATTAAGTAATTGCAATAAAGCAATAAAGATAAATATTTTATTTTAAAAAAAAGACATTTTATGAACTTTAAAACTAAGGATGTCCAAAGTAGAAGCAATGAAGTACATCATTAAGTAATTTTTCCCATAATTTGATATTGATAATGATATTGTTGCAACTAATTTGATCATTGATTTTAGTTGACTAAAGCTATGTTTGCATGTATATGTGCGCACAGAAGACAAAAACCTTTGCATGAGCATGTTTACCCTGTATTGTTACGGGCTTCACAACCCGGGTGGGGAATAGCATGTAAACACACCTGAGTTGAGGCCATGCGTTTTTATTGTCCCAGTTAGAGCCTGGATGGACTCAAAAGCAGATAATGCACAGATGCTCAAGGTGGGAGCTGAACCTTGGCTGTCTGTTTGGGGAAGCAGTGCTCTTTCCTCTATTCCACAGGGGCTGAGAGTGCTTGGTGACTGTGAAGGCTTGTCAGACCTCAGTAACACGTGGTTTGAGCTTTGGGTTCTATATATAAAAGAGGAAAATGGAACGTTTTAAACAGAGCGCTAGGAAATGTCTAACTAGTGTCCCAAGGAAGAAGAGAATGGAAAAGAGAGGGCTGACGATCAGCCGTGAGCAAAAAATAAAATGAGATAAGTAGGATTTGAACCCCCACGAGCAGAGGGGAAAGATGGTCAGTGGCAGACACAGGCTACCATGAAACTGGGAAGCAGAGTGTAGACGGCCTAGGTTAAGTGCTTTGTGGATAGGAAAAAATGGAAAACAAGGAAAACCACAACACAGCCCCTTTTTGGGGAGAGACAAGGAAAAACTAAAATATTCCTTTTGGAGGGAAAACTGAGAATTGAAAACAGCTCCTTTGTGGAGGGGAAATTAAAATATAGCACCTTTTTAGGAGGGGGAAGAGGGAAGAGAAACACCTCCTTTTTGGAGGGAAGAGAGAAATTAGACTCATTTATGGACTCAACTGAATTCAATTAATGACTCCAAGACTCTGCATGGAGTGGACCATGTGGATGGATGCCTTATGGAGGGTGTGCAAATCATTTGGCTTGATTATGGCCATAATTAGTATGAGATGCAAGTGGCTCCTTACATGTATAGGTCAATGGTACTTCATAAAGGGAGATATCAGAAGACCATGAAGACGTTTAATCATAAATCAAACACTACTGTGTCATGTACACTGGAAGTCACAATATTACAGATTGTAATTCTAAAAAGAGTGTTAAAAATGTATAAGACTTGTAATCAGTGTAGAAATCTGGATGTAGGTATAGTTTTATGCTTTATGTAGTTCAGTATATAGGGAGTAAGGAGGTTTTTGAGTTCTGTTCCTCGTGTTGTTTACTATGGAGGGAGTAAGGAGGTTTTTGAGTTCCGTTCCTCGTGTTGTTTACTATGGAGGGTGTAAGGGGGTATTTGAGTTCTGTTCCTCGTGTTGTTTACTATGGAGGGTGTAAGGGGGTATTTGAGTTCTGTTCCTCGTGTTGTTTACTATGGAGGGTGTAAGGGGGTATTTGAGTTCTGTTCCTCGTGTTGTTTACTATGGAGGGTGTAAGGAGGTTTTTGAAGTAACTGAAATAAATGTGATGTTTTAGGAAGTGTCTCATCAATCACTGTTGACACAGAACTCTAAACTCCAAAGCGTAGTCTAACTTAATGAGTGTGAACTAAGATAAGTTTCATGTCAAAGTCTAATAATTTAATAAAAAAACAATCAGTTCTCTTTAATCACTCTCCACCTGAGCTGTGTTTGTGTATGCCTGTGAGTGCTTACAGAGAGCTTTTCCCTTGGAACTGTACTTCATCTTGACAGATTTACATCAGCCCTCATACTCTTTAGCTGGCCAGACATGCACCCTGTCTGGAGTGACCACACAGAGCACTTACATTATATGAGATGTACCCTCTCCCTCTCTCCCCCTCTCTCTCTCTCTCTCTCTCTCTCTCTCTCTCTCTCTCCCCTCTCTCTCAGAGTTTACAATATTGGCTGATGTATCAGACACATTCTACAAGTACTCTATTGCTTAAACCAATGAAAATACACGTAACACTACTCATAATCCTCTGCATTCTGCCAAACCAGCTCTGACCTATCAATGCTCTCTACAAGATTCCTGAAAATGCCTTGTGTTATCTGCCACTGAGAACATTAGCAGCAGATTCCTAATTCATGTCAGTTGTGAGATAGACTCACCACAATTTGGGCTTGTTCTTCCATCACATCTCACAGATGGTTGATTGGTTTGCCATCTGGGAAATCTGGAGCCCAGGGCCACACCTTGAACTCTTCATAATGTTTCTCAAATCTTTCCTAAACAATGTGTATGGTGTGGCACTATGTATTTTTCTATTGAAAGAGGCCATTGCCATTGATAAAAATCAATTTCATGAAGGTGTGTACCCAGTTTGCAGTAGTGTTTAGACAGCTGGTAGTCACATGAATGCCCAGGACCAGGGCTTTCCAGGAGAACTTCGCTCAGAGGATCCATCTACTGGCTTGTCTTTTTCCCACAGTGCATCCTGATGCCAACAAGTAAATTGCCCACAAACCTGAACATCCATGTGATGAAAAAGGGACTAGGTGACCTTCTTCCAATGCTCCAAGATCCAGTTCTGATTCTTTCATGTCCATTGCAAGGCAGATGCATGGGTAACCAACTGGTCTGTCTGTGGTTATGCATTCCCATCTGCAACAGGATGGTGACACATCCCATAACCATTGCTAAAATGTCTAAAACATCGGCCACATGTCCCCTTTTGTCAACTAGGACCAGATGGGACAGCCGTCATTTTTTGTGCATCAATGAGTTTTGGGTGTCCAATATCTTGTTGCCAATTTGTGGTTTATTTGACAATTTGGCCATTGTCAAAGTTGCTTAGTTCTTCACGCCTTCACGTCTTTTCGCATACGTCCAACAAATCCAGTTGGAGATCTGACACTTATGTTACCATGCAAAAGTACACTATATATCTGTGGACGCCCCTTCTAATGAATGTTTTCAACTATTTTAGGCTGCACCCATTGCTGACATAGATGTGCAGAGACACATACACAGCACATCTAATCCATGTAGAGAAGTACTGGCAGTAAATCAGGACCCTCTGAAGTAGTTAACATGAAACTATCCTGACCCATAGGCCAGAGGGGTATAAAGCCCCCAGCAATGAGGTGTGGAGTAGTGGAATTGTGTTCTCTGGAACAATGGTGCTTCATCCAGTACTTTTGGGATGAGTTGGGAATGAGATGGGGTGGTAATCATCAACAGGAATGCAATCAGGTCTTCACAGCAGTGCTCCACTAATGTACTAAAGTAGTAAAACGCCCTCCTTGGACAGTGGAGACAGTTACCTCAACAAAAGCAGGAAACTCATTTTTAATATTCTTGATTTTGGAAGAAACAATGACTGAGTTGGTGTCCCAATACTTCTGTCATGCTATACAATATCTCGTAGATAATTGGCATAGTTTGTAAGTATGTATAACATTTATTGGGTGCTATTGACTCCTGTGGATTGATTGTCAGAAAGATGATTACTATGAAGGCTTTGCTCATGAACTCAGATAGTGTGTGCTTTAATTAATAAATTGTTCTTTTTCGAGTGATATTTGCTTGGAGCCTTGTAGATTCAGGGCCGCTTAGCTGTCAGTGAAGACAGGGATTTAACAGCATGGAACTTGATTACTTTTTTCTTGAATCAAATGGAGGAAAGGGGAGATGGGGAATAATCTCATCAAGAGTTGAGCTGAATATTGGTGTGCCTGCATGTATGCATGTATCTCTGTGTGTATGTGTGTACATGTTTCCTCAGAGAGAATGTGTGTGTGTTGGTTTTTGTGAATGTGTCTATATATGTATATGCACTTGTGTGGGTGGTGCGGATGGTTTCTGTTGTGTTTTATGAACATGTTCTGTGGACATATATTCCTCTGGCACTCCTCAACAACACATAAAGTATGCAAACAGTCTGTATTTTAGAAAGCCTTGGGAATATAAAGAAAACATACAGTCAGAATCAATGTGAGTCTGGATTTGCTCAGATTTTTGCGTGCCTGTAGAATACTGACTGTTATTCCTGTGTTGGGGTTTACATCTCATTTAGGATTAGCTCACCTGCATTTTTATTGCACATCAGTGCATTAGTGCGCTGTCTGATGAACATATTGTATGACCTGGGTCACTGGGGAAATAGAATAGGACTGCCATGATACCTAAATTTATACTACAATATCTATAACAGGTGCAGTGGCTGTAAAACACTTGTTCTGTTATAACATCCAATGTGCATTAGACTGAGCACACAATCAACTAGCCTATCTAATCTCATTACAGATAGTGAACACACAATGGTTCAAAAGTTGGGCTGAATCTGTATTCTTGCAGAAATATTTTTTTCTGCTCCTTTGCCCTGCTCTCAGCTCCTCCTCTACTCTGCTCCCCTCTGCCCCCATTTGTATTTGCACATACACACTATGGAGAGTGTGTAAGACTTAGTGTCTATTAAGAAGACATGAAAATCAAATTTTGGTATGTTTAAATATGGTAAAAAAGGACAGAAGAAGGATTTCATGGGGTGTCTGAATTTTTTCCACATCACATATCATATATCACCATTCAGCTATACATATATTATATATATATATATATTTTTTTTTTTTTGCGTAGATCTGTAATTGTTTTATTTTTAATATGCATGAAAATGCATTTATTGCGCATTCAGTTGTTCTTTGATGTGTAATGAATAAATATGTATGTATCTGATTTTGATTGGAGTAAAAATGCTCAGATGTTGTTTAACAACCCTGTTATTTAGCTTCAGGATCATTGTACTTTTATGAAGAGCTTCTAAAAAAACAACAACTATAAAAGTTAGATCTGCTTCTATTGGCTGGTTTACAACACTGAATATTATAGCGTAGATTTAAAACTGTAAAAAAACAACAAGATTGTAATTATTCCATTGAGAGGAGCTAGTTGGGGTGGCTTGGGCATCTAGTGAGGATGCCTCCTGGATGCTTCCTTGGTGAGATGTACTGGGCACGCCCCACCGGGAGAAGACCCAGAGGAAGATCCAGGACACACTGGAGAGACTATGTTTCTCTGCTGGCCTGTGAATGCCTTGGGGTTCCCCTGGAAGGGCTGGACCGAGTGGCTGGGGAGAGGGAAGTCTGGGTCTTTCTGCTTAGGCTGCTACCCCCGCGACCCGACCCCGGATAAAGCGGCTGAAAATGGATTATTCCTGAGTCTTATCAGATAGTGTTCCTGTCATCTTATTTTGTGCTTTCAGTGCACTATGCTGTTAGCAAGCTGAAGAGTTTGTAAGTTGAACTTTTAGTTTTGACCTCAGTTGACCTGGGTTTGGCAGTTTTACCAGTTGACATGCTTAGTTTTACTAAGCTGACATAGTGTAGTTTGTTTTTGAGGGAGTGGAGGGTGAAGGGAAGAGAATGTGAAATCTAGATTAAATTTTTTTTTTGAATTAGCTTTTAGCCTAGGACAAATCCACATTTGCTTTTTATTTTGATACCAGTAACTCCCTAAATCGTAATGCTCAAATCAACCCCAAAATCACAAAGGGTGTCAAATACATATAATCAATATTATTTGATGAAAAATAAAAAAATAGATATTATATTAATGTTATATATATATAGATAATGAAGTCTTTTAAGGGTATCCTTATAAGGGATCTAGTTTTCTTTTTGCTCAATGATAATGACTTAAGTATTTAAAACTGATATTTGATAATGCTTTAACTGTACTCCATACAAGCAGAATGCTTATCCCCGTTTTTATATTTTATAAAGGTTTTTGTACTTGCATCAGTGTCAGCCAAGAATTACCACTTGTTGCTGACTCTGCAGAGAGGCAGTGAGCAGAGGTGCCTGAGTGTGTTATGTTATGTATGTCCTGTCCTCTCAAGGAATTCATGAAGTCTGTGATACATTTGAGATGGGATATTTTACAGTATAACCCCCTTCATGTTGTCCTTCTATAGTTGTACACTTTCAGAGATGGGCTACCACTCTCCCAACATTGCCAAAATTTGTACACTGGACCTGTAAGAACCATATATTACTGCCTACTAGAAACATCTGGAAACCTCATCCAGCCACACAGAGGGAGTGAGCGAGACCCACTCATTGAATTCATAAAAAAGGGTTTTCGGCTGGCTGAGTCGGAAAATATGTCTTACAGATAATGGCACAAAGCTGGTCTCCAAATAATAAGTGTGTCTGAAACGGGGTGAGCTGATAGATGTAGGCTTGGAGGCCCTGTTTCCAGCACACAGCTGACATTTATGCCTCATTTATCTGGCTGTGATAAGCCAAGGGGCCTTCCAGAGCCATCAGGTGTAGGGGTAGGGATCACCCTTTTGGAAACAAATGCTGAATTTTGCATGGTCCAAGATGTAGACACACACTTGATCTTAGCCAAAAGGCCGAGAAGCGATTAGATGTAGACTGATTACACATGTGTGTAATTGTATCTATTTGAGGTGTTATTCCAGTGCTCAAAGTCATGGTGTGAGAAATTTGCAGCCACACAGTTTGCCCTGTGTGGAACACAGCTGTTAATGAACGCACCGGGAGCACTGGCACTGTGAGCACACAGCTTCACTGCCAGTACAAATGAACTATTCCATTACAGAAAAGGGAAGGAGTCTATAAAGTGAAAGGAGTGGATGTAAGCAGTGGTTATAATGAATGGGGGTTGGGTTAGGGAAATAGGAAGAGATGGTGAGAACTAGAGAAAAGTGCAACACAGCAAGTGCAAGAGGATAAAAGTGTGGAATCCTGCTTCAAGTAGCCTAATCAATGCAGTTCAAAGGATCAAAGGGAAGAGTATTGTTGGTCTCAGTGAAAGATTCTTGTGCTCCATTGCTGTATTAATCAAAGACCAGTGTTTGGTGGAATCAAAGACAGAAAGTGAATGGAGTAGTCTGGAAGCGGCAGAAGAAATTTACACTGTAAAGCCTAGGCATGTTTACAAACTTGGCAGTGCCGCATACATCAGCATGATGTAATAAGCGTTGCTGTCAGCTGAGTGGAGCGTGGTGCTGAATAGGAGGACTGAGGTATTAGTCTATGAACTGAGTTGACTCTCCTGCATTGGGTAGGCCATTAGGCTCTCATGTGAAAGCCTGGCTGGATTTATGCATCATACCGATGTTAAATTACTGCATAAAACGTCTGCTGTTATCTCAGGGGAGGACTGATTTCGTTTTAATTTGCAGCTCTGAGGGCAAAATGTTTAACACTTTTTAACTATTGAATTGCGCTGTCTCAAACACATGATAATGTACACCCATTACAGCTCATGCGTGGAAACACACACAAACCTGTGCATGCGTCAGATCCTTTTTCCACTCTGTGCCTAGAGGGAGCTTAGAGCTGGGGTCAACATTCAGGAGTATTAACATTTGCAAGTATGTGACTGGAGTGCAGGAGCTGAGGTTTCGCTCCCTGGATTTGTCTGGTGTAATCTGAAGAGGGAGTACTGGGGTCTTGTGGGTACTGCATGCTGTAGCTAAGACGGCTAAGGAGGTTTGGCGTGAAAGTGTGTGTGTGTGTGTGTGTGTGTGTACAGTACACTGGAAATGGTTGGAAAAGGCCCGAATACCACTGACATAAAACGCTCTCCTCATGCCCATATGGAGATGATGGAGAAAGCAATCCTATTTGCCTCGCCACAGATGGACCCTGGCCAATGGCGCGCTCAAGTTGAGGCCGATGGCGTCCCACTGCAGCCACTGCTACGCCGCTACATTGGCAAGCAATTGAACTGTTCCTTTTCCCCATAACTGATAGGAAATAAAGGATTTTGTAACTCCATTTGTTTGTAATGAGTTGAGCAGTGGCTGTAGGGACTGAGCATTTACCCCTGTTTTCAGGGCGTGTTTAAAAACAGCTGTCACTAGTAATTAAAGCTCATTTTCCTATGCCCAGTTCCCATGCCGACTGGGCTGCTCTGTCATTGTGGGTCCAGGCTCAGGGCATGCAAAGCAAAGACTGCGTGCCATCCGACCACAACTGGCTAAACTGATTGTGCAGACAGCGTATCTGCAGATTGTATTAAACAGCCAAAAAAAAAGAAAAGAGTGTGCTAATGGCCTTAAGGGGAGAGAGTTCAGCTTAATGAGATATCCATTATAGCAGCACCAGAAAGCAATATAAGATCATGCCGAGCTCAAGCGCTTGGTGGTCATCTTGGCTTCGTGTTGAGTCTCTTTGGAATATTGTCTATTCAGGTGTTTAGAAAATAAGACTGAATTGATAGTGTCTGTCAACATTTATCGATTAACCTAAACAGCATATCAGCGAACAACTTATTCAGTGGATAAACCATTCAGCTGTATAGGGATTGTAGACCTAATTGAAATCACCTGAGATATTGAACTTAAGCAGAATGTTAGAAATTGATTTATTGCTTCTTGCAAAGGAAATGACAGTCATTGATGGTCTAGGTATGCCTCTAGCAAATGTGTATCTCCTGTGTGGTTAGTCAACACCACGTACAAGATGTAAGCACTAGTGAAAATACAATTTGAAATTATTATACACACACATACAGTATAAACATTTGGAGTCCACTGTATTTCATTCTACATTAGCCATATTTAGAGTTATTTTGACATAGTAATAGAATTTGTACAGTATAATTGAAATGACATTTATTCGTAGTTGAAATGACGGCTGATGTAACAGAGATGTGTTCCTTCCTCAGCATTTGGTGTTACATATTTCTTATTACACCGTCTTTACAAAGTGAGTTTACCAGCTTCCTGCAATGCATACTGAAATATAATTCCATTTAATACCAGCTTATAGGGAGGATTAAGCTCTGTACATGAAGTAACTGCTGGTAACAAAAATGATCAAGCTGTGTGTTGCAAATGGGTCTCTGGCCTGTGTGTGTGTGTGTCTTTGTGCAGTATCTGAATTACTTGTGTATGTATATGTATATATGTTTTGCACATTATGTAACAGCCTGATTTCAAAAGGAATTAAATTCATTTTCCCCTCAAAATTCTACAAACGAAACCCCATGATGACAAAGTGTGAAAGGTTTGTTTGAAATCTTTGCAAATTTATTAAAAATAAAACACAAAAAACTAAGATAGTCTTTTTGAGTATGATGCTACAAGCTTGGCACACCTGTTTTTTGGACGTTTCTCCCATTCTTTTTTGCAGAACCTCTCAAGCTCTATCAAATAGATGGGGAGTGTTGGTGCACAGGCATTTGTAGATTTCTCCAGAGATGTTGAATGGGGTTCAAGTCTGGGCTCTGGCTGGGCCACTAAAGAAAAAATTCACAGAGTTGTCCCGAAGCCACTCTTTTGTTATCTTGGCTGTGTGGTGTGGGTCGTTGTCCTGTTTGAAGATAAACCTTCCATCCATTCTGAGGTCCAGAGCACTCTGGAGCAGGTTAGCATCAAGGATGTCTCTGTACATTGCAACAGTCTCCTTTTCCTTGCCCATGACTAGTTTCTCAGTTCCTTTTCTGCAGAAAAAACATCCCCAAAGCATGATTCTGCCACCACCATGCTTCACTATACTAATGTTAATAGATAGGTGGTGAGCAGTGACTGGTTTCCTCCAGACATGATGTTTGGCATTTAGTAATCTTTTTGTTTTTCATTGCCTGAGAGTCCTTTAAGTGCCTTTTGGCAAACTCCAGATGGGCTGTCCTAGCCTTACTGAGGAATGGCTTCTGTCTGGCTACTCTACCATACAGGCCTGATCATACAGGACTGACAGAAATGGTTGCCCTTCTGTAAGGTTCTCCTCTCTCCACAGAGCAATGTTAGACCTCTGTCAGAGTGACCATTCGGGTTCTTGGGTCACCTCCCTGACTAAGGCCCTTCTACCACAATCACTCATTTTGGCTGGGCGGCCAGCTGCAGGTAGAGAGACAATTCCTTAGAATTCATGGCTTGGTTTGTGCTCTGACATGCCTACTATGGGTTTTGTTCATCCCATTAGAGGGAAGGATACACATTCAAATTTGCCAATCTATGATTGATGGTGCATAAGCTGATTTCCATTGTTGGATATGTAACCTCCTATCCCACATTACAGCAGTTTGGATCCATTCTGTGTGGATAAATGAAACTGCCTTTCAAGGTAGACAGTCTCCCAATAAAAAGTGCAAAAAAAAGGGCCAATAATATTCTGAATATATGAACTAAAGTCCAAAACACCTGTTTTTTGGGGCAGGACCACAAAACGTGTGTCAATGAACCATCATCATGGCAATTCCAGCACCAAGGATCCCTTTAAAGATGAACCCTATACAATCTAGAGGGCGTCCAGTACATTGTATTTAGAATCTTAAATTGTGTTTGCCTAGAACAAATATCACGTGACATGCTTTTTGAATATTGCAGGCTGTCATCTCGTTTTGTTTTAGTTGAATGAAATCCCAATTCATCACTTCTTTTTTTGGTTCTGGTCTTTTTCTCCTAAGGCTGGATATAAAAAGGTGTAAATAGCCTTGTTTTGGGTAATAGCATGAAACAAATGGCTAATGCTGCTATCAGTCTTCATAGGTATGTGACAGAGATAGTGTAATTGGACACAGAGAGAAAGAGAGTGCTTGAATTGTAGTTCACGAAAAGGCAATTGAAGTAAGGTTTAATGCTCTGTTAGCTTGGTAGAAGTCAATTAGCTTGGTTCAGTTTTAATAGGTTTTCCTTAAGGGCTTTCGCTCAGTTGGATTAATCACCCTGTCTCTCTGCTGGATGCCGCATGCGCTTCTAAAAGGAGCAAAATAATGTGCTAAACGTCAGCACCAGATGTGTGTCTGTATTTTTAGAAAGTTGGCCTGGAATAGCAGATACTGCACAGTCATAGCCGTCTAGAGACGGCTCGTGCTTTCGCTCATCTGGGTTCCGCAGCCTCTTTGAACTTGTTTTAATTTGAAGTGAACAATGGGGGCTATGTAAGGTTAAGGTTAATATAATATCAGTCCCTCTCAATATGATGCCACCGTGTGAGTGTTCAGTAGTGGTTTCTGATCTTTTTCACTCGTTTATTTGTTCCTACAGTTTATTTTCTGTTGGACGCTGTGACAAAATTGAACGCACAGTTGCATAAACCGCATTAATTTGCTTAATTTTTTGCAGCTCTGACCGAGCACGGCATCTCTGTATGAGGGGGGTTTGCCTACTCTAAGCATGACTCATTTTATGGCATTCAATTAGCCAGAATGAGTTGTCTGCTGAAAGGCAAACCATGAACAAAAGAAGCAGCAAGCAAAAGCTTTTGTCCCCTGTCATCTGCTAAAGACCTCCCTTCCAGACCCAAAATCACCCACGTTTGTTATTATGGCCTGGACCTTCTGCTGGGTGCCTTGCAGGCAGTGGGTTCTTTGTCCTTGCCGAATGTTCCAGTGCCCTACCCAGCAGGCCCCAGCTGAGTCAGCCTTCAGGAGGCCCTGCTCTCTGACTTCATCGCCTGGCGCTGAGGCAATCGCCCTGACTGGAGCATTAACGGAAGGGAGTTGGAGGAGGGGAGGTGGTGGGTTTAGGGTTAATGGAATTACTTCCCATGGCTTGCAAAAGGATCCAGATATATATCGATAGCTCATCTTTACATATGGTGCACCGCACTTAGCAACGAGGTTTGCTGTCCTTGGGGGGGAAAAGACCAGTTTAATTGGATGTAGGCTTTAGGGATCACTCTTTTGTGTATGTCCATGAATTAAACCACATATGGTGTGCAGCACTAACCCTGCATGTAGTTTGGCTCAGTTGTGTCATATGGTTTCTAACAGGCATCTTAGAGCTGTTGTGATTTATGTGGCCTGTTCACGTCAGCTGTGTGTCGTTTGGTTTAATTGCAGGAAAAAGTTCATTATTATGGGCATGGAAACAATGGATTACGTTTCTCACTTTAAAGCAATTATCCAGCAATGTTTGCTATGTGAACTCTGGGTGAATGCTGCCCAAAATAGCTCCCGTGGAGGAAGAGTAATCAGCCTTTCACTGAGAGCCCCACAACTCCTCCTGTTTTATTGTGCTATATTTTGATTGTGCTACCCTATATTTGGACATAATTGCAAAGGATGTTTAGGACCTTTTTTGGGGAAAAGTGGTCAAGCTTGATTCGCAGTTGTCTAATCCAGTGAGTGGCACCATAGCAAAATGACTGTTTCAAAATGGTTAAAAATGACACAGAGCATAAATTATACTGGTGCATTGTGCATCATGCTGGCCATGCAGAGAAGCTATTATATTTGTTGCATTATGCATGGGCTCTTTGATGGTGTGAGGCAGTCGATATTCCAGAGAGCATGTGAGTTATTGGGAGTCAGGCAGGCTGTTGCCAGGCTTCAGTGTGCTCATTTATACTGACGGCCGGAGGACTGCTAATGCCATTTATTCCTTTCAAGTGGCTCTGATGATGGAATTAGCCTATTTGGCAGAGGCATGCTGAACCAGTGTGCTTTAGTGGACAGAGGAGCCAGAGAACAACTGGAGTGACCTCTTAAAGTGACTGAAGACAGAGAGGGGTGGGGGGGGGTGGTAGAAAGAAAGAAAGAAAGAAAGAAAACAAGTAATGAGGGAGAAAAGTAAATGAGGAAAAAGATGAGAGAAAAAAGGAAATAAAGTTAGTCTGGGAGCATGGGAAAAAATAAAGAAAGAAAGAGAGAACGAAAGAGAGAAAGAAAGAAAAAGAGAAAGAAAGAGAGAAAGAAAGAAAAAGAAAAAGAAAGAGAGAGAGAATCAGAAAATACAGTGGAGAATGTATAAAGAAAACTTGCTTGCTCTCAGGCTTCTGATGTTATGATGAAATGAGCGTTTCAGGCTCTGCTCTGAGAAGCTGAGCAGTGGATTCAGCCTCAGGCTACACAGCACTCAGTTCCTCCTCTCCTGCCTCTGCATCAGAACTCCTGCTTATTCCTGAAGAAAATCAGGAAGTGCACAGGCTCATTTTTAATGAGCTGCAGGAGGTGATCTTAGAGCCTTACAGAGAACCGCTTTACTTCAAATGTGGAGGGAGAAGTAGGTCTCATTACTTCCTGCAGTAAATGTAATCAAAAGGTTAAGCATCTGGCCGAGGTAGTGACCTTATGATAGAGCCTAATAAATAGATCTTTTATTATAATAGAACACTTTCCTGGAATCTCATTCTTAAAGATGTACATTATTCCAGAAAGAAGTCAGACACAGATGGGAGTTTAATGTAACATGGAAATCTGTATCTGCTGGTTGAGTTTCTAGGTCAGGAATATCTAGTGGTGTAATGATACAAGTCTCATAATACAGATCCTAAAAAGAGAAATGAGGAAAAGATCATTCAGAAAAGCTTGGTTAAAGAAGATCAGCTCCACTGACCAGACAGGAGCACGCTGTAGTTCTATAATTACATACTGCAGTCCATCTGTTTCTCTTCATACTTTGTTAGCCTTCTATCACCCTGTTCTTTAGTGGTCAGGACCCCACAGGACCACCACAGAGCAGGTATTGTGTAGTTGGTGGGTCATTCTCAGCACTGCAGTGACACTGACATGGTGGTGGTGTTATTGTATGTTACAGTGGATTAGACACACCTACCCCCATAATCCCTGATCTGTGGTGGTCCTGTGGGTCCACACTGTTGAAGAACAGGTTGAAAGGAGGCTAGCAAAGTATGAACTACAATCTGTAATTATCGAACTACATCGTATCAGCTAAATTTTCTCTGCCACTGTTCAACATCTGTTTCCCTCTATACTCTCCAGGATGTTTTGTTAAAGAATATCCCTACATTGCAAATGAAGCCATTTACAGTTTTGTTTAAATGGGCTTATCTGTAGGACGTGTAAAAACCTGTTACAGATGCACCACTGTGCTGATAATGCCTCTTTCAAAAACTGATCTAGTCTTTAAAGTGGTCATTTTGAAGAAACCAAATACAATATTGACAGTAAGGAACACATTCAAATGCAGTTTTTTCATTATTTAAAAAAAATGCATCTGTGCATTTTGCATTACAGTCTGTTCACTGAATATATATTCACTTAATTAAAAGAAAGAAAAAAAAAACTAAACATTTGATGCAACCTGTTTCTGGGTCAGTTTATGCAAAACTCTGAGGTTTTCCATTATTTCTTCTTACTTCCTCCCTCCAGCTGTGATGGTTGCTAGGGTCTGCAGAATATGTATGTAGGCCACAGGAGACGTTTGAAGTCAGCACTGCTCTCCTCACCTCAAGCTCATCTTTAATTCTGAGCTTCTCCAGTTCAGAACATTGTTCTCGGACAAGGTCATTCCATGAGATTCTCTCTACTCTTTCACAGTTTGTTAATAAAGAAGGAAAAGAATCAGTACTGGCTGGATGTCTTTCATCCAGTGTGTGCCTGTGCTGCTCTGTGCTACTCAACTATTGCTGCCCCTAACATACTATAATAATGTTGGTGGCATATTGATATTGGCCGGTATTTGTACTGGGTTGGTATCAGCAGAAAATACTGAATTGGAGAGAAAAAATATTTTTTCAATCCATTATTGGTGATGGGAAGTGGTTGGAGCACATGCTAAACCTCTTCTTTGCCAATGCACGGTGACATAACCAATGTTAGAAGGCATTTAGAGCAGGGCCATATAAAGTCCAGTTTATGTTTTCCTAAATTCCATTTTTGTTCATTTATTTTTCTGGTGGAGATAGTAATAACGTGAAATTTAGGAAGAAAATTACAATTACAAAATTAGTAAGATTACAAATTTCATAGGGTCCTAATTATGTCATGTGATGGAGGAGTCCTAGCTAGTGGATGATAATGATTATGATGATAGTAAATTTCTATGCATACGTTCCTTCCAGATTTGTCACTGCAATCACTCTAATAAGCAAGTAGATGGACGCTGACACCACACCAGTGTTATTGACTGGTGGAAGACTGGTTTTGGCTTCTCCGACAACTGCCTTAACCGTGGCAGTGTTGAGTAGTGTTGTCCAATAACCATCATACTGAACACTCCTCACTGTAACTCAGCTGTGTGCGGTTTTTGACATTCTCCTTCCATTCCATCAAAAAGATGAGAGGAGACAGTGATGGGAAGACGGGAAGCTGTGTCCTTGCTATGTCTTGCTAGCGTTTTCCCTGTTCTCCTTTACGCCTCAGGCCTATTTTAACTGCTAGCTCTGCAGATGTACACTAAAAGGGTTTGGCACAAGCCGCTGTGCATCTCTTTTTTGTCTCTTGTGCACACACAGACATGGCTGAGATCATGGTGTGAGTGTTGTATATGGGGACTTTGTTTCTGTCTGGCTGCTTTTAGCCCAGTCCCCACAGCAGCTGTCCCTGCAGCTGGGCTCCATACCGATAACCTCTTCACTGCCTGGCCTCTGCACTCCAGGGCCTTTTAACAGATCATGTCTGCCACAGGAAGTGTGGCTGTTAAGCCCTTTCACTCAAGTGGAAGGGTGCAACTAACAGCTGAATGCAGCCGGCACTGAATGAAAGCCCCTTTGGTCATGAGCCGGTTTAACCTTTACAACTCACAGATATTCCTGATTGTCACAAAAGCATGTTGTGATCTGATTTCCATTGTATCTCATTAAAAACATGGAGTAATTATATGACCATGTTACTTTTCCTAAATATAAGAGGTAATGATTTGTTACTAGTTCGAAAAAGCAAATGGCCCTCCACTGGACCCACTGGATCTATACCACTCTGTACAATCTGATGCTGGGCACTGGGTACGGTAACCTCACACTCAGGGACAGTTGCTCAAGTACAGTGGGGTGTCTAGCTTTTATTTCACCCATGGCACATCCTGTCTTTTGACTGTTGAATACCTGGCAATAATAACAGGTGGGATGGGGCTAGATACCAATAACACCTGGATATAATAAAGATAATGGAAATTGAATGGAAATTAGCACAACATTAGGCAATGTTAACATGTTAAGAGAAGAAAACTGCAGATTCAAGGTAAGAATGTAAGGCAGGCCTAATACTGACACCCCTCTACTAGTTCTCAGTGAGAGACCTAATCTGGCCACCCACCATGACAAGGTTAACTGACCTTCATGGACACATAATTTCACTGATGATTTGTTTTGTGTGGGCACCCTGTGCCACTCTGGATGGCTGCTCATAACTAAATCTGCCACTGCTTAAGAGCATCCCATTCTAATGGTGATGCTTCTTTTTGGGGATTAAAGCAACATTATGTAGCATCTTGACCTTGAAATAAATCATGTTGATGCTCCACTGACTTGGATTTGGAGTGCCAGTTAACACACTGTGTAACTGTGGCAACGCAGGCAGGAAAAAGCTTGCAAGAACCGCATAACATTGATTCATATTTGTGAAATTAGTCTACTGCATCACTCCACAGGCATTTGACTGCATGACTATTTACAGTATGTTGCTAAGGTTGCTTTCTGTTTCCGTTCGCCTGCCAGCATGTGCTTTACTGTACTAAATGTAACCTGTAATGACCTTTCAGCTTTTCCCAATTTGAAGCACTTTACCACTCGATATTAGCCATGGGCGCATTTCAGCACACTGTCTGAGTACCACTGTATCAGCGGGTGCAGGGAGCTGTGTGACAAGTGTGTTTTGTCAGGCTGATAACTACAGGCGTCTGCAGGGTGGGTGTGTGGGTGTGCATGAGTGATTGGCCGGAAGATTTCTGAGTGGCTACTTAACAAGCTCCCCCATCTCTCAGTAAAACAGACTGACTGGAGCGGCTGGTGCAGACACGCACAAGCACTCATGCCACACGCATGCCACCAGTCCTGCTCAGTCAAATATCAAAAAAGGACTTGCCACTTTGATTCATTTGGATTCTGTGATTCAGTGCTCAAGAAGGGGTGTGTGTGTGTGTGTGTGTGTGTGTGTGTGTGTGTGGTGGAAAGTTTGGAAAAGCAGCCACCTACAGATGAACAAACACACGCTACAGACCGTTTAAAATTTTGTACTTACAAACAGATGGTTTGGGTGTTTCATATTATGAAGTACCTTTTGGAACATATCAAGCGCATACCATCAGGTTCTGTTCTTGGACTTAGAATGAAACACAGCATAGCGCTAGATTAAAAACCTCCAGCAGCAAACAGATGTTAATAATGGTTTAGGTATTTTGAGGTGCCTGTTTAATCTTTAAGCTTCAGTGCTATAATTCTTTCAAAACAGTCCTTCGTATTAAATGGAAATAGGCCTGGCTGTTTGACAGGACTTTGGAAGGACATTGAAAGGAATGTTCCCCATCAACTACATATCTAGAGTTACACATTATACACTGAACCAATTAGCCAGGATTATTGGGTAATTAGAATTATGGGTTGGCTTTTGAATTGGTACTTAATTATTTTTAAGTGCTTAGTACTTAGAATGTGTTGCTGAAACAAAAGAATAATACATACAACAGCATAAGACAGCTTTGTCCTTTGTGTTTTTTTTTTTTAATCCCCAAAACTCTGGGGATGGATTTTAATGAGTTAAAGACGACAAAATACCCAAAGTCTCTGTATCATAGTTAAGCAAACTGATGTTCATCCTTGATCATCTATCATAGAAAAACGTCCCTCTGGTGGACCTAAGGTGACTCAAATGCTTGGCGGAACAGCTGTTGCCAAGACGTGACTCTGGAATTGTAGGTCCCACCGGCTGTTTCCTCTTGCCGTTTATAAAGCCAAACGTGACAACTGAGAGCAATAGGAGAGATTGGTGCCTGATATCACTTGACCACAGTGGGTCAGAAATAGCAGTGGGGAAATAATGTAGGGGCCCAAGCATACAACAAAAGGGATGAAGCATAAGACTGGGACAGGTGCTGTGGAATGAAGGAGAGTTTAGGTTTACATGTAAAAACACACATACAGTATTTCATTGTCTGGTTTTTACCAAATGGGGAGGGGGGTTGGTGGAGACACATGTAAGGACAAAAAGGGAGCTACCATTAGCTTGCAGCTTGAGATGTCTGTCAGATGCATGCTCACTTCTGGAAATGTTCCACATGGCTTAGGCATGGAGGGGTACTATGGCCTATGAAAAAGTACCAGTTCTGTTCACACATTGGCTCACTCGGGCATTATCCAGACTTTGTTCTAAGGGGCTGGAAGGATAAAGTCCATGAAATGTCAGGTACAGCTGATTTGGACATTCCCACATACAAATCCTCTGGGTAATGTTTGGAAAAGTTCTGAACTGATCATGTAAGAGCATGTTTAAAAGGGGGAACATTACATTTTTGTAATAGAACAATATTTGCATTTATTTACATGTGAAATCTAGTGTTATCTGAATGAGGATGTTGTAGTTTTATCATCTATGTGGTTCACTGTATGGAGTAGGGAGGTATTTGAGATTCATCCAGAAACATACATGTGTTGTGATGTCAGCATTTCCATAAACCCTTGTTTTCCCCATCTACACGACACCACTGAAAACAGAGGAATATCTTCACCTGGAAGCACCTTTGGAAAACGCCCTTTTTTAGTGGCAAAAAGGCCAAAACATATAGAAAAATCTACATTTTTAAAAGTGCGCATATGGATAAGGCCTACATTTGTAACTGGAACACATCCATATCCATGTTTGCTATTGGAAAAGGTATCAATGCTGTGAGTGTTCTCTGCAATTCTCTCTTATTTTAGGTCTAGGATTTCCACAAATGAAAATTTAGATCATATCAACCAAGTACATCTTTGGCTGCTTTGACATTTGGTGGCTTTCAAACTTGCAGCCTTCCTTTCCACTTTAATCTGAAATTATACTTTCTGATCATTTCGTCTGATAATCTAACCAATAGGAAGAATATTATGCCTTATCCAGGGCACAGTTAATGAGCAGCTGCTGCACTTTCTGACTGGACAGCTTGGTTGCATGAACATGTCTGAATAGGCAGCTTCACTCCATGAATAAAACATCAAAACTTTTATTTTGGAAGGTGAGGAACACTACTTTAATCTTTTATTCAGAAAATAGTTTCTGGATAACCCATCTGCCCTGCTTTCACGCAAAGCTTTCTGACCTCAAAAGCAGAATCGGCGGGATTCATTCCATAGCCTTTCAAAAGGTCGAAGCCCATTTGCACTCATTGTACCACACATTAGTATTCCACAAGGCCCATATGCCTGTGTTCTGCATTTTCCAGTTTAGTAAAGATACACCAGCAATCTTCGTATGGTTCACATTCATCTGCAAGTCATGAGTAATTCCTGCTGGCTAGTGAAATCGATGAGTCAGGTTAGGTGTTTGGCTTGCTTTGTTTCTTTCTTGGATGTTTGGTGATTGCATGTCTTCTTCAGCAGCTCTCTTTGTTCTACAAAGCTTCACAGAGCAAGAAACCAAGAGTTACATCTCTAGTACATCATCAGTAGAGGTGAAAAACACAATCCGTATACTGCAGAGGTTGGACACACACTCTCTTGTCCCTGTAGCGTTTTGAACACAATAAAGCTCTCTGGAGCAGGTAAACACCAATGCTCAAACATCTGGTAGAAAGCCTTCCCTGGACTCATGATTTCAGAAGAAGCAATGAATTAACAGGTGTTCCTATATTTTTGTCTATAAACTTTCTATGAAAGCTGTGAAACAGTTTTCCAGCCAAATTGGGTTACTTTCAGGTGAACACCTTCAGGCTGTTGAACATTTTGTTGAGCTAAAAACATTTATTCTGGCCACAACTGAAAAAGGTAGAACTTAAACTCTTTAGGTGCTTCACTAATATCCAAAAAAAGCATCATGCTTTCTGAGGACAGACAGAAATCTGGCTTGTAAGACAACTTATGTACTTACTCAAAAATACATTCTTAGTTTATAAATAATATGAAAATCAGCTTGCTGGTTTTAGGGTGTGGAATTCTAGTATCCTCACCTGCCTGTACCATAGAGCCAAAGAGCACAGGTTAATGGGCAGACCCAGTAAGAGGAAAACTCAATCTTCCCCTCTTTCTCTCTCTCATATAGCAGCCAGGACTGTACAATGATTTAAGCCAAGCCACTCTAAAGTAGAGCCTGTCAAACCAGACAGGAGTTGGAGAGGTGTGAATCCTCTGCTGGTTAAAAATGTCCTGCTAACTATAGAGCTGCCGTCACTTTAGACATCTAACTTTCCATTATGGATATTTCAGGGATTTTGGCTGAATTCATGTAAATAAGGTCTGTCTTACTCTCTCATGTTCCTCTTCTTCTCTATCAAAGAACACAACTGTCAGCTTGCTGACTCAGTCCCTGACATCTGGCTGGAGAGACTGTACTCTAAGTCTGCTTTGCACATATTTTTGTAACCATTCTGACATTTTCAGGGAATTTTTTCCCACTCAAAGTGACAAATCTGCATGGCTGAGGTTATGTGTTTGGGCAATTTTGGCATTTCTGAAAGCGCCCATACTTGAGCTGGCTGCGAGGCAGACCACACTGCTGGGTAATTGAGGCCTGTCGGTCCAGCACATGGCATTCTGGGCTTGTGAGAGAGAGAGAGACCAAATGAATTGTAGTCAGCTCTTCTTGGAATGGAGTTTTGTATACTCTGTCATGTATTGTCCTTTCAGATATGCTAGTAAAGACACTTCATTGAGTTCATTGCACATTGAGTATCCAATCAGCTCCAACATGTGTCTATCCAGGCGGCATTTCACCATTTACGGAACTTTGAATCATCGTCGTGATCACGGTTGAATCAATATTGAATCAACGTTCAGTTTTGAAACATGAATCAATATTGTCTAAACATGGCTTTAACATTGGCTCAACGTTGTTTCAATGTTATCCATTTTAAAACTCAATTTTAAAATGCAGCATTGATTTGTAAGTGTTAACATTTTCACTACATGATCATGTTCCAACATTTGCTCTACAATGAAGCAACAACTGACCTTATTGTTGAAGTGCAGTCATGTGCCAGCTGCTTTTATACTGAAGCATTTAAACTCAGCATATTCTGTATACGTCTTGTCGAACCATGCTTATCCAGAACTTCCCCTCAGCTGACACTTGGGATTGGAATGGTGATCTGTGCACAACTAAATAAACTGATTTCCAAATGATATATTTCAATTGTTGTAGCATTATCAGTGTGTGTTTGGGAATCTAAGAGAGTGTAAATGGCTTTGCCTTCTATGTGTGAGTAGAATGGCCTTCTCACCCAAGTATGTTGAGCTGTACAGTAGTAATGTGTTTGCAGCATTTCAAAAAGATGTGGTGGCTAGCTGGGATAGGACAAATCTGCTAGCCTTCATGCCCCCTTTTTGGTAGTGTTGTGTGAAGGAGAGACCTACTTTAGCTAGTGGATTGGAGTTGGCAGTGACCACATGGGGAAGAACACTGAGAACTTCACTCATTCACTCATTTCATTCGTTCTCCATCCAGCATCCTCTGTAATGCCTTTCAATGCTAGATAGAGTCTTGTCCAAACACCCCTTCCAATTAATACATTGAGCTAAATTAACTTGCACTCATTATTGACACAGATGTGCAGATGAAGGTCTAGTCCCTGTAGAGAGGTATTGCCAATAGAATAGGAGCAGATAAGCATCCAGCAGGCTTACCTAAATGCAATTTCCATAGTGGAGGAAACAGCATGTCATAAGGTCTTTTCAAGCCTGGAATACATGCGAACAGTGACTACATAAAGGTACCTCGCTGTCGTTTATTAGCAGGAGTTGGTTGGTCACTCTGAGCTCGACATCAGCTGATTTCGATGGTAGTTGATCGCATAGAATGACCAACTGTTGCACTGTTTTAAAGTCAGTGTATGTAAGTGGCAGCAGTCATTCCCAGATTTATGTTATTGTGCACATTGTGAGCCAACAGTGAATAAGTGTAGTGAAAGAACAGATGACTGCAGCAATGTAAATGAGTGAAGACCTGTTGTGAGGGAAAATAGTGTAACCACGATGATGAATCTGGCACTTGGGGGTTAATGTGTATTATTAACTGTATGTCTGTGTATGTCTTTTGAAGAGAGCAAGAGAAATGTGAATGAGAGGTAAGAGTAGGGGCCTTATGGACTAATTGTGCTGCTGAAAGCTGCTGTAATGTAGCTTAGTGTCTCTGTCCCTCTTGTCTGTTGCTCGCGCTCGCGCTCTCGCTCTCTCTCTCTCTCTCTCTCTCTCTCTCTCTCTCTCACACACACACATGCAGAGTATTAGCTGGGAGGGAGACAGTACTGAAAGCTTTAGATCCCCAGGCAGCAGGGTTAAAGAAATAAAGGCCTCTCTTCCATCCATCTGTAGCATGAGAACTGAACCCCCTGTCCCTCGTGTGATATTACACTCTCCTGATTAGCGCTGCATAGTTTCCACACACACACACACACACACACACACACACACACACACACACACACACACATATTGCTAATGTTTTATTTGCTTTATTAGCAAATAAAACAAATCATAACAAGATCCTCCATTATGCACTCCAGCTCTGTGATCACAATTAGACCCATCACACATGGAAACAGATTACAGCATCCTCTGCAGACTTCATTGGAGCTGGGCAATAAGGACAAAAAAAATCATATCCTGATATATTTGATCTGAATCGGCGATATATGATATATAATAAAAAAATTAAGAAACCCAATGAATCCTATAGTTGGTCATAATTACTATTAGTCATATAGTAATTATAAATAATCAATGAAGATCAAATTTCAAATCAAAGTCTTCTGTCATGTCAGGGCTCTGTCTATGTGGGGGTTTGCCTTTTCAGAAGCCCAACAATCTGTAAACCACATTAAATTATGTGCCCACCAAGATGACCACGCAAAATGAGAGAACAATTCTGCTGATAGAGATGTGACAGAGATCTACATCAATACCTCAAGATGAGTCAGTTGCCTCAATGTTTGTGATATCACAAGTGGTCAATATACAATAGTATTCTACAGTTACAATGTTATTGGAGATGGATGGATGGATGGATGGATGGAAGAATGGATGGATGGACGGATGTTTATTGGGATATTTTGACTAGTATTCCCTCATTTTAAACTGCTGATTAGTACAGAGAATCGTATTTTACATTACTAGGCAAATTACTTTTTGCCGTTAATTACATAGTAGCTCCTTTCAGCGGAGTGATACAGTGTTTGAGGAAAAAAAATGTGCTGAAGTGGTGAGATAACAATACGGTTCAAACAATTCTCAGCCAATCAGTTTGCACAGCCAAAACGAACTGTTGTATAATTACAGATTAATTACATTATTTGTAATTGAAACATAGTTATGTAGTTGATCAATGTTCTTTAAGTACTGACACTATCCACAACATGCTTTTGCACATTGCTTTGTCTATCAAAATGACAAAAAAATGATCACAATATGATAAAATATTGTCATATCACCCACCTCTGCTATATTAAATTTATTCACCCTCAGTAGATGTCTGTACCATTTTTGAATTGAAGTGTAAAAAGCCATGTTGGTCTGACCTGGAAGTTCTTCCAGATCATCAAAGATGAGGAGCCCTGAATCTCTCATTTTCTCAGAAGACAGCAGCAGCAGACCCCAAAAAGAAATCATAGTATGTAATTCTTCAGCAGAGTCAACGGAACAATGTACAGTGATTTAAAGTCAGATTCAAAATAGAGGACACCACTGTTACCCTATCTGTCTGTGTGTTCATTGGGAAATATAGATTTTGACCCTTCCATTTGACCTGAAGTCTCAGCTGTGGTTTGAGTCACCTCTGGTCAGCTGGAAAAGCCTGAGGACATGTCTGGCCAGGGCCAATGTGGCTTCCTACTGTTTGAGTTGTGAACCACAATAAATCATGTTCAGGATCAAATGAGGCCCCATGCATATGGAGGAGAGAGTGAGTGTCTTCAGATGCAGACAGATGAGGTGCTTCCCTCTTTTGGAAGAGCTTTGAATAATGTTTGCATGCGTTATGTGACACATTCAATATTTCCAGTGAAAGAAAGCCCTGATATTTTTGTGCACGAGATTGATGAGCTGTGACAAAAACAATTTCCTCTAGCTGATGAGAAATATGATCAATCGCTCCACTGATGTCATTTCTCACTAAATGTCAATTAAGAAAATCTTCCAATTAGATTCCTGAGATTCTTTTAACATGAGCATGAGGTGCCATCACTGTCACATTGATACAGTGTTGTGCTTTCTTTTTTCCTTCTTTTTCATTCCACACATTTCTTTATCTCTCCCTCCATATATTTTACCATCAAATCACCCTCAGGTTTGTTCTCTTTCTCTGTATGTGTGCTATTGTGTTAGGAGTCAACACTGTACAGAGGCTAGAAATGCATTAGTCTAATTTAGCCACCAAAAAGAAGTAATTCAGTCCATCAATCCAGTGTGGTGTGTGCGCTAGTAGTGTGTGAGTGCTGTTGCTTCTCCAGTGCTCTTTGTCCAGGATGTCCTCTGGGACTGGATTGAGGGAGGAGGAAAGGACGGGAGGAGACAGAGGAAGATCCAGCATCTCTCGCAGCTCTTTGTTTCATCATTGATCTTGCTCTTCAGTGCATGGTTAAATGGTGTGTGGCATGTGTGTGTGTCCTCTTTTATGTCTCCTCTCTCGCTCCTCTCTCATCCTCTCTTTGTTTACCCAGCATCCATCACTGTCACCTGACTCCAGCTCGTACAAAGCAACCATCTACTAGCGATGGTAGGAGCGAGCAAAACATCAAGTGTTACCATCTAACTGAACCCTTTGACTTGAGGAGAGGATTTCAGAACCGTCTGGAATTCTCTACATTCTCATTGTGTACTGATTCAGTTTGCATCAATCAGAACTACTTACAGAATTACACTGAAACCTGGATTTCGAAGCTTTAAATCGGATTGGATTATATTGTAATTTTGCTCAAATTAAAGTGTATTTGTTTTGGTGCTAGCATCCCTAACACCCACCCAGCTACCTGTACAAACTTATCTCCTTCTTAGTGCAGGGCTTCCATCACCCTGCTGTAGGACACTGTCTCACTCACATGTTGAATATGCTCAGAATGTGATCTGTCAAATTGATATTAGCAGTATTTCTATAAATTAAGCTAGTAATATTTCAGCACAAATTGAAATGGTAGCATATTTACTTTCCTAACAGTGGCATCATTCTTTTTATAGTACTGAAACATAGTATCAGGCAGGACCCCAGAAATCATTAAGCATTGTTGCTCAGGTGCACTGGTGAACTAAAATGCATCCTGCAATTATTCACAGTGCTTCACTTTTTGCACATTTGGTTATGTTACAGCCTTCTACTTTTTGACTATGATGCTACAAGCTTGGCACACCTTCTTTTGGGAAGTTTCTCCCATTCTTCTCTTCAGAATCTCTAAAGCTCCATCAGGTTAGATGGGGAGTGTTAATGCACAGCCATTTTTAGATATCTGCAGAGATGTTCCATCAGGTTTGTTAAGTCTGGGCTCTGGATGGGCCACTGAAGGACATTCACACCATTGTCCCGAAGCTACTCCTTTGTTATCTTGGCTGTGTGGTGTGGGTTGTTGACCTGTAGGAGGATAAACCAGGTTCAGAGCACTATGTAGCAGGTTATCATCAACTATGTCCCTATACATCACTGCAGTCATCTTTCCCTTGATCCTGACTAATCTCCCAGTTCCTGCTGCCGAAAAGCATCCCCACACCATGCTGCTGCCACCACCATGCTTCACTGTTGGAATTGTATTGGATAGGATAGTAAGCAGAGCTTTGTTTCCTCCACACATGATGCTTGGCTTAAATCTTTTTGTTTCCAATGGTCTGAGAGTCCTTTAGGAGGTGCCTTTTGGAAAACTCCATGTGCCTTTTCTCACGTTGTCATCGTGGGGTATTGTGTGTAGAATTTTGAGGGGAAAACGAAATTGATCCAAGTCTGTAATAACAAAATGTGCAATAAGTGAAGCACTGTGAATACTTTCTAGATGCACTGTATACATGTCTGATGACACCCAGGCAGTCGATATGTAGTCTGCCATCAGATTGGCCACTAGGGGGCCTGCAGGTTGAAAGTCATGGAAGAGAAGAAGCACTGCTGCTCTCTAAGGGTTAATGCTATCACTGAAAAATGTTCTTATTGCTAGTGATGCCACAGCCATCCATGGCTGACTGTCACAGACAGGGTTGGATAGCACTCCCTCCTCCCCATCATTCAATGCAATACTAGACAAACGGATGTCCTGCGTGTCCTGTGTATGGCTTGGTAATTCATCTCACTGGGAGAAGCAAAGCCTATAGATCACTGGACAGGAATAAACATAGGAATAAAGGAAGTGGACAGGAATAAACACACTGCAAGTGAATTGCAATACAGATCTATTACAACCACAAGAAAATATTAGCATTTAAGGTTTTATGCATTTCTACTATTAATGTGAGGTTACGACATTTGACTGTTGAGAATTGAATCATTTGACAACTTAAATGCTTATAAAATATTAGTTTAGAATATCAAATGAGAACAATTAGTTCAAATATACCAGTTTCTTAAAATTGGTATCAGTATTAGTCATATTTTGATTTCAGCATGATCTTCCAAACTTCACTCTCTGTATTCTCTTTTTCTTGTTCAATCTGTCTTTCTTTGTCTCACCCACACACTGCTCTCCCGCTATCTCTCACCCACTTTCTGTCTTTCTCCTTCACTCACTGTTGTGGATGCTTTCTCTCTCTTCGCTCAAGCTGCCTCTTTGTTCTGTTTGCCTCTCACTTTCTCACCCTTTCTCGTTTTTCTCTCTCACTCCATCTGTCCCTTGTACTTCACCATGTCTCTTAGCAACAGTGCCCATCTTCCCACTCTGCTTCCATCAGGTGGACAGTGTTGAGTTTTAAATCACTGTTCTCTCATACACCACATTAAACATGTGTGGTAGTTCCATGAGGTGTTCAGTCTATAGCTTTTCTGTTTGTCCATGTTAAGTTTTTAAAATAACTTATGGCTCACTACTAAAATAACTTTCAGGTACTTTGATTTTGTTCATTTTCACTTAATATTCTTAATACCCTTCGTTAATACCCCCCAGTTCTTTAATGAAAGCTGTTTGAGTGTACCTTGCAGTTCTCTTCAAAAGTGAAGCTTGTGCTCTGAGTGGCTCAGTGGTCTAATGCGCCGTCACTGGTCCCGGATCATGCTGCTTGCCATTGACAGCCAGACTTTGAGAGATCAGACTCTTTGGCTTTGGGTGGGTAGATCACATCACAACTAGTGTGATTGTGGTCATCTGTTGTGTTGGACCAGAGGCAAAGGAGTCAGTTTGCTGGCTTCACATGCATCAGAGTACGCACTGGCTTGTTTTCACCCTCCTAGTGATGGGTGCATCACATGTGATAGGGGGACTCCTAATGGGATTGATTGACCTAATTGGATAATTGGCTTCCATTATTTTTAATTAAAAAAAAAAACCTGAAGCCTGTGTAACACAGGTAGTGTGCAGTGTTGTCATTTTTGTTTAGCATTCTGTAATGTAGAAAATAGGGGTCTAATGCTACATAGAGTTCTCAGCATGTTTACGCAGTGGATTTGAGATCACAGTTCAGTGATCTGGGTTCAGAACAAACAATAATACTAGTCACAGTTTACTCTACTTGGGATATGTTCAGACCGCCAGCCCAGAAGGATTTTTGATAGTATGGACAGCGCAAAACCACATGGAAATCAATTTTTGTAGATCATATCCAAGCCAGGTGTTTTGAAATCTGATTACAATTGGATTTGTATAGGTGTGTCTTGGTCTGGCTGCACTAGCAGCTCAAAACAGATTTCATAGGGCTTTTGCATCACTTGCAATGCGACAAACAATGACCGCGTCAAATCTAGAGTGACAGAAGTATGGGGTTCCAAGAAGAGAATGGAACCCATATTGCTGTTTAAATACCGATGCACATACATAAATTTGATCTGATCTCTTGCAAATAACAGTCATCTCAACATATCTGTCTGCAATCTGAACATAGCCATCATCCTTGCAAAGTGCTTTGTATAGCAAGTAACGTATTCAGCAGTAAAATGATGTTTCCGCCATCCTTGTCTGAGCCACCATTTCCTCCCTCTATTCCTGTTGTAGCTCACTAGGAACACAGTTATCCCACAGTGCTGATTTGAAAGAAACAAGCAAGTCATCTAGCTCCTATGTGTCATGTGTCTCCATAGTCAGAAGCCAATCAGCTTGAGCATAAAGATTTTGGGTCTGTTAAATGTGTTAATCTTTGCACCTCGGAGGGTAAAGACAAACAAGCTTCCCTCCACTACATGTGAATCCAGCCACTGTCTATTTTTGAACTGCCACCATTGTATCATTAGTGAGCAGCCAATGCACTCAAAAGAGAGATCGCCCAGAGAGAGCATGGCCAATGTTGCTCTCAGATCCTGGCTGCTGACGGCAAGCAATTTGAACCTGCGATGCTCACATTGTAATCCTAGTGTAGTGCTGCTCTGTACTGCTGAACCCCTTGGAGCCCAAGAAATACCTTAGTTTGAAAAGCAATGACGGGGCTGATTTTGTTCACATTTGGTTTGTTACAACCTTGTTTTCTTGTTTGTTTGTTTAAAAACAAAAAAAAAAAACCATCCTCACCACCTTCACTCAATTATGCCAGAGAATGAAAAGTGAAGTTCAGCATAATGACATGTTATTCAGCATTGTTTTGCACTGCCATCTATCTTGCTGCTGCATCTCAAAGTACGCATGCAGACACACTTAGGAAATGTGGTGTGACGGTGTTTGTGTATCTTGCAAATAGTAAAGTGTGTGTGTCTGTGTGATGTAGATCAGCTTGTTTTGATAACAGTAAAAGCCTGTAGTCAATGATGTGTGAAAAATCTATTAAAGTGTGAGGTGTGTGCGCGTGTGTGCACGCAAAATGGTGTAAAAAGCTCTATATGGATAATGTAAGAGAGCTGCAGTAGCATGGTATGCAGTGTTGTGATGGGAATGATCTGTCATTAGCACACAAACCCATTTTTCTCTTCATCCAGGAATATATTCTATACAGCAGAGTAAGTGAAGAGGTTGGCAATATGGCAGTGTTGTAGTAATAATTATAATTATTATGCAAGATGTGAGCTAGAGGGGGAAAATACCCCCCAGTATTGATGATCCATTATTCTGACCTTGCTAATGGTCTTGTCACCAAACGCAAATTCTCAAAGCAATGCTCCAAAATCTAGTGGGAAGACTTACTAAAGTGGCCAGACAAAAGCCAATCCTCAGTAAAAGGCACACCTTAACCTATCTGGAGTTTGGCAAAAGGCACCTAAAGGACTCTCAAACCATGAGACATAAGATTAAACGTTGTGGACTGAATGCCAAACATGTCTCAAGGAAACCAGGCACTGCTCATCACTTAGCCAATACCTATCTTAGAGTGAAGTGTGATAGTGACAGCATCGTGTTGTGGGGATTTATTTCTGCGGCAGGAACTGAGAAACTAGTCGTAGGGTAGAGGGATGTTCTCTGTAAATGTCCTTGAGTGGACAAGCCAGAGCCCAGACTTGAACCTGATTGAACATCTCTGGCTGTGCATCGACACACCCCGTCCAATCTGATGAACCTTGAGATGTCCTGCAAAGAAGAATGGGAGAAACCTCCCAAAAGCAGGTGTGCCAAGCTTGTAGCATCATACTCAAAAAGACTTGAGTCTGTAATTGCTGCCAAAGGTGCTTCAACAAAGTACTGAGCAAAGGCTGTGAATACTTATGTACGTGTTATATTTTTGTGTTTTATTTTTAATAAATTTGCAAAGATTTCAACCAAACTTGTGTGCAGAATCTTTATGGAAAAATGAATTGAATCCATTTTGGAAGAAGGATGTAAAAAAATGTGCAAAAAAATGAAACGCTATGCATACTTTCTGTATGTACTGTAGGTAAACACTGATTTCTTTCCACTAAAGCTCGCTCGCTCTGTCTCTCTCACTCTTTCGCTCTCATACATCCTCTGTCAAACCCCCAGTGTTTTGGTCTGGGCCTTATCCTCAGGTGTCCTTTTAAAAATTAAATTATGCCAATGTACCTGCTTAGACCTCCCTCCCATGAAAGGCAGACACACAGGAAGGTGCAAAGTCACTCTTGTCTTGTGAGCATTCCTTTCTGAACATACCTCAGTTGTTCCACCTTTAACTCCAACAGAGGTTTCTTGGTTGTATTTGAGACAGAGCTGCTGTAATCCAACCCTAACAGTAATGACAGATGTGGTGAGCAGTTTAAGCCTTCCCCAAACATTTTCAGCTTCACTCTTCACTGCATCTCTAATTAAAATCTCTCTGTATACTCTTCAGTGGTCAGGAAGCCTGGTTGAATTACACAGGTTGGTTTAATGAAAGATACAGTGATGGGACATTAAGAAAACATGTTTCTCTTGCCCTGTGCTGGGACAGGCCAGCAGTATTCCTTACACAATAAGACCTAAACTAAAATAAATGAAACATTTTTGGCGTAAAGAGAGTTATTAGCCTTGGCATTATTACAAAAATGCCAGCCTGTCACCTTGTCGTCAAAGGTGTAAGCAGGAAAAAGCTCCTCACTTGGAAATGTGTAGTAGCTGGATCATCCTGGAATATACTTTTTGAGTGTAGTTTAGGCCAAAGATGATTATTTATTGTCATAATTTGATTCAGTTTTGGTTAACAGATGTCTTCCCATTCGAGTTGAGTACAATAACACTGGGAGTCATTTTCAGAAGCTCTAATCCAGAGGGACTTACAATGGTGCTTTATTCTCATCGAAGGAAATGTAACCTTAAGATAGTACAAAGAGGCCAAGAGTACAAACATACAACTGAGCTAAGACACTGCCAGATTGATGATACCTAGATGTGAAGAAACAAAGGTTACACAGAGTTTTCTAGATATTTAATTTAAAGTGCAGGTACAAGACCATTTTGTGCTTGATTAATGTTAATTAAGGCAGGTCATCAGTCTGTGTTTGAAGACAGCAGGGACTTCAGATATATTGAGATAGTCAGACAGCATCAGTTGAAGTTCATTCTACTACCTACTGAGAATAGAGAACAGTTTTGATGCAATTGGTACTTGAGGCTTTATCATTTTTTATGAACCCCCAAAACTCTGAAACAAGCAGGGCACTGGTACTCCAGGACCAATATTGAGATTGACTGCTATAGAAAAAACACTTGGTTGCATAAAGAACCATGTTTGTAAAAATGGATGTGAAGAACCGTTTAAAGATCTTGATTACCTTTTCTAGATTCTCATTATAAGCTGCATGGTTTAAAGAGTGGAAAAGGGTAGTGGTTTGTAGTCCAGAAAATACGGTAATTTAAAGGTTCCTCCCACTCACACATCTCAATGTTTAAACATGGTTCTTGAAGGAACTAAAAGGTGTATCTTCAAGGGCATCACTCAAAGCCCCTTTATTTTTAAAAGTGTAACCTGTCCTAAAGTGGAGATGAACACAAACTATACATGATATTTGTTCTGTAATGGAAGTAGGAAAGCTTGTTTCATCACAGTATACTTATCTTCAGTTGATAATACCTCACCTTAAAGAACCTTCTTGTCTCTCCCAGGATACGATCTATAATTTAATAGCCCTCACCAGTCAGACTGACAGGCTGTAATGAAAATCTGGGCCTTAGAGTAAACCTCTCGGGTGAATCGGGTCAGTAGAGAGCCTTTCTGACTGAGCTAAAGCAAACAGTATTCCCTGCTTCATTAGAGTGGTCAGCTCAAGTATTTACCCCTTGCTGTGTCCCCCTCTCTGTGCTGTTTACACACCTCTGTGAACTAGTTGGTCCATGAGGCTGCTGAAAATATTATGTCAATGTACACTGATGTTTATTTCTTGCTTCATTGCTTAGTGTTTTGTGCGGGTTCGTTTTCTGCCCCTTTTGCTTTCTTTGGTCATCTTTTTGTCGAAATGTAATACTACCGTTGTTTTGTGTAAAAGAAATGAAAATAAGTGAGAGCGCTCATGAAGTGGAGAGTTTAGGGAGCAATGGCTTTGCAAAATATTTAAAAATAATTCGCTTTGGTTTGAAACCCCTGGTCAAAATATTTCTTACTATGAATCACTTTGCCAGTTCAAGGTAACCTGATTTGCAAAAGGCGGAAAATTAAATATGGCTTGTTTCTTTAATGTTTTAAACAAAAGTCTTTTTATAGCTTAAATTTTTGAAAAGATCAGAGTCCTGCATGTAAATGCTTTTTGTGGCAGCCGAGAGTCTTTTGATTCTTGTTCGGGGGGGGGGGATTACGCTCATTCTTACTTGCTAAATGCTTGTAGTTCTATGAGATTATTTGGCCAACTTGCGTTCAGTGCTAGTCACAGATATTTATGATGTTTTGGAAGGGTCAAACCTTCAGTTTCTGCCTCCTGAGGTACTCGATTGGGGATTTTGAGTTTTGTCTTATGAGCTTTGTTTGTAAAACAATGTATGTGTCTCTGTTACAAAAAATGGTTCTTGATAGACCCAAAAATGATGCTTGTATGATAGTGTGGGAGCATATGGGAGGAAACTTAAAAGGCCGGGAGAACTCAAAGACCTCTCGACTGGAGTTCAGGAGGCTTCTGTTTTGTGGTAAAAGGCCAGACACCCTGTGATAAATTGAGCTAGGAATAAGAGATATAACAGAATTAAAGGGAGGAGATGGGGCAGTGGTGGGTTGCTCAATCATTGTGAGCATGTGAACAAAAAAGAATTTATTAATTATACACATTATATTATGTTAGGTTAGTTTAACCAGGACACACCATCCATGGGAATCATGTAGGAAGCTTGGTTTTTAGATAGAAGTGCTTGGTGAGCATTCACATTCACGGCATTCTGGCATACACAACTTTCTAAAGTGCCCTGCTGTTCAGTCAGAAAATATCCTTAACTAGTTTGTAGAGGCTAAAATATCTCAAGCTTAGATGCTGCCAAATACAAATGTCAGCTTAGATACACTGATACCCACAAGATTCAGTATAATCATAAGCCTTTAATGTGTTAAACATTCTTGAAAGAGATGGGTCTTCAGTTAGCGAGTGACTCAGCTGTTTGGATACGCAGGGGAAGTTTGTTCCACCACTTTGGTGCCAGAACAGAAGAGAATCTGGATGCTTGTCTTTCATGCATCTTGAGGGATGGTGGGTCAAACTGAGCTGTACTTGATGCTCAAAGGGCTCTTGGTACAGATGGGGTTTTAACCATTGCCATCAATTTCGGAGTGGCTGGTCCATTTTTGGCTTTGTAAGTAACAGGAAGCCAGTGAAGGGAACGCAGCAGAAGAAAAATTGGCTGAACATGGGAACATTGAATTGATCTGGATCAGTTGTAAGGGCTTGATGGTACGCATAGGAAGGCCAGGTAGAAGGGATTGGAATAGTCTGGTCTTTACAAGTATCTCTAGACAGAAAAGGTTGAACTCTCTGGGTGATGTAATAGAGAAATTTGTGTGACCGATGTGCAAGAGTCGAGAACGATAACTGGTCATCCACAACTTCAAAGACATGGATGTGTTTCCATCTATGTTTTTTGGCACATTTAGCAGACTGGTTCCCCCAGGTTTGCCTGCTTTCTGTTTTGTAAATGTGATTCGAGACGTTTGCTGAAGATGCTGCCTTTTCTCCCCCTGTTTTCAGTGTGTGACATCACCAATCAGTGAGGTCCAACAGCACCCCCACTTTGTGGCCCACTTAAATACACATGGAAGAAAGAATTTGACCATGTACTAGATCAAAACAGAACAGAAATCTGATGTACAAATGTCTAAATATTTACATGCAGTTTAAATGCAGTCTTTAAATACCGTAATATACGATATTAGTGTTATACCAACCTGATGTGTGGCAGACAGGGAATGTCCAAATGCAGACATCTATCACCTAAAGCTAGAAATGAGCTTTGCTATTCGAGTACACTGATTTATTCAGTGTATTCAGTACGGAAAAGGAACTCTGCTTGAACTACAAGTAATTGGGTACGAGTCTGTATGGGACTAAAACTGTGCTGCTGCTCGCTTCCTTTGCTTGACATGATTAACGGAGCGACGAAGTGTCAAATAACATAGGCCATAGAGGCCACAGCTGTGATTCCTACACAAATGCACCCACAGACACATACGCTTACACACACTCACAGCAGCAGCAGCATGAACCAACTATTTTCGGGGTCACACGTCACTACACACAGGTCAAGTGCACATTCAGCATAACATTATTTAAAAACATGAGCACTCAACACTCTTATGGAACGATGTAATGGGACATGCTGTGATGCATGCACATACACACTGAGAAGCAGAAACCTGGCAGTGAAACATCTGGTTAAACGTAATGTGTTTTTTCCACAGACCCTGTTACATATAGGAAAATAAATAGAAGACTTTAGAAGAAGTTACTTGACCAGGTGTTTAACACTGAAATGACCCTACATGGAGGTAAATTAACTACACCATTCCACCAGTAACATGGGAATGGAGATGAAGTGTTGTGTACTTGTGTGTGAATGCATGTTAAAGAATTTCTTCACATTGTCTTCACCTTTGTGTTCTGTAAAGTGTGAGGTATGAGCTGAACTATTCATTTTTATTCATTCTGAATTGGAAGCTGCTATGCAAATTAGCTGTTACCTCAGCAATGACTGACAACGAATGGTGGAACCACAGTGGAAATGCAAGTGGTCAGTTACAGAGTTTGTTTGCATAAACTGGGACACTCCTCATACAAGGCTTATGGTGAATTCAACAATAAAAGCACTGCATGTTGGTAGTGTAACATACTACGGCAAATACTCGTGGCTGGTATATGGGTGGAGATTCATATCACAGTATTTGGATTGGAATTGTAGAAAACCATGTAAACAGTAGTCACTTCTAACAATATTAACATGATCCTTATTATAAAGAATGAGGGTGTCCACTTAAGCCAGTGACTTTCACTCTAGTTCTTTATTTTCTGCATCTAATAACATGCAGTTACTTATATTATCTACTATTAACTCAGCATTGGACTTCTCAAAGACATGAGACATGATTCAGACTCTTGTCCAGTGATTGTAGGCGGAGTTGAGTCCCAGAACTTCAGGAGTTGACTCAGACTTTTCACAATGATTCACTTAAGTCTTGCACCCTAAAATCAACCTCATATTCCAGAGAATTTAGATGTGACTCAGCTGTACGAAACTTGAGAGATGACTTGAGTCTGAGTTAAGTCTCAAATCTCTAAATGCTAGTCTGAAGTAAGACCCAAGTTTTAAGAGACCTAAGACTCAGCTTAGATTCACACCCAGCTTCACGAGACTCACCTCAGACTCACATTCAGACATAAGATTCAACTCCAGATATGACTTAGACTTGTATCCCAGAAACTCAAGAGCTGATTTAGATCTGAGTTGAGCCTCGAGTCTGAGTCTGAAGTGTTTCCTGAGTACCTAGCATTTAAACAAAGCTGAGAGACCTAAGACTCAACTTACATTAACGCAGATATCCTTCAGACTCAAATTAGAGTCACATCCTAGAGATTTAGTGCTGAACTTGTACTTGTATCCTAGAGACTCATGTCCCAAATCTGACTCACATAGCAGCAGTTTAAGACTTGCATCCCAGAGACTCGAAACTTGACTCTCACCTACTGAATTAAGACTCAGCTTGCCAACTTGCATGCCTGAGACTTGCGACTTGACTTGAACTTGCACACAGAATTGAGTCTCAAGGCATCATTCTGATTATAATGTAGTGAATGTGGTGTTTTAATGAAACTCAAAACTATTTATTAGCACTGGGTTGTGGTGCCAAGGACTGATTACCAAATCAAATGTATGATTTACAGCCTAAACCAACATTACACTGTTGATTAAAATAACATTAGGTCTGCGGCTCTTGCGCTCCGTGACAAGTCCAGTCTGGGAAAGGAATGGTCTAAAAATGAATGTATATTTATTTTCCAAGTGTACTTACAACGTAAATGGATATTAGATAAAAAAAAATTATACTTATTATAAACTTTACAAAAATAGGCTTCACACATCTTTTTGTGTCTTCAAGTTGAGGATAAATCAGTACTATTCACAAACAATATCCTCATAGTAGTGGGTCCTGACAGAGGGAATAAAAACAACATGAATGGACTGTTGGCCAGCAGACTGGCTGCAGTTTAATCCAGAACATTATGTTTGTCACACAATAGCTGTCTCAGCCTAGTACATGCATGTTTCCTTTTTTTGACTAGTGGTCCGTTACCACATCACCAGGAGAGCCATTGTTCCTGACAGTAAACACTTCAGTCTGACCTATTTTATTGTCCATCAATGATAAACACAAGCAACAGCCAAGTTTATAGAACAGTTCCCCGATTGTTAACCTCTCGCACCTTCTCTTATTTTATTCTTTACAGCTGGGACTCTCACAGTGCTCACTTTGTGTATCACCCTTACAGTGCTACTGGGATGCTTTAAAGTGTGCCTGGTGCAGAGAACAGCGAGAATAAGAGAGGAATGCAGAGAGTGTAGACAGTTCATTTCTAAATATTTCCAGTTGCTCTTCTCAGGAAGTGGCAGGCCCATTCTTTTTATTTATCACGTTGCTAATTAGTTGTATAGTGATTTACTCTCTTGGGCACTGCTCGTGGTTGAAAATGCTGTGGAACTGTGGATGGTATTCAGAACATAGGCCAACACAAGCTGCTGTTTTTCTGCTTTAGCTAGATACCTACTGAAGGTGGATCATCTACTGTGTTTGCAGTAGATTTTGGACCATATAGTATATGTATAGTATAGCATATACACATCTGTATTGTAGTGGTGTAAGCTTAAGCACACATTACCATCACATAGGTCAAACACGTACCTGCACAGTCCTGTGTGAGGTCCACAGCTACCTGGAGGCAAAAGAGTAAATAGACTGAACTCTGAGTTTTTACTCACCTGGGTGAGTCCACCTCTGGTATTAGGAGAGGGGAGATTGGACTTGAGAAGGGGCTAAAAATGAAGTGTGAATACATACAGGCCTTGTTTAGTAAAAATAATGACATGTTCATCACAATCTTTGTGGTGAATGGTACTTATTAATGATTTTTAAATGTGATTGTTATCAACAATTATTCTATATTGAACTAAGTACATTACCTGTGCTAATATTGGTAGAACCCAGGGGGAGGGGCTTCTGGTATATAAACCTGCTGTAAGGTAGAGTAGAGGGGGAGTGAGTGGAGGCTTTGAGATGGTATGCAGCTGTTGGAGAAGACCTTTTGTGGGAGTTTGTTGTCATTGGTAGGTACCTCTGAAGTTAGTAGAGATTTTTGCATTATTATTTTATTTTATTTTCTTTATTTTTATGTGCAGCTGTATATACTGTATGTAAATAGCCGTTCTGCTTAATAAACTGGTGGCCTACCAAACATTTCTTTCTGCCTGCTCCATTTGTCGGGGCCTCTGACTACCCATCGAACACTACCCATGAAGTGGGCTTCAGCTCCTACAGTTAAAGTACATTACTTCAAAACACAGACACGCACAGAGAGAGGAAAACATGAACAACATGGGAATAAGGAGAATTAACACAGAATCCTGATACACCCTGGAAGTTCTCTTCCCTCATATGTAGGCTGTTAGTGTGTCTGCTTAATCCAAGTTAGCAAAAGGTATAACTCTCACCAGATACTAAAAACAGGCTTAATTTTGATGTCAAATTACTCAATGACCCCTGATCTACACTAACTGTGTGTCTCTATGCTGTGTCTCCTGGAGTTGATGAGGATTTTACTGTGGCTGCCCTTATAGAGAGAGGAATAAACAGAATAAGCACATTTTAGTGCTTTGTGACATTAGCTGATGGTTTACCCGTGCACAGCTTGGCTGTGAAATCACACTCAGCATGAGTGTATGTGTGTGCATTCACCACACATCCTCCTCCCTCTGGCCCTCTTCGTGATGGAGGGATGAAGGGATAAGGAGAAAGGAAGTATTGATTTCAGAGTGTGGAATGGTAAAGCAGTCCCACTGTCTGCCCAAGTCATTTTCTCTGTCTGAACTAATGCTGCAGTGAAACGCTGTGCTGGTCTGTCCTCTCATCCAGCATGAGTGCATGGCAAGAAAGAGACCTGGAAAGACTGCTTTGGGTTGGACAGCATTGGACATTTGATTCTGTGAACCAGACTTTGCTGTACAGTACTAGACTGCTAGACTTTGTCAATCATCTCCGCTGATCAAGCCTGCATGGACAGACTCGATTACTTGAATATGGCCCAACTCCTGGTACCACTCTGGCTCATCCAGGTCCTCCTATCCTACCAGGATGTTCTCCACCACTACATTTACACTTAATTAAAATTGAGTCCCTCACCCTAGCTCGCACTCAGTATCATGTAGCTAGTGTGTGTTTTGTGTACTCGATGTATTTCAATACCTAGAGATTCTCAATATTGGACCGCAGGTGTGTTTAGAACACCTCACAGCACGAACTGAGCTTTTCTCTGACATTACTCTCCAGGATTAAATTTAGGATGAAAGTACACAAACAGTGCAGTGCACATTGACTTAAGTTTCAGAGGTTTCGTTTGTGTGCACCCCCCACAAACCCCACTGTCTCCAAAAATCTGAGCGGCTCCACTGCATTCTGTCTCGGAGAAAGAGAGAAGAAAAATAAACAAGACAGCCACAAAAAGCTCAGAGGAACTGCTAACCAGCGCTGTCTCACTGCTCCAGTGGCTGAGAGGAATGCCAATGAACGAGAGAGGAGGTGGGAGTCAGAGAGAGAGAGGCAGTTCAAGAGGCCAAAGTAATTCATTAGTTTGAAGTGTGAAGGCCTGCCAGGTGAAGGCAAGGTAACACACATGCATGCATGCATGAGTCTTCTCTCACACACACACACTGTCCTAAACTCACTGAGACAGGTAGGAGCAGCGAGCCTTATATTGCCTCTTAAATCAACTGGTCATTGACAGCTGATGGGTTTTTTTTTTCAGGTTGCCATTTACAGGTATTGTCAAGGTTATAATCAGATAAAATTGCATTCTTTTCATTCACTTCCTTTTATAGTAGAACTGATACATGTTGTGTGTTGTGCTGGTTTTCTGTCTTCCAAAGCAGACAGTCCTTGGTATCTCAAGAGCTGGCAACCCTTTAAATCTGGCTTTAGGGCCCAGACAGCGGGGCATGTTTTAGATAGGCTAAAGCTAATGATAAGGCCAAATCTTGCCTACTGCAATACTACTCTTCCCCAAATCACGTGTCAAACAGGTTTGCCCCACTCAGCAAAGTTCCTGCAAAAATAAGAAACTCTATATTAGAACACATGAAATAAGCTACATTTAAGGACTCTTAAATGTAGCTAATTAAGCTCTTGCCCTGCCCATTAAACGGACACAGTAATCAGACACTTAAACAAACTAGTGTTGTAAAATGTTGTGCAGTTCATTTTCTGCTCAGTTTCAGGATGTTGGTTACAATGTTTCGGCTTCAGTTTAGGACTATATTTTAGCCTGAATTTGTATTATATTAATAATATCTTCCTTTGAAGTTGCATTGATTACTGGCAGCTTATCTTTTCTTACTCACTGTTCAAGCAAATTCCGATTTACAGCCTAGTTTCAGGACTGTTCACTGGTACGCACCTATGCTATAAACAGGATAGTTAGTAATATCCAAGTATGAAGTTTGAGGCAGCAGTGAGAGCATTCCAGCCTTTTGCAGTCAAGTTGTTTGGAACAGTGTTGTTAACGAATAATCATTTATCCAACGAGCAGTGTCTGGTATTCTTGCTGAGTTTGTCTTTGTATTATATCCTCTCTTTTCGCTTCAGCTTCACCAGTTGTATTGACTTAAATTCCACCAAAGGTCACAAAAGTAAGTTTGGTTTCACTTCACAGCATTCCTATTTGTCAATTCATCATGACATCTTGACAAAATGTAAAGGATAACTGCCAGATTCAAATGATATTAACATCAAAAATGGCGATACAAGAGGTTTTGTGACAGGGACAGTATGTTAAAAACACAAGCATATTAGAGTCCCTTTGATCCAAGTGTCATATTGAAAATAGATTTCCAGGACACAGCTGTAATTCTAGTAATCAGGATAGACTACATTGAAAAGCCACAGCATTCAAACCCACACATGACCTGGCAGAACATCAGCTAACACTACTTGCATGTTTTAACTTAAAGCAATTAAGATAAGTCACATGTTAGATAAAGCAGAACACATGAAAGAGGACAGTGAGATTAGGATAACACCCCAGGATTCCTCCACGCAGAAATGGCAAGGGCCAGTGGCCAAGGCCATGCTAAGCTGGCTTATGGAATGCAGCCTGTGTCTCCACTGTGAAGCGAAGCTGTAATTTAAGACTGGAACCGACTGCATGCTAATACCAGTGGGCTTGAGTGCCTCCCAACCTCGCTCACTGCATTTGTAAGAGAGTGTGTGTTGTATGAACTTCCCGTGTACACAAGTGTGGCTGTTTGAGTGCACCCTAAAAACGAAGTACTATGCCTGAAGGACATGTTTCCACAGTGTGTAGATAAGAGGTGCACTCACACTGACTGAAGATTTCACTCTCAGAATAGATGGTGACCTAATGTCTCTGTGTGAATCACTAGAGTCTGAGTTTTATCACTCAGCCTCTTGAGTGCTGTGCGTGTGGGTGGGGGTGTTAATGTGTTCGAGTGTGTGTGTGTGTGTGTGTGTGTGTGTGTGTGTGTGTGTGTGTGTGTGTGTGTGTGTGTAGGCTTTAGGTTTGTCGTGATTAGGGATGTACTGATGTCATATTCTGCACCAATACTAGTGTCGGTATTGACAGAACAGAGATGTTGTCCAGATGATCTACATTGGGTATTATTTCCTAATCACTGTCAATTTAAAATTATTAACAACAATGTGATTTTATCTCAGAACGAAACACTAGCTGTGTTTGCCAATGTTTACATGGAAAAAAAACAAGACATTATTATAGGGAACAGAAGATTTCAGGCATCCGGGCATCGATTATGTCAGCAGATTGCATTCAGAGATCATGAATCGTCAAACCAAACAAATTATTGATATTCCATGTCCAATAGGGTGCATCATTTGTACACTTCTTATTGATGTGCAAATTGGGATTGTTATAATGCAGTGAAAATCCTGCACTACATTTTTGAATGCCACTGCAAAATGGTACAACCCCAAAGTACAACCCTGACTGTTTGCTACCGCTCATCCAAACATGGACCAGCCAGGCAACTGTCTTGTGTTCAAGACATCTTTGCAAACATTTTAAATGCACAGAGATTTTTATTATAGGAGATAAAGACCAATATTACAAACTATTGGGAGAACAATTATTATGATTAGGTAACTTTTTACTTAGATAACTTTTACTTTTGTTGAAATAATTGTTTAACAAAATATTCTGCTTAACAACCAGTGGGCTAGTTGAAGAAATGAGCTTTTAGATTGGTTCACTTTTAGCCTACTACAGATTTTATTCGATTTATTGGGGTTGTCACAGATACCTTCTCACTCAGCATTCTTGAGTTTTAGAAATTTCTTGAACTGAAATTAAGTTTCAGTAATAGTGTTTGTGGTTTGTCACTTTAATTTCTAATTATGCCAAAGAAACTACAGTTTTCCAATTTATACACATTACCTAAATGTATAAGCTGTTACTTTACCACTACAAAATAGAAACGCACAAAATATGAAGGAGCACTAGTATCAAATCAGCGAACACGTTCACGATCAGAATTATAGTACGATAAATTACCATTACAACTGTGGTCATTTCTCAGATTGGTCTATGCACACACATATGTACAAACGAGGCCTGTGTAAGATATACTGCTAATCTCTTAACACAGTCTTTGTTGTGATTCTCATTCTCACATTACAAGTCAAGCTGCGGCTGCTCATTACATTTCTTCTAGCTGATGCTATAATAAGTAAGAAGGGAAAGGTCATTTCCTCTTGGTTTGTTGACCTGTTAAGAGATAAGTTGCTTTTTTATGTCTCCAAAAGATGCCAAGCTGGCAAAGGAACCAGTTTCACACTATTGTCAGCACCAGTCCTTTCGTGAGAGAATGCAAGAAGAAACAGCACCCTTCATTCCCCCTTGACGGTGACTTTTCCCATGCAGGCTTTTCATGGGTGTTAAGCTGCATTCAGGAGGACAACAAGGCTTTAGAACTGAGGTGAATTCAGTGGCTTGAATTAGTCTTTCTTTTTTTTCTCTCTCTCTCTCCCTCTCTCTCTGAGCATTTAGCTAGATCTCAGAAAAGGGTGGTTGTAAGGTTGTAACTTCTTCTCTGCTCCTCTATAAAAGACCATGGCAAGAAAAACATGTTCTAATTCTGTTCTAAGTCTGTCAAAGGAAATGTAATAGAACTATCTTTTAAGAATAAACTCTTCCTTTAAGATTCTTAGATACAGTACTTAGTATTGGCTATAAGAGCTCAGCCCTCTAATGTGCAGGTTCGAGTCCCATGCTGCTTGCCATCAGCAGCCAGAGTCGAAGAGGGCAAAACTGGCCATGCTCTCTCTGGGTTAGTAGATGGCTTGCTCCCCACATCAAACTCTGGCCAGTACAGGCATCTATTAGCCATTGTATTAGAGCTGGGGACTCCTTCCTCTGAGTGTGTTGGCTGCCCAGCAATGATTTAGGGATGATAGTTCAAAAAGAGGAGGTGGCCGGCTTCACATGGAGCTGAGTTCTGGTACTGCAATGGAAATAAACTGATGGAAATGAACATTGTTTCCAGTATAATATTCATGAAATCATCTCAGTCTACCAGTGCTGGTTAGTAGTGTTAGCTTATTAACTCCTCCACAGTGGAGGCCATCACTCACTTAACATGAAAACCTTCTAATTTCTCTCGCATTACCAATACCATTGTAACTTGCATACTAATATTAGTAGGAACGCACATTGTCTTCCTCTGCAGTCACTGATCATTTCCCAGGTCTTCATGTCTCAAACCACTGGCTGCCAAATCGGTCCTCAGGGCCAACTCGGTGGTCCACATTTTTGTTCTATACGTATGGTTTGGATTTTTCATAGGAAATGTGGACCGTTTTGAGAACCGCTGCCCTAAACTACTGGCGTTCAGTTAGTTTGAACTATAATTTCAGTGTTAAGGAAGGCGTGAATTAATCTCTTTCATCAGTGACATTTATCCTCCTAGCATTACATGTTTTGCTTTGTTTACTACGTTTGTGTTATAAATGAGTTTGTTTACAGCAGTGTTGCACAGCATGAGTTATTTAAACCCGCTGGGCTTTACACATATATATTTCCAGTCCACGTCTAAATAGGACGTCTTTTTTTAACTGATGAATAGATGTGATGGCCTTATAGGAGTTGAATGTGGTGTTTTAACAGAATTTGCGTAGATGAACAAATGGCTATTTCAATTGCCTGGTGTGCAGTCGTCCTAAGATTTATGCACAGCAGTGCTGTGTAAGGAACTATGTTTAAATGTATTGAGTTTAGATTGATTAGTCCAAACCAGCACTGGCTGGGTTATTTGAGATTGGGTATGTTAAAGTTTACATCACTCAACTGAGTCTGTTTCATGTTTAGGTGTAAATTCGCATTGTTTTTTGTTTCTTGTTTTCATAGTTCATGGTAAATCAATTAAAGTATTTCTATAATAGACGGGAAAATTTAACCTGATACAAATGATGAAATAATGAACTGATGAACCTTAAAAGCAATATAGTTAGACTATAGTCATACTATACTGTACTGGTATGTTTGTAAAGTAGAAATGGCCTTATCTTTTTTTATAGCTCCTGTTAACATTGTTTTGATTGAATTTCTATGTGACTATAATAATTATTGAAAAGCAGAAATAGATGAGGATTAGAGGAGAAATTTACATTGTGATGCCTTGTAAGTCTACTTTTGCTGTTACTCAGTTTTGGCCACAATTTGAAACTAAGAGTTGACAGATGCTGTGACACAATTTCAAAACAAATTGATCAATAGAAATGCTCTTAAATTGCATGAATGAATGAATTGAATTGAATGAAATCCTTATTTGAAAGGGTTTTTACATACTGCAATATAGGTGCCTTTGGAGGTTTTTGCATGACAATGACGATATGTGAGGATATGTGATGGTATGTGACAATATGTGAAGATATGTGAAATACCATTTGGTTAAATAAACTTGGTTGTAGAGTAAAGACAGGGGCAAGTGAGCTACACCACTCTGATGTGGCTTCTTGAGCTGAATGAATGCATTGTCAAGTGCCTGTTGTTTTTGGATGTTTCAGGAACAATGTGGGCTGTTTTGAGAACCACTGTCCTAAATGACTTAGTTAGTTTGAATTATAATATCAGTGTAAAGGCAGGTGTGAATTAATCTCGTTCATCAGTGGCATTTATCCTCCCAGCATTAAGTGTTTGAAAGTTACTATGGTTTTTACATCCTAATGTGAAGCTGCCATTTGGAGGCTTTTGCGTGACAATGAGGGAATGTGATGATATGTAACAATAAGTGATGGTATGTGACAATATGTGAAGATATTTGATGATATGTGATATACCATTCGGTAAGACAAACTTGGTGCTAAAGTGAAAACAGAGGCAAGTGAGCGACATTAGTAGTAGTGAATGTATGTGACTTTTGGATGTCCTCTTCAGTGTGCATGTGTGCTTTGCTCAGCTTCCTCTGATGTGGCTTCTAGAACTGAATGAATGCATTGTTGAGTGCCAGTTGTGTGAGACCCCATCACTCAAGTGCATGAATCATACACTGTGACATAATCCCACTACACTTAAATAAGCATCCGTTAAAGTTCAACTTCTTATTTTATCTCTTATCCAAATTCAGTTGTGGGTCACTTTGATCTGCTTCACCTCGAGACTGAGGAGCAGGTCATGACATTCAAAAACAATGCAAATTCAAGCTGCAACTGAGCAGTGAAGGTTCTTACAAAAGTTAACCAAAAAGTTAACTTCATCATTTAACTTGTTTTAAAAATCCATCGGGCTGCTTTAGATTCTCCTACAAGACTTCCTTATGCAGTTTTTTGTTGTGCATTTGCCTGGGGCTCCTTTGCATTTTATCACACTAATGTTCAAAAGCATTACAAGAACATCTAAACAAATAATAATACAATAAATTTGCATAAAATGTTGAAAAGATTGTTTAATCTTTAACTTGGTTCGTCCTCTACTCGTTTACAGTAACTATTCCTGTTAACAGAAAGTTTGACAAGAGGAATGAAGCTGCTGTGACTGGAAAATGCTGCTTATATTTATTTGATGCTCTTTACACCCTGTCTCGTTAAATAACTTTAACTTTAAAATACATTCTTTAGCTGTAACTAAATGTGTTATTCTGAGGGATGTTTCAGCCTGTTGAGCTTGAATGTGTGAAATGTACTTCTATAATTGCTCTGAGGCTCTTATACCCATGGTTCCGCTTAGCCACTGGAGCATCTGGTAATGATTTTAGCCTCCAGAGCTGCGAGAGTGTGAAAATGTTGTCATCCGTAAGCTTAGATTTACTAAACACAGACTGTTGTGTACTCCATTTTCAAATTTATGCCCAGGTGCATCTTTTCTGTCATATAATGGAGCATTTGTTTCTCTAAGTTCTGGCAAATCTAAAATTAAAGATATCAAATTGTCAGAATGTCAGATTTAAATATATTTAAATATTTTCATATTATTATTATTATTATTATTATTATTATTATTATTATTATTATTATTATTATTATTATTATTATTATTATTATATTTCATAATATTTATAAAACTAGACTTGTTTGCATGTTTTATGTTTATTTTTCTGAATCAGTTTCAGTGTATCAGAAGGTAATTCTGATGCAAACTAATGTCCATAAAATTTTTGCCCTGTAGAATCAGCACATTATTTACATATCACACATTATAATCCCATATTAAAATGGGATTGATATTCCTCAAATCTTTTCCTGGTACTATTTTAATGGTTATATTATGCAGATACAGCAGGCCTGGCCGATATATTGTTATTTATATTGATATCGGGATATAAATAGACCAAGATATGAGCCGAGGTGATATCATTCATTTTGAGTTTTAAAGTTTTTAAATAATGTTCTGTTTCAGTTTTACAGAAACCTTTTTTTCTGCACCCTCACACTGCTCCACCCCCTGCTCTCAGCTCCTCCTCTACTCTGCACTCCTTTTACCTCATTCCTGTTCTCACTTGCACCCCATGGCCCCCCTCCCCTCCAAGTATGAGTATAAAGAAGAAATGAAGTCTTTAATGGGTTGTACTAAATTTTTCAGTGTATTTTTCACATCATATCGTATATCAGCATTCAGCTTAAATAAATCTGGATATGATCTTTTGTCCATATTAACCATCCCTGGGATACAGTAACATTCATGCAGCATTATGGAACAACCAATAGAAATGCTGCACTTAAACACAGATCTAAAACCTGTTTTCCCACCTCAAATTCAACACTACTGACTGTAAAAACATAATACTCTGTTAAAGGCATGCTTTGCTTTGGGTAGAAGCATGCATATTTAGATGAGGACTACTCACAGCTGGTTCCTCTTTGCACTCTATCCTTTTAAACAAAGCAGCATGAGAAATGTGAACTCATCATACTTCAGATTCATAACTTTTTTGTTGACATGGTTTAAAATGAATTACTCTAATCTGCTTAGGTTATGTTTTTGCTTCTAATTTACTCTGACAGTGTAATGAGAATGCCCTGCAATGTGGCTATGATTTATGAGCTGGGCTTTGACTCTCATTGCCTGGCTTGATGGTTCAGATTTTGGTGTGTTGATGTAAACCAGCTCCAGATTGCATTGGTCAACCAGCCTGTAATTAAAAGACAATTAAGAGAATATGAGAATTTCTGGGAGCCAAAAAAATCTTCTTTTATTCAGTGTGAAATGCTGACAAACAAACAAGCAGGATGTCATCTTTGAGAGTTTAGTGATCTGACCATGACCTCCAGTGAAACTGGGGTGAACAGGAAGACCATATGTTTGGTCAGACAGACATGTTTTTGTGACTGTCAGTCAGTGGAGCATCCAAACCAGCATTTACAATACAAAGTAAACTGTAAGATCAAATGCCTGTTGTTTTCCCATGCAGATTTTTGCCTCATGTGCAGCCAGTGTCCCTTTGAGCGCTTGGACTGAACTGTTGTGAATATGATTATGTGACTACATGGTACAAACTCTTGGCTACTAAAACTCATTTGGCTTGGGCTGCGATTAGAACTAACACAATATAGCAAAACATATTTAAACAGGATCAGAGGTCCTTTGAACACCAAACTGCTTTGTATAGGACATTGTTGCATTGTGTCCTCTGCTTCTTGCTGATTGGGTCACACTTCTGACACACTTAATGAGGAAAAATGCACCTCAGATCTCAGTATAAACCCTTTTGCACTATTTTGAACATGCAAAATGTTGTTCAACATGGAAAACATCGCAAAACACCACAAAAATGCTTGAGATTGAATGTGCCCCTGTTGTAGTTTTATTGCCCTCCGGATGTGGAGTTTTATCACTGAGGCGATGTGTAAAATTTTATTACAGACGTCCCCCTGATAAACTTATAGGGTTTTACAAAATGGAAAACACATGTAAAAAACACACACACACACACACACACACACACACACACACACACACACACACACACACACACACACACACACACACACACAAAACCACAAACATGTCCAAAAGTTTGTGGACACCCTTTCTAATTAATGCATTCAGCTACTTTAAGTTGCACCCATTGCTGGCACAGATGAACACACTTCTAGTCTAGTCCCTGTAGAGAAGTACTGCCAGTGGAATAGAACTCTCTGGAGAAGATAAACATGAACCTGCCATGCCATGCCTGATGCCATTCATGGGCTACAGGGAAATTAGGACCCCAGTATTGAAGTGTGTTCATTAAAAATGATGGTACTCTATCCAGTACTTTTAGGATGAGTCGAAGTCAAGCCATGAGTTCTTATGCTGGAGACCATGTCAAGTCACAAGTCTTTAGGCGAGAGTCCAAATCAAGTCACAAGTCTTTAGACTAGAGTCCAATTCAAATGACCAGTCTTTAAGCTAGAGTACAAGCGGTGTGTTCCAGAACTAGGTGTGTTCCAGCAGTACAATTTAAACAGATCTCACTAACAAAGGTTAAAGGAAAGTGGTAAAATGAAAGGAGGACTGGCGGTGTACATAAATTACAAATGCTGCAAGCCAAGACACATTTCTGTTAAAAACAGATATGCAGCAAGGATGTTGCAACCATACTACCTACCTTATGAATTCTCATGTAATTGTAATAACTGTGTACATTCCTCCCTCTGCGAATGTGAGCACAACATGTGACGTCATCCACTCAGTCATGAGCAGATTCCAGGCACAGCATCCACAGGCTCCCATCCTCATCTCTGGGGATTTCAACCATGCTTCCCTGTCCTCTGCACTTCCCAATTTCAAACAGTATGTGACTTGCAACAAAAGAGAAAATATAGCACTGGACCTGTTTTAGGTAAGCACCAAGGATGCATATAATACAGCACCCCTCCCACCCTTGGGCAAGTCAGACCATAATCTGGTACATTTACTGCCTGTGTACAGCTGAGAAGTTGGTCAGATGAGACCCACTGATGAGACCACCTCTTCAATTTGCCTACCAGCAAGGCATTGGAGTGGAGGATGCAATAATTTACCCACTGCACAGATCCCTTGCTCATCTTGAAAAGGCAGGAAGCACTGCAAAAATCATGTTCTTTGACCTAGTTCTTTCAACACCATCAAGCCCACTCTACTAGGGAGCAAGATGGAGAGAACATCTCATCATATGCACTACAGACTACCTCACAAACAGACCACAGTACATGGAACTTAAGGAACGTGTATCAGAAACACAGCTCTGCAACACAGGGGCCCCCTTGGGAAAAGTCCTGGCCCAGTCCTCTTCCCCTTCTACACTGCAGACTTCACCTTCAACACCTCAACCTGTCACCTCCAGAAAGTATCTGCTGACTCTTCCATTTTCAGCTACATCTCAGATGATGATGAAAGGGAATACAGAGAAGGTACAAGCGATTTTGTACACTAGTGCCAACAGAACTACCTCCAGATCAACCAAAGAGCTGGTGCTGGATTTACAAAGAGCTAAGTTCTCCTCCTCCACTCCAGTGAACATGCAGGGATGGGACATTGAGATTGTCAGGATCTACTAGTACCTGGGTGTTCATCTAAACAACAAACTGGTCTGGTCTGACAACACACACACACTCTTCTATGGCTTCTGTAGCGTTATAGCAGCAGACAAGAAGAAACTGGACAAGCATATCAGGAAGGCAAAGTCTGTCCTGGGCTGTGTGGTGGACAAAGTGAGAGATGGTGAAGAGGAGATTGTTGGCCAAGCTTGCATCCATAATGGGCTCTTACCCCTTACAGGAAGCAGTTGCAGCACTGGGCAACTCCCTCAGTGACAGGCTCCTCCACATGGGATGCGGAAAAGAGATACCACAGCTACTTTCTCCCCACTGTTGTTCAGCTTTACAATCAAAACCTCCCCAAGCAGAGACTCACACACTCTGTCATAAACAACCGAAGGACCCTCACTCCACTCTATCATAGTGCACTTTATCACAAACACACCACATCGACCTAGATCTTATCCTACCTATAATTAATGTGCGATATTTGCTGCTGATAGAATGGTACAAGTACAATACATACACAAGTACTGTGCAAAATCTACATAACTAACTGTAAATTTATAGAATTTCGTAATTCAATTTTTTATTTTTATACATTTCTTCTGCTAACAGATGCCTTGTTTATTTATTTATTTCCATAGAAATAAATAACACTCTACTTTTTTTCTGCTCATTGTATATTCTGCTGTAAGAAAGCAAATTCCCCCAGTGGGATAATACAAGTCTATCTTATCTCGTCTCTTGAATTAGTTTCGGTATTACTTTAGCAAATGAAAAAATAGCATGCTTGTTTTCTTTTGTTTTCTTCTATGTGTTCTTATCCTTGTGGAACTTTTATAAATGCTTTGTCCTGATGAGGTGTTGCAGTAGCACGTCAGTCCATTGCAGTGTGCACTGTAAGTGAACTGTGGCTGCACTGAAAGCCTCTTGCATCCTGTTTTACCCATGTGTGTCCTCCACTCTCCTGGGCGAGACCGTTCACCCTGGGTCATCCCAAGAGGTGTCCAGTCATATTTAAATCTGCTCCCTCCTCCCCCACCAAACACCTTGTGGATAATGTAGAAATCTGTTTCGCAGATGTGCCTGCTGTGGGTCTGTAAGGGTAGACATGTTCCAGAAGCTGGGCCCTTCTCAGCCTCGTCTCAACAGTCTGCTGCCCGGCAGGAGGTGAAGTCCTCACTGAATAATTGTGAAATCACACCTCTCTCACAATTACCTCATCACACATCAGTGCAATTCTGAACACGCATGCATATAGCACCTCGCTACATATATGTACAACAGCTTGGAATTCCCACTGCGTGTTGTTAGGATCCCGTGGACGTTTCCTTCCTTTTCCTAACTAGAGCAGCACCTGTTGTCTTGCACTCGTTTGCCTCCCATGTTCGTCCCAAGGGTGCTGTGCTCAGATGGAGGACAGATCACACACCATTCATGAACACAGCGAGGCTGTAAAAAAGCACTTAGCCGTCGGCGAACTGCTGTAATTATGATAACAGATTTACAGGTTCAAAGACAGGCCTGTGTATGCAGGCTACCGTAGACAAAGCTGTCTGTCAGTCGCATCCCTGATCTTTTCTCCCTCTGCTCGAGTCTTGTGTGGCTCTATGGTTTTATAGCTGTCCAATGTGCCGTTTTACAGCTCTGTGTCAACACAGACAGATGATGGATTAAAGTGAGCCTATAGATTATGATGAGGATAATCACTTTCCATTCATTGCTGTGACATTTCATTCACACATTGCAGTAAATTCCCTGTCTGGTGTCTGCTGGTTGATTAACATTAATCTTGTTCATTAGATTATATTTAAATAAGCTTTTCATCATTCTAAAAAAATAACAGTTTATTGAAATGTAAAACTGTCACCAGTAGGCCTCTCGTGTTATATTAATTCATTCATTGTTAGTTCATTTTCCTGATTATATTGCATGAGACTCATCATATCATATCATATCACATCATTTAGAAGACAATGTTTTTGTTTTTGAGTAACCTTCATCATATCGAAAGAAATCTTTCTTTAGAAAAACTTCCTTTTCTTTTAGAATTTGCTGGTATAAATCAGAATTCATTGTTTCATCAGTGACATTAAGCCCTCCTGGCCCAGATGCAGTACAACAGGCCTCAAACATGGTACTATCACCTCCATATTTCACAGGTGGCATGAGGTTTTTATGCTGTAATATAAATAGTTTGACTTGTCTGATTTTGATTATGTGCCCTTAATTTTAACACAACAACATTTAACCATCCATCTTCCTATCTATTATTGTTAGGGATGTGGTGGGTCCAGAACCTACCTGGAATCATTAGGGCACCAGTCTGTCACACGGTGCCACACATACCCATTTACTCATCACTCAAACCTAGAGGCAGTTTAGCACAGCCAATTTAACTACCATGTGTGGTTTTGGGAGATGAGAGGAAAGCTCTCTGAGACTGGAGCAAGAATTAAATACACAACCCCCGGTCCCTGGAGAAAGGATACATGGAAACATGGTAATAGATACATATTTTAGATTGATATTGAATCCTGATTTTGATTGGATGCAGGATGTCAAATTAGAAATCTCATTGGACCTGAAAATATATGTATTAGTGGATAGAATATTGAAAAAATTAATGTCACACAAAGTGACATGGCTGGTACCACAGGTAGTGTGTGTTTGCGTGCGTGCGTGTGTGTGTGACACAATTCCAAGGGTTGTGAGTTCAATCCCTGCTCTGAGGGATGTGTTATTCTGTCCTTCGCCTCCCAAAAATGCATGTGGCAGATTGCCCCAGGGTGTGAGTGTGTGTGGCTGTGATGGGCTGACACACTGTCCAGGGGGTATTCCTGCCTTGCACCTGATGAATCCAGGTAGACTTTAGATCCCTTTGACCCTATTTAGGATGAAGCTGATAAGATAATGACTGACATGATTCTAGGCTATCTGCCAGGAGGATTTCGCATCTGCCTGCAGTACCAATCATTTTACATATGTACAAAGAAATGCTCTAATCATTTGAGAAACTGGATTTTCCTGAACTGTCTGTCATACTGAAAAAAAGAAAAAAGCTTGAAATATTGCCCTATACTTGTAAATAATTTTATTTGACTGTTTACCTTTTATGAATTTGAACCTTTTCAAAATATTCACATATTTTGGCCTGTAGAGCTATGAAGCTCTTATTTATAGTACATACACAATGTATTCTTCTAAACTGTCCGTACAGAGTTGTCCTCATCTTTCATCACTCACTACCTTAATTCTATTGTTGTGAGCACACATTAAGATAGCACGGACAGCACTTGATAGCACTCACTCCCATACGGCTCACAATAGCTGCCAATCCTCTCAGTTTTGGTAAAAATCATAGAGCTCTTTTAGTCTTCTTACTGGCCTCAGATCAGCAACCCCCCCCCAGTGATCTGGCACTTGGCCCAAACAGATGGCAAGCAGTCAGTGTTACATAAAAGCAGGCAGTGTTTAAGCCAGCATCTAGCACTTGGGCCAAAAACTGACCTCAGAGCAGCAGTGTCATGATGAGGGTGTAATGTAGTGAGAAACTGGGATTGCTCTAAAGGAGCCCAGTGATGACTTTAGGCTCATATTGCAACACTGAAGTGCTTGGCTAAATAGCTCTTGTGTATTGTGTGCTTGTTAAAGTTTCTTGGATTCACTTAACTGAAGTAACAAAGTCATGATTTAGTAAACGCAGCACCTAAAGGCACATGTCTGTCTAAGCCCGTTTTCAGAGTTTCCATTGTTAAACATGGAAGTAGCAGTTAAAGTTCTTGGTAAAACTTTCCTTTAGGTTATTCCTAATCTTTCATTTGAGTGACATTTTAAACTGTTTCCTTAGAGAATTCTCCTGACCTGTGAGCTCATGCATCACAAAATGGCTTTTTTGTAGGAGGAGGGTAAGGAGATTTTGCACTGACCCTTGGCAACAACCACAGTATATTTATGGAAAGTGATTTCTCTGGTGGTTTATTTAGACATGCAGAGGTGCAACAGTGCCTACATGCTTTTATTTATTAAGTATCAGCTTTTATTCAGTATTCTTCAATATTTTAACTATTTTAAATATTCAATATGTAATTATTCTAGAGTTCTGTTGGCACCAAGTGGAGATAGTTAGCTGAGGGAATCATAACTAGTTGACTGTTAGCACCAGCTTGCCTTATGGCCTAGCATTAGCTTATAGCCTAGCACCCTCTTGCTTTATTCTGCATCCTCCAGTAGGTCTCCAGTTATTAGGCTTTCCTCCATATTCTCCCAAAAATAACAGTTTAGCCTCAAAATGCTTTCTCTAATGTCTTAGGTGTATTCAATTTTTGGGGGAATTTTCAGCCCTGTTTTGTTAATTGCAATTTTTTGGTCCCCCAGTAGGTCCCGTATATGTATTTAACACTGCAAAGACAATACAGTTCCTGTTCCAGTTTCCACACCTTAGAATTTATCTCCAACTTATACAGTGTACAGATAAATGAATACATAAATACAGACATTAATGTGGAGCTGAGGAGTCACCGCAGGAGGAAATACTGACCCACTGGCCATTCAATCCAGGACAAACTAAAGTGGGGGAGGAGCAAATGGGAATGAGTGACACCTTCTGAATGTGCACTCCTAATGGATGATAGACAAGTCCAGCAGAGCAGCAGGGGAGCATGGGGAAATGGATTTCAGAGGGTGTGTGGATGACATTGATGTAACGCACACACATTGTATCAAACTGTAAATGCTTCTACCCTTCTTTAGAGGAGGATGCAAGACGAATGTCTGTCTACTGGGCGTCAGCTTCGACACCATTCATCTCACTGGCTTTTTTTCCTCCCCCCTTCATCCATCAGACCTCTCCATGCATGAAATTCATGTATATACACATACACACATCATGCACACTCACGCACACACACACACACAAACACACACACACACACACACACACACACACACACAAACAAAGAAGAACCATATATGTATGTCAATTGTTTCCTCACCCATCATGCTGTTCATTTGACATTTCAGGCATAAGAATAGACTAGTGTTGCTCATGTGTCTGTGTCAGCTATTTTTAGAAGGCTGCTCTGAAAGAGTTTGAGAGCATGCTTAAAGCAGTGTTTCTCAATCCTGGTCCTGTACTTCATGTTTTATTCTTTCGGCTGCTGCCAGCTCAGCAGACTCAACTTTTAACGGTGAATAAACAAAAATGTGCTAAAAATGTGTTTTTATGGGATTCCAGTACCAGGACTGGGAAATGTTAGTATAAAGAGTAGACAGGGACATGTTGTTATTAACATCTCTTTAATAATATGCACTGTAAGCAAAACTGATCCATTATTAATGATAAACTATTTGGACAAAAGTAGTGGGACACCTATTGCTTCCTCCAAAGGTATTAAAAAAGTTACTGTCTCTACTGTCCAGACAAGGCTTTCCACTAGATTTTGGAGCAGTCTTGTTAGGATTTGATTGCATTTAATGAGAAGAGCAAGAATGAGGTCAGGATGTTGGATGAGCAGCACTCCACCTCATCCAACAGTAGAGCACCTTCTTTTTAGAGAGCACAGTTCCACTGCCCTAGACCTTAATGCTGATGTGCTTTGTATTCCACTAGTGTATGAAACTTGAAGTAGCTGAATGCATTCGTGAGAAAGGGTCTCTGCAAACATGGACATTCAGTGTATTTATAGTGGTGGTGATTTTTGTCTACTGCTGTATGGGAAGTGTGTGGGATGGCAGTACAGGATTGGCCTAAGACACTAAAGGATACAAGTTAGTACCATCTATTTTCCCCACCTTTTGATCGAGGCCACTAATGTACATCCCAGAGCAAAGTAACCTGTGCCACCTTCAGAAATGCTGGTCAACTTTTTATTGTGGTTTTAACATTTTAAAAATGTTGCAGTGCAGTTACCTCTTTAGATGTTGAAGCTATAGCTATTGCTATAGATATAACATACTAGGACTGAGAAATATGGACAAAAAAAATCATATCCCGATATATATTTTAACTGAATGGTGATATATGATTTAAGATACTGTATATGATGTGAAAAATACACCCCATGAAGTCTTTTTCACTGTAGTTAAACATAGTGTGTATAAAAAAAGAAATAAAAGTCAAATTTCAAGTTTGTCGTCAACATGAGTGGAGGTGGTGGGGAGCAGGGTAGAGGAGGAGCTGAGGGCAGGAGGTGGAGCGGAACAAGGGAACAAAAGAATGTTTTCGGAAACAGAACGTTATTTTAAATATAAATCAGACCATATCCTGATATCGATATAAATACCGATATTTCACCTCAGCCCATATTCTGATATCAATATAAAATGTATATATTGCCCAGCCCTGTAACATACTATGTAGTATTAGCAATAATATAATTACATAATCAAATGCATAATTGAATAATAATGTTTTTGAGAATGACTCTCATTTTGGAAAGACTTGTAAGTGTATATGAATGTTTCACAAAGACAAATTAAAGGGCAGGGAAAATAGAGTGAGAGACCCACGTGTCCTCCATTTCCTCCATTTCCTATGATGTGCTTTAAATGCAGGCACAGGGTAACAGTATGTATCGACCTGCCTCACCAACAAGTTTACTTACTCTTACAAAGTGTGTCTCACACACATTATCACTCAGACCCAGTTCAATACTCAATCATAACCCTCTCACTGTTGGCCTTGTTTTGTTCTTCAGATGGCAGTGTGATATCAGTGGACACAGCAGGCACTCTGTCTGTGTGTGTGGATATACTGATTGTTTATCTTTAATATACATATGTAAATAGATTTATTGCATTCCATCTTGATCTTTTTCATAAGCCACTATAGTAACAACTGAATTGTGCTGCACGAGCTGTTTATGGCCTTTGCTTTTGGGCCAGCACTTTCCGTCTTCACCATCCTTCTCTCTTTCTCACTCTTGCACATATTAGTACACTCCGTTTCTGTAGCACACAAACAAATTCACAGCACTTTGTTAATTTACAGTGCCTAATAAAACTTCATTCACAGCACCAAGTCTGTGCAGACAGGTCTCATTCAGGCTTGTATGAGACACTTGGACACTGGACATTTGACACTGCAATTTTACTTTTCAGGCCTTTTTGTCTTCTCACCATTTCTGTATAGCTTTTAATGTATGCTGTGGGTCACTGATCTTCTGGAAAATAAATTTTCAGTCAGTCGCCACTTCTTCCTGAATAGGGTCACAGTTAATCCAGAGCCCACCTGGAGTCATCAGGCGCAAGGCAGGAACCCCCTGGGCAGGGCGCCAGTCTATCACAGGGTACCACTGACACTCATACAGTCACGCTCACACCTAGGGGGCAATTGAGCATGGCCAATTCACCTACCATGTGCATTTTTGGGAGGTGAGAGGAAACCAGAGTACCGGAGGAAACCTGCGTGGACACAGAGAGAATGCAGGAATTAGACTTAGACTTTTCAATAACCTTTTCTCAGAGAAGAGAGTCGTGAGAGACAGAGAGTTTTCTTCTGTCTTCTTGGCAGATTTGTCTCCAGGAATACTGAATAACTCGTGACTGGACCTTGCAGACAGGTGTCCTTATACTACAGTCACTTCAGACACATTACCTACACTCAGGAGGTCTCCAGTTCACAAATTGTGAGAATACTAGCACCAAATGCCTGGACCTCTGTTGAATTATCAGTCACTTTAAAGGGGGTCAATATTTATGCAATAATTTATTTTACATTATATTTTACATTTTATTATATTTTAATTGACATTACTTTGCACTGATTTCACTGATTACAAAGTGATTGTATTTCTGCTCAGGATGTCTATTTATCTGTTCTCCTGCCACCGTTGTAGTAAGTATATATTTGTTTTGTGTGGTGAAATAACTGGACTTCATTGTGTCTGACTGCTTGCAGGTACTGAAGATTGTTTCTTCTTTGCCTGAGGTCCTAACTTAGTCAGCTTGTCAGACTGTGTTTGTATATGTGTGTGCAGCTCTCTCTCGCTCTCTCTCTCTCTCTCTCTCTCTCTCTCTCTCTCTCTCTCTTCTCAGGGAACACCCTGCTGGGGAGAGAGAGAGAGAGTGAGAGAGAGAGAGAGAGAGAGAGAGAGAGAGAGAGTGAGAGAGAGAGAGAGAGAGAGAGAGAGAGAGAGAGAGAGAGAGAGAGAGAGAGAGATGCAAACAGATCAAACAGAGAGATCAAACATCTAGAAGAGCAAGAAACATGTAAAACGAGAGAGAGAATTTTGTTCTCTGGGACTCCCTACCATGTATGGCAGTGACACCACCACGGAGTGGACCAATGATTTCCTGACAATAACTTGGCAGCCCCGATGTTGAATGTGCTAAAAGGACATAAATGATAGCATTTAGAATGTATTTAGTACAGTATATATAATCAATCTGCAGCAAAGCTTCTCATGAGTAAAAAAGTATGTGTATATATATATATATATAGAGGGTTTCATTCCAAATCACATACATAAACACCATCCCTCTTTTATCCACTTCATCTGAGTCATGGTCGCAGAGCTTACCAGGAATCTTTAGGCGCAAGGCAGGACAGGTCAGGACACGGTGTCAGCCACACCTAGGGGGCAATGTAGCATGGCCAATTCACCTACCGTGCGTATTTTTGGAAGGAATCCAGAGTACTCTGAGGAAACCCCTGTGGACATAGGGGGAATACAACAAACATCTCACAGACCCTGACCCAAGCAGGCATAAAAACCACAAACCCATTGAACAGAATATCAGAATATCTGACACTGGAATTGTAAATGGACCCATATATAACGGAAAAACAGCCAGAAAACTGTAAGGATGCAGATTAGCTCATCTACATATCTGTAATTATGGCTGTACTGGATTCTGCTCCATACCTTAATTCAACCTGAAGTGTGTAAGTGGTGTAAGGTCTAAAGGTGAGAGCTGTAGTGAGGCTAGATGCTGTAGAGCAATTAACCTTGCTGTCACTGGCTCAGGTCAAAGCAGCTCTACACCATCATTTCTTCTGCTCCTGGCAGGAAGGAGGCAGCAGTGGAGGCCTCGTTCTTGCTTGGTGATACAATTGCATAAATGAATAATTTTAGATTGGATGTCCCGTTTTCGAACAGCCATTTATTTGTGTGCTGATTTGAATTTCAGGCCTTGGGGTAGCTGATGGGAGGAGCTCTAACGAATGAGCAGAGCCCCACTGTACTTGACAGTTGTTTCATGGATAATGTGCATAGTCTAATGCTGTGCATCCCAGCACCTTTGGTGGGTATCTGCTTTCCGCAGGTAGCCTGGCATCCATCATCTCAACCATTCACAAAACCAATTCAGGGCTCATTCCAATTACCATTTTCAGCTACTAGCACTATACCCTTAGCTTTCTAGGGGGATCACGGGGGAATACCTGCCATACTACTCAAGCACTGAAATACATATTCAGTGTGTCAGAGAGTAGCACCGCAGCCAGCACAGAGTTTGACGTGAAGAAAATAATCCAGGATATATAATTATAATGAATACTATACTAATATGCAGGTATGGCTGGGAAGAGACTCATAATTGGCTTATCACATTTTCGATGTTGCAAACAGATGGATCATGTGGAGGCTCTGGGACCTCAGCTGCTCTGAAATCTGCATTTTTGGGGTGCATCAATCCTGGATTCCTTCCTCTGGTGGGAGAAACTGGATCCTGTTAAGTGGGCAGCGGGGACCAGAGTATGGAAGTGCTTTTTCACTCGTCATGCCGGTCAATCTGAAGCTCTTGACTTTACCCCGTTTGATATACATGGAGAATAACATCTGCATGCCGTGATTTAGGGTAACATCTGCATGCATTTTACAAAGCTGATGTAAAAGTGAGATCAACCCACGTTTTAAACGAGCGTTTTACATTGCACCCGTAGCAGCTGACAAATTAGATTGTAGATGCTCTTCATCTGCTAAGGAAATACAGCTGCAGTACAAGCAAAGTGAACAACTAAGGATACATCTGGAGATGTCCTGATGAAGACAGCCTGAGAAAATCTGTAAATGAATGATGAAAAGCACACAAACCTCTCCATCTCTCCTTTTCTCACTCACTCACTCTCTCTCTCTCTCTCTCTCTCTCTCTCCTTGCCCACCATAAATTAGCTATTGGACCCTGTGATTTCCCTTGGCTTTGAAGTTCAAATACATGTGTGCCTCATTTATAAACCCTTTTGCACACCAACTACAGGCTCATCTGTGAACACAGGCTCTCTCAAGAGTGGTCAAGCCCCACAGCCCCCCAAATCAAACTCCAGTCAAAACAGGGTTATCAAAGGCAAGACCCAGTTCTTTTACTGACTGACTAAGTGTTCATTCCAAATTAGCTGTGTTTTTTGTGCCAAGGAGAGGTGTGCATGTATGGCTGTATGGCTGTGTGTGTGTGTGTGTGTGTGTGTTTGGCAGTACACAGACTAAATGGAGTGTATCTGCAAGTGCTGTTTGCCCGCTGCTGTGAAGAGATCCTCCTAAGAGCTGTTTTAGCACATACACCTAAACACATGCTCACACACGCATACACACACAATTGCTATTAAGAGACACTCAGAGGTAATGGTTCTAAGCATTGGTCCATACTGATACACTTGTGGCTCTGACCTCATTCTCTTTCATTAATGATTTCCTCCAGATTGTCCCTCTAGTCTGCATTATTAGCAAACCAGGCCAAAAGTGTTCTTTTTCAGCCAGTCCAGGCACATGATTGTGCAGAATAAAACAGAGAGAACCTGGGGCAAGCGTTCTTGTCAGGACATGTGAAAGCTTCCATTTTTAACACTATCAGGCCAAATGTTTTTGAAATACAGTGGTTAAGGTTTAGGGTTAGGCTAGAAAATTAGGGTGCATCCTAGTAGCTCTAACCCAGCATTCGCACTAGCAGGGGGCAAGTAGCTTACATCGCCCCGGGTTTGTCTCTTGTGGCTGGCTTCAAGGCCGTTCAAGTACAATGTCCAGAATATGAGAAGAAAATGTAATTAAATGAAATACCAAAGGAACAAAATGCAGTAGAAACTAAATGTTCTGGGAGCAGAAGTTGGGAACATCATTTTTAGACTATTATTGAGACCATTATTGGACTATGATTGGTTTGATGAATGTTTTGCAACTAATTGTCACTTACCACGTCACAATTAAATTCCATAAATCTCAACTCAATTTGTAGCTTGTCTCTCTGTCCCTTGCTGCTTATCACTAATCACATACTTGCGTAGGGACTGACAGGCCACTCTGTCAGTCGGTGCTGCAAATGTATCTGAAACTCATTCTCTCTGAATCATTCTCTCTTGTTGCTTTGTTTCATTTCTGGTATATTGTATATGACTTGGGGACAGCAGTAATTCGTCAATATGCCAGACAATCCCATATCTTTTGGGAGCATTTTGATTTGCACTGAGTTCTGTGTTTGACCCATTTTCACATCTGTGAGTGTCTGGTTCGGTTCACTAATGTGTGATGTGCAAGTGCCTGTGGTGATCAGAGGTTTCCAATGTCGCAAATTCTAGCCATCGATCAGATATCCGTCATTTTCCATCTGCTGGTGTATCCGATTCAGAGGTCCTGAGGTCCTGAGCGCACGCACGCACACACACACACACACACACACACACACACACACACACATATAGTAAACACACACACACATAGTAAACACACAGAGAGATGGAAACCCACAAGCTCATGGTCAGTTCTGACAGTGGTATTGATTTCTGGGTAGCAGTATAGATTGGAGAAGTAGACACAGCAATGGGAACAGGAGGCACAGGGATTGTCTCTGTCCAGAATGGTTTACAGGAGAAGGCAAAAACGTGCTTTGCTTTCTATGTAAGGTACTGTGTAGTATGTGTATTTGTACCAGATCTTCCCAGTACAGACTTCACAGTTCAGTGGACTTGCAGGGTTGCTTGCAGAACACATGGTACACATTATATGGGTAAATACGACCCGTTCAGAAATTCTTTGTAAACAAAAACACTCATGCTCCCACTATGCATCATATTAAAATAAACTTCTACATAGTTATTTTGGGTATCTGGAGTATCTATCAACCCACAGTCAGTAAAGGAAGAGATTCAGATTTTGCCATCCTTCCGACATATGGGTTACATTTGAATTACACTACCCCGTAATTGAATTTCTCCATCCCCAGCTTGAAAAGCTCCTTAGTGAAAATGCCTTTTTTTTGTCACAAGTGCTGAACCTGCCAGCTTTATGTTGAAGCGAAGAGCTAAGCTCTGTTATTGGCAGCACAGACCAGCACAAATTGCTGCAGCACCCCTTCGTCCTCAGAAGGCAGACGACCTGACTAGATAAAGTTGATTTTTAATGGCCATTAAGTCGGCAAAAAGTGTTTGCCGGGTCAATTTACCACGACACAGGTTCTGTGGATCTCTGTAGCATAAGCCTAACTTGTGTGCAGGACACTAATACAGTAACCTGTTGCCTACATGTTTAATTCTGTGTAGTGAACTAATGCCAGCTTTTATACTCTGCCTAGAGGAGCACACTGTGCGAGTGTTAGCAAGTGGCAGTGGGAGAATGGTGTTGTCACTCACACTCATTATACACTATAGAGTTACAGAGAATATTCTTTTTCATTGTGTTGACATTTCTTTGGACTGTGGCAGTTTGAGCAGCATAAGGAATCTGAGGAGCCATTATTTGTTGGACGTAGTCCTGGAGTGTGTCATTACAGAAATTTCTGCTGCTATGTTTCATTTAAAAATCAGTACTGTTGTCTTGCTTCTCTAAGTTTTTACTTCTTACACCTCTAGAGACAGTTTAAAATGAACAGCCATGAAAAGCTCACAGTAGCCCAATAACTCAACTGTAAACAAATTACATTTATTATGGAATAGCCTATGAGGGATTTATTTGTATTTACTCCATATTGGTGGCACAGGTTTGCTAAGATGGAGGTGGGAGTGGGGAAAACAGTGGTCCATTATCATTTAATGGCCCATTATCATTTATCCTAATTTATTATCATTTAGGGCAGCTGTGGCTTGGTGGTTAGGGAACCAGCCTTGTGACTGGAAGGTTGCTGTTGCTGGTAGGACGCTGAAGTGCCCTTGAGGAACTTAACTGTCCAGCTCCTCCCCGGAACAACGTGGATTGGCCTGCCCGCCACTCTGGGCACGTGTGCTCACTGCCCCCTCGTGTGTCAATTCACGAGTTTCACACATGCACACTAATCTATGTGCACACTTATGTTTACATTTTAAAGGAACAGCCACTCAAGTCATTCTGAACAGCGTTCTTTTGACAGCTTGAAAATGGGTCCTGTGATGCCTGATCTTTGTAGTATTTTGGCCAAAGTATGTCACAGACATTTTATTAAGATCCCATGGGACTGTATTTATGTGTGGAAAGGGGGATAATATTTCACTCCTAAATAAGGATGTAAGGATTTCAACGCAGAAGTTAATAGAAAGATCAAAACACTGTATTCAAAAGCTGTCACAGCATTTTGCATCTGTCATTGTTGTTTGTGAAAACTACCATCAGTGATGAAAGCGTTGCTGGAGTCCTAACTTTTTTGCTAGGAGCAACATACTGGTTTGATTAAAGTAAAAGTGACTTGTACTAAATGGAAACATTATTATGAACTATGATGATGGCTGGCTTCATGGTGATTTGTGTCTATAGCCCCCCCTCCTCCCACACACACACAGAGACACACACACACACTTACTCAGTGAACTCATTTTCAATGTCACCCACTTGACCACACAGCCTGCTCAGACTATTACACTGGCATGCCAATTTCCAGCCTTCAAATGATTGGCCAGGCTTAATATTTAATCAATAATAGAGGAAAAGTGAATGCTTTGTGTGTGTGTGTGTGTGTGTGTGTGTGTGTGTGTGTGTGTGTGTGTGTGTGTGTGTGTGTGAGAGAGAGAGAGAGAGAGAGAGAGAGAGAGAGAGAGAGAGAGAGAGAGAGAGAGAGTCTAGTATTGAAGATTTGTTCAGCTTCTGTTTTGTGGAGGCATGACAGGGGCATGCTGCCTCGCTCCATCAACACCAAGAGAAAGACAGGTATTTATGGTTAGGAGATTACGTACATTCCTGTTGTCTTTGTCTGTCCTCAAGCATATGTCTGTGTGTCTCCCACCTCTCACCACTGTGCTTTTGGTGGTCACCCAGGTTTAGCAGCTGTAGTACCTTGCTCACATTCTAGCTTCAGTGAGATAACAGAGAAAAAGAGAAAGAGAGGGGTCATGTGCTGTCAAGGTAGATAACATACTTGTGCTATCTCCTAGCGCCAGGCAAGTAGATCTCAGAAGAGCTTTAGCTACATTCTAACGGCCCTCCGGTTGGTTTTGTTTTAGGTTTTCTGTCATTTGACTTTTGTTTTCAGAGAAAACCGCTAGAGGGTTCTAATTAATGGGCGTGTTTTCTATCACAAAAGCTATTTGTTTCTCTGCTGAATCCAGATGTCAATTTGGACACCGATTGCACTGAATTATGAGGAGCTACCTCTGTGACTGTGAACTCAAAACATTGTTGAGTATATTTTATTATTATATATGGTTTAGTTTCTCCTTTGCAGTTCCATTATCTTTTCTCAAGCCCAGTATGTTTTTTAATTAATTCATTGCGACTCCTGGTGACCATATGGATAGTGTTCCTCCAAAATATCTTCTGTTTAGGTCTTCAGGCATCTGAATGGTTGGTTCATTATTGCTGAACTGTATCTATCCATCTTGTAGCTGGTCATCCTCTTCCTCTTTTACCTTTAACTCTTCCAAGCATGAGGATCTTTTCCAGTGATTCGGTTCTTCTCATAATATGTCCAAAGTAAGAACACTTCAGCCTGACCATCTGGGCTTCCAATGAGAGATTCGTCTTGGTCCAGGATCGATTTGATTGTCGTCTTTTCTGTTCAGGGACTCTCAGAAGTTCAAATGCATCTATATTTCTCTTGTCTCAAGTGTGAATTGTCCAGCTTTTGCAACCATGGATAATTCTGACCTTTGCTTGAAAAGAGAGATGTTTACATTTGAAGATCTTTTCAAGCTTCAAGCTTTTCAAGCTTTTCAAGCTAATTACTGAAGTGCATGTAAATTTGTAGATCGAATTAGTGACAAAATCTGATTTTCTGCAGTTATCAGATTATTTAGGACTTCGTAATCTGATTTATTTATTATTTCTGCTGATACTGATTTAATTTTGATTATGGATCCTTTGGTGTTTTGGTCCTATTTTACCAACTATGTTTCACACTGAGCATCATCCAGTTATGGCACAGACATCAGAGTCTTGAAGATCCCTAAAAGTGATTTTGTGTTTGAGCTTAGAGAATGACCTGCATTGCTGTGCTGTTTATGTTTTGTGTGACTTGCTCATGCAGTTTAACCAGAAAAACTAAACAATGGTCTGTAAGGGCACCTTACATAGTTATAATTTAGATATATGAACATCCTTTTTGACAGAAATCCAAGCTTTCAAATGTCTTTTTTGGCTAAAGGTCTTATGACAGTCAACCTCTACCTCTGAGATATTTTGGGTCTTCTTGTGTTCACAGCTAGGTTAAGTTCAATTCATAGACGTTCTGTGATATTTAGGTCAGTGGGCTGACTTTCCTTTGTGTATTTTCAGATAGCATAAATGACTTGTTGGTATTTTGTTGAATCAATTCTTGATTTTTTTTTATTCTGCTGCATGCAAGAATTTTCACAGAATTGCCATGTCTTACAGTCTGTACTGTAGCAACTGCAGACTGAAATCATGTCTGTTCTCTTACAGCCTTGCCTTGTTGTGTTGGCATTAATTATCTTTGTATTTGGATTTTTAGGCAGTTGCTTAGAAGAGCACAGTGTCCTATAGAATATTAATTTGTCTCTTGCATACTTATCATGCACTCATTCACTCTGGTATTCCTTTTTGTGATCAGTACAGTATGATATTGTAGCTGAAGGCGGTATTGGCTCTCTTGGTGGCAAATTGATCTCTCCCTCACTTGCTCTCCCCTCCCTCCCGCTCATGCTGTTTTGTATTAGGAGAATTAGGAGAATAATAATGGTATTCAATAGATTATTGACATTTACATGTGGACATGTGCAGAGACAGTGCTGTTTTACTGAGTTATGAATCAGTGCATTGTGGTATATTCTAATAATGTGAGCAAGACCATATATAACAAAATGTACCAATGTCTGCCACCAGCCTTTCTATGTCAACTAGTCATTAAAAATCAACACAATTTTGCAAAACATAAAATTATGATACTTTGACATACCAATATTATCTTACACACCCACAAAGCAGTGGATAAAATTACAGTGGCGTTTGCTAATTAGAAGAAGTGGATACTGTACGATGAAGCACTGATTGCAGTACAGTACATATTTACATACTCTTTTCCCCTGTATGTGTGTTACAAACACTTCTCAGTGTGAGTCTGAAGGATGTCCCTGTGTAATCTCTATTGGGTGTAATCATGCCTGTAATTTCTTCTGACCTTTCATTTGCATACATTTCCCTCTCAAATTTAAGAGCCTTCAAAGCAGCTGCTGCTGCCTGTACCTGGCACTGTGCCATTAGGAGAAAGCCTCTCTTCTTCCTACATTACCACCCTCATCAAAGAGGACACCAAGGGCACAGCAACACTATTTGATACAACTCATTACCAATAATTACAAAAAATTACAAAAAAAAAACCACTGCTGTAAACAAAGCTGGGTTTTGTTATGCTATGTGTCTGTGAGGCTTGCCATGCACAGAGCTTCTAAAATATTTCCACAAGCTCACCATAAAAGGAGAATCATTAATTAAAGACATATAAACAGAATATTCAATAAATCCATTCTTTACAAAAAAAAAAAAATGCAAAGATTTGCAATTTTAGGATCTATCCTTTGAACACAGAATGCACATTGACTGTGCAATGTCTGAAATGAATGTGTGATTTATAAATCTACCAGCTATCACACAAACTGTGCTCAGGATTTAGAGTGGCGCCATACACAAACCCGAAGCTAGACAGATAGTAAAGTTCAGAAACTGCATATGCACATATGCATGAAGGATTGTGTGCCAGTTTCATGTGTGGGCAGAATGCATCCAATTTGCACCTGAAACAGGCGCCAAATGTTTTGTACGTTCGGCCCATAGTTCCCTGAGAAACATACGTTCAGCTGTGAAGCTTAGTGCCTTTCAAAACACTTTGAAAATGCTCCATTTTTAAATCGTTTTAAATCAGTGTGATTCACAAAGCTGCTTGTGCACAGATTGTTTGTGTGCACTGATCTGCAGAACTTTGTGACCTGTGACAGAGCTCTCAGTGTGATAACAGACTGACCATTTATACGGAGGATACGTCTCTGGGATGTCAGTCAGTGGAAGACCACAGAACCAGTGTGGCTAATTATTCTGGTGGTCAGCAGGTGCAGATGGGTGATTAGACAGTCGTGATTAAAACCCAGTAACAGCCGCTGTAGCACGCTAACAGTAACAGATGTGATGTACAAAGATTGCGTTTTGATTTATGCTTTTCATATAATTACCCACCAAACAGCACCCAAAGCCTGGAAACTGTTTTGTATTTTTAATGCTATAATATTGCATATATAGAAACGTTACACATACTAGTGCATCTCAAAAAATAGAATATTGTATGCAATTTAAATATTTTATTAAAACAATCATATTTAAAGTGACATATTTCAAACCCTTTTTTTAATGTGGATACTGTGATTAATAATTTATTTAAAATAAAATTAAATATTCTAGTAATTTTAGATTCTGAATTTCTGATTTACATGAGTTATAAGCCAAACTGATCAAAAGAAAAACAGTAAAATGCATGAAATGTTTCTTGACCCATGTAATGAATATTAAAAAAAGAACATTTTTATGAATTTTATATTCAAATCTTTTGAGATTCACTAGTACACAATTCCATCATAAACTCTATAGTGATCATTATTATTTACATTACAGGTTTGAAGCTGCAGCCTGTATATAATGACCTGACGTAACATTAGCAGAGATGATCAGCCATAACATTAGGTCCCCCTTGTACTGCCTCAACAGATCTGATCATTCAAGACATGGATGCCACAAGACCTTTAAAGGTATTGAGTGATATTTGGAACCAAGACATTAATCAGTTAAACCCTATAAGTTGTGAAGTGGGACCTCCATCAGCATCATTGAATCTTAGTTGCCCGTGACCCTGGTTGTCATTGGATGTCTGTTCTTGGAGCACTTTCCAGTTCTCCTCACGTTCTTTTGATAGGTACTGATGATTGCATAATGGGAGCACCCCACAAGACCTGACTCATGTTGTGGAGATGCTCTGATTCATTTATGTAGAAAGGAGCTTGGATAGTTTTGCCCATTTTCCTGCTTTGCAAAACATCAGCTGTTCACTTTCTGCCTAATACACTGTTTAACACTGTTTAACACCAAAAATGAATAGTCCAAAGAACTATTTAATCTATTTAATGCATAAGTATTTCTGGGCCTGGTTGAATGATTCTTTATATATGACACTCAGTTATCTGGCATGGCATGCTCTCACCTGCATGGATTCAATTTGAAGTGCTTGAGTGTTCGCAGTGTCCTTTGGTAGGCTCCTTGTGCTGTTTAATGGTGACACTGATCTATTTTTTTTTCCAATGGATCAAAGACTTCACAATAATGAATAACGAGATGGGAATAATGTCAAATATTGACTTACTAAATGAGGTGTATGACACAACTAACAAATGATGTGTGGCATCCAGAAGAATAGGCTACACTAATGAAACGTGTTTTCACTCAGAGAAGTCACCCTGGAAATGGAGAAGTATTATGAGACTCATCTGCTTCCACCATTCTGGACTGGACTGAATGTCAGTTGCAGCAGCGGACATGAAATGTCTTAGAGATTTATGTGCACATAATTTAATCCATATGAGAGCATAAAGAACACATGTTGTGGTGCAGTCAACATATAGGACATTTAAGGTGCGGCACTAGGCCATGTATTAAGGGGAATCCTGGCCTTGGTGTTTGGATTTATTGAGGCTGAATGGAGATGTGGTTAAGGTGCTGGGTGATGTGTCAGCAGTTTGTTTTTTTAGATTTGTTTGAATTCTGTTTCTTGCACTTTGTGTCCAGAACTGGACAGGTGTCCTGAGTGCTTCTGATTGTTTTAGGAAAGTTAAAATATTAAAACTAATATTTTCAAATCAATCCAAATGTATTTGTATTGCGCTCTTCACAACTGATGTTATCACAGAGCAGCTTTACAGAAATAAAAAAATGAAAAAGGTTAACAACATAGGAACCAAGGATAAGAAATAGACCCCTATTGAGCAAGCGAATGGGCGACATTGGCAAGGAACAACTCCCTCAGAGCTGGAGGAACCAGGCTCCCTTCTCCTCTGGTCGAAATACTTATACATAGTTATTTAGGGGACACTGGAACCTCACACATCTGTTCTAATACTCTGGTATTAGAACAGACATTTCCTCCCTGCAACTCTGCCAGAATTCTGTTTGGTTCAATACTGTGCAAAGGACACTTTTGTGTCATTTTAAAGATGATGCATTTATTCAGCATTGAGGATGTTCTTTGTTGTATAAAATATGTCACTAGGGTGAAAAAGGCAGTGAACCATTAAAAGCTTTGTTTTTTGGCCTCAGAATTCTCTTTTATGGTGGGCTGAGCTTTGCTAAATGTAAATGTAAACATAAATGTGCTGGCACAGAGGAAGATTTGTCCCATAATTCCCTCCATGCAGTGAACCACACACATACACTAGTGAGTTTACACACTAGGGGCAGTGAGCACACATACCCAGAGCAGTAGGCAGCCCTATACACAGCACCTGGGGAGCAGTTGGGGAGATAAGTGCCTTGCTCAAGGGGGCTTCAGTCATGTTCTGCCAGTTCAGGGAATTGAACCAGTGACCTTCTAGTTGCAAGGATGGTTCCCTAACCAAAAGACTGTGGCAGTGCAAATTCACCTCCATGGCCCACACTGCCTTGCCTAGTCTAGCATATCCTAACCATTCCTAGATTTTCACATTGTTTTTGGTTTTATTCATAACTGTAGATTGGATATTATCCTCTAATGCATTCTGGGGTTAAATAGCTACAACAACATTGTATTCCAGTTGGCCGAGTTGGCTCAGCCCGCTCCTGCTCACCTAGCACCTGATTGTCTATTCTCCCGTCTCCAACTGGCCTCTCCTCTACCTTCTCAGTTCTCTAGCTTTCAGGCACAGTTCCTGGATCACAAAGAAGCTTCTGTCTTGCTTGCTTTGGCTGGCCATTCTCATTTTCTTAGCCTCAATTACATATTCTCCTTATTGCATTAGGCTGTGTTGAGCTGCATTTGTGTTATGTGGGAGTAAATATAACTGTTTTGGGGTTTTCAAATCAATCTGTTTGTGCGTATGTGCATGTGGGCCTTCAATGCATATTGCTACAGTGTTTAAGGTTCTCAATATGTCACTTTCATGTACAGAACCCTTTATTGATTAGTTATACCAAGATTAATACAGTTTAGGACGTTTAAGAGACGAAAACTGAACAGTTCAACAACAATCCAAACAAGCACTCTTTTACACTACTAATACCAACAGAATAATAGCAATAATACCATTTAATGCTTAACGTTAATTAATTCTGTGCCTGGATATATGGTTCTTCATATACAGCACTCAGAAATGCTATGTTCATTAAATTAGTTCATGCAAAATAATGTAACATTATCATCTATTGTCTAAATAGTCAGCAGAGCGTCTTCCTAGTTGCTGATAGTTGTGGATTACCCCCACCTCACACACACTCTCTCTCCTCTTTGTCTGCCAGATGCCAGCCATCCTAGCAGGGGATGTCTACTCTTGCAACATGACAAGCAGAGCTGAGACTGTGCTCAAAGACTGGTGTGGACAAGCCACATCCTGCTTTGGAACATAGTTTGTTTTGGCCTTTTGGTGTTTGGTTATCATAGTAAACATATTACATTTATTTCACTTTCCTTCTATGTAGTGAGAGGAGGACAGAGCCGAGCAGCATGATTTATCTCAGTAGGAGGGGCTTGACCTGGTTTCTTTTGTAGATGCGTTGCTATGGGCAACCGTCCCCTTGACGACAGGGGGTTGGGGTTCTGAAGGCAAGGAGGCAGGGTAGTCCTCGTGTGTGTGTGTGTGTGTGTGTGTGTGTGTGTGTGTGTGTGTGTGTGTGTGTGAGAGTGCTGCTCAGAGATAAGACATTGTCTATTTTTCCAGATTACATCGCTGTGGGACGTTTGCTCTCATTTGTTGGTTTTCTCGTTAGTTGGGACCAACTAATTAAGATATCATTTGCATAATGTGGCTTCATTAATGGATTCATTTCTCATTTGCAAATTCAACAAGTCTGTTTTTTTTTCCACAAGCGACTGACTGTGTGTCAACGCTAATGGGACATTAGTGTTACAGCACACTACCCAGCCGCTGCCACCGACGACTGCTGCAGTCACTGCTGGTGCTGGGCTTGCCGCACATGCAAACTTAATTGCTTGTTAAATTCAACATTATTTCTCTGCTTGTACACCACACACAAAACACACACGCGCGAGGCACATGTCGGATTCACAGCTAATTCAAATAATTACTTCAAACCTCCCAACTTAATTACTAAAAGCTTGCCGTCAGTTTGTTAACACTGCTAGTCTTCGACAATGGAAACCCGTTTTAAATAAAGACTGAATTCAGTCCTGATACAGAATAAACTCAGAATTAAGCCCTTTTCTCTTAAACACCCTTTCATTTCCTTTCAGTCCAATTCACTTCCCACTTCCCCACCCTTTTTCAGACTTCCTCTGCTTTTAGGGATGGAGATTTCTGAAAACGACTGCTGTGATGCAGTTAATTGCTTAGCTTTTCTGCCAGTGAAAGAGTAGAATGATAATGGATGAATGTTCACCCCCCCCAGCCCCCCCAAAATTCCAGTCAGAATTATTAAGTAGACAAATAACCTGTTTTCAGCAAATGTCAAGAAAGCGGAAAGTCCTTGTGCTGCTCTCCTTATCCATGTTTTTTTCTTTTTTTCATTCATAGCTGAAGAATTCCTGATGTATTGGTCCTCTTTATCTCAGCCTCTGGGAAAAGGGTTGAACTTCCTTTGAGTTTAGATTAATGCAGGGCTTGGCGTCTATATTTGCTAATGACACAGCTGTTCCAGGGCCTTCTTGTCTTTATCGTGTGACAAAATCAGTTAATTACAACTTGTTCTAGATTAATATGGCACAAACTGAAACTGTGCTCTGGGGTTTGACTGTGAGAGCACATGTGGCCTCTCTACTTCTTATTAGACATTTTAGTTGTTCACACTGAACTCTATAGCCTCTGATCTAATCTAGGGGTCAAAAATGTATCGTTTCATGTTCATGTATTGATTTGAAGGTGGTAGATTTTGCAGGGTGAAAGTCACATTCAGATCATTACCAGATAGATGGCTATTATGTTTTATTGTAGGTATTTAGAATATTTAATAAATTAATAAATTAATAATCACATGAACACATTAACATTAACACTTTTATGTCACTTTAAATTAAATTAATATAAAAAAGGTTTTACTTCATTAACAATAACATTAACATGAACAAAATCCATGCAGTGAAACACATACACACTAGTGAATTGGCACACCAGGGAGGAGTGACCACACGTCTCTGAAGCAGTGCGCAGCCCCGTATATATGGCACCCAGGCAGCAGCTGGGGAGTTAAATGCCTTGCTCATGGGCACTTCAGTCATGTCCTGCCAGTTCAGGGAATCAAACGTGCAACCTTCTACAAGGTCACAAGGCCGACTCCCTAACCACCAAGCCATGACTGCATTTAAGCAGTGTTGTATTATTATATCTATGAAAAAAATTGTGTTCTTACTCAAGTATTAAAATAATTTGGTTGTGGTCACATGGTACATTATTGGCGATTCACTGGCTGAAACTTAGAATGCTCACAACTGTTGTGGTTGAATGATGGACTGTGTTACATACAGACGTTTCTGTTTACATTGATGTAAGAAATGCTTTTGTTCATCTAATCTAAATGATTGCTGTGCATTTTGTAATTCCAGATATTAATGTGAGATTAATAAAATCTGATTTTTTTTTTTAATATTATTTATATTTATAATTTAAGATTATAAATTATTAATCATTTAAACCAGATGCAGTTGATCAGCCAAGATATGTAGACGTATTTGAAGTTTTCTTCTTTAGAATGGGAGATACTAGGCTTAACATGGCGAACACTCGATTACACTCTCAACAATCAGTCAATACGAACTCAACTCAATTCAATCAAAATAAAAATTGAAAAATTGATATGGATCAGAAGAGTGACTTTCTCTTGTCTATACAAACAAAAATAAACACCATTTAAATTTTTTTACAAGTCACAAATTTCCCTAGATTTGTGAAGTATGTTTTCACAAGGATAAGATTGACAACAGTCGAAATCAAGTGTTAGTAATGTTACTACAGTGTTTTGCTTCTCCATAAAAGTTGCACACGACGTGATGAAGTACTAAATCATGTTCATGGGACTTTCCCCCGACTGTTCCTTTCATTCATGCTCATCTATCACAGCTGTATGAAGTTGTTTGTATTTTGTTTAAGTGTATCTGCCAGAGTTCAGGACTTTAAGCTCAGTAAGAGAGTGAACTGCTGCTTTACTGAAGTTAACAGCAATAGCGTAATCTATCTCTGCTGGGTTCAGACGGACCCACTAACCCCTTCTCCATATGTCGCCCATTCTGACTTTGCTGACACCAGGTCATAGCTTTAGTGCCTCGCGGGGCTGGTTAGGATAAAGTAAGCTTTTAACCAAGATCACACACTGGTGTGGAGCGATGGGGAATTGTAGGAGTGTTGAATAAACACACACTTCCAGGGCTTAGGCTGAGATTCATTTCTGTTCATATCTCTCAGCCTGTTTATCTTTGGCCCATACTACGCCTCCTGCCTTCCTGGATTTTTTTTTATTACACCATTATTTTCATTGTTCCTCAATTTCCCCACTTCTCTTCTTCAGTTCTAGGTCTTATGGCTCTCTCTGCACTTTCTACTGTAGGACTAAATGTCCTGAAAAAGTATGGTGTGCAAATGGTTGCACTTTCTTTTCTCAAAAATGTGAGTATGTATGTAATGATATATATGTATGGGTATGTATGTAAGAGCATAAAACCCAGACCATCTACCCTAACTGTCTTATTTTTTTTTTTATTTGAGAGGTATAATGCGTTGCATAATAAGGTATCTAAGAGAAAGCCAATTATTTTCATAGGTTGCATGACATTCAGTGATTATTTGGGAGTGAGGGGCACAGTTCCATGACTTATTAGGTAGCAGAGAGCCAATCGAGATTCAACCATAGTGTATAGACTATATTTAATAAGGCAGTTATTTCAGATATGAATTCCTTGAAACAACAGCTCAGAGGCTGCTATTATTGAGCACTAATAAAAAAAAGAAGTGCTTTTCTCAGCAATATTTAAGTAACTGGTTACAATAATAGTTATGCTCGTTTGAGCATTACAACAACGTGTAACAATTTTAACATAAAATAGCTTCAAAAGCTAAAAAAAAAAGTTTCAAAATTGTGACCTTCCACTGAGAATAGCATCTCTGTCACTGGCTCAGAACGCTGTTACTGCTGCACTATAGAACTTCATTGTAGGAGATGCAAACTTAAGTCTGTAAAATGTAAAATCCTGTCATTTTTTATTCGACCCCATCAGTACACAGTGCACATATACCATGGTATTAAAATTGCCAGGTATCATACCTCATATATATGTTTGCTTATTACTGAGAAAAAACTGTAACTGGACTGTATCCTTCTGATTTCTTACCATTTTTCATAAAAACAAAGTTAGTCAATTAATGGAGGATTTTAATATATAATGAAAATAATCATTAACTAAATAAAACGTTTAAATGTGCTCCATTTCATGTGCCGCTTTATTATTTTTTAAATATTTCAATACATTCGTTAATTAAAAGGGAATATTTTTTTTACATATTCTTTCACTTCATAAATTGTTTCACCAAAAAAAAAACATTAATTTAACTGTCATTGAAACTAATATTAATATGAATAAGAAAGAAATTGCAAAATATTGTATACTGTGATACTGTAAAACTACATTTTCTGAGAAACTATATTCTACCAACCATACTTCAGAAATTGTTTTGTATCTCTCAGCTTGCCAACAAATGCAGCTGTCTTTGAGGGGGAGTGCATTCACATAATATCGCTTTAAATCACTATAAATTAAAAAACAGGAAACAACAGACCATCACTTTCTACATTCAAAGCAAAGTCATTTTACTGTGGTGATTTTTAGCAGACTAACTGGAGCTCAGATTGGATCAGTACTGGCTGATACTCAACTGGGAAAAGGCACTCAGTTTAGGAGTGGGACATCCCTCATTTTGCGCACAGTATGCCATTTTTCCTGGAACATGTGTGCATCGTTATGTCAGATGCTTGTACATTAAAGAACACAAGATGCTTTTTCCTGAAGCATGTGTTTAAAATGTTGCACAAATAAAAAATTGGACACAGACAGGCTCTATTGGACTGGCCCAGCTTACTCTTTTTATTTAATTACTGCGTGGCTTTATAAGAGACACATAAGTTGGGTTTATGTCCATATCACAGCTGCTGTTATCCTAGTTAGCTCTTTCTAATCATCTACACATTAATAGTATCCCTCACTCCCACCATGAATGGACTTCATTATCATTTCCTGCAAGTGCTGAAGTCAGTCTTTTTATACGTTATATCTCTCTCCCTTCCCTCCCCGTTGAAGCGCAGAGCATCGCATTTCTTTAATGTAGTCGTTCGTTAGTGAGCTGCTCCTTCGCACAGAGCTGTGAGCCAAGCACACGTCGTCACCTCTTTGAATGAGAAGAGTTCAGAGTCTTTAGGGAATCACTGAGTGAGTTCTGGATGGCTTTATTCCACAGAGTGCAGATGACATGTCTTTTCATCTCTCTTCAGTCTCTCTGTCTCTCTGTCTCTATTCTGATTTCTCTTTCTCTGTGTCTCGCTGTCCCTCTCTCTGAGGTTTCTGTGCTTTATGACATTGAGGTCAAAGGTTTAAAGACACCAAGAACCTGATCTCCAAACCAGCAGAGAGAGAGAGAGAGAGAGAGAGAGAGAGAGGGAGAGAGAGGGAGGGAGGGAGGGGGAGAGATTGTGGGACTGCTAGATGAGTTGAGATAAGGAGATAGGTGGGGAAAGCAATGAAATAAACAGAGAGGAAGGAAGAGGCAGTGGAGTAAAAAAGAGACTGAGATGAGAAGAGAAGGCAAGAGAAAGGTCGAGAGGTAAAGAGAGAGAGAGGTAGAGATTTACTGCACTCTGTAGAGCTGTATTAGTGTCAGACTCCTCCACAGCTGGAGTCGATGATGCTTTGCTGGGAGGAAACAGCTTTTGTAATCTTAAAACAGGACAAAACGGGAAGCATTCCATCCTTCCGCTGCCTGCATCCCAATGCTTTTATACTAGCACTCAAATCGTTGTGCGTTTGTTAAATTTTGGGGTCGTCTAAAAGTATGTCAAACGTCCCAGTGTCCAAGCCAAATTGGTTAATCCCAAATGCATCTAATTTTTCCGTATATCCCAGTACAGTGGACACTTGTGTGAAAATCAAAATAATACTTTGATTAATGAGAATGCAGTATTTTTGTATTTATTCATTTTAAATTTTTTAATTGGACTCATCCCAGAATTGATGTTCAAACTGCCAGATTTTTGGCATTTCTAGATGGTATCCAGATTAGGGCATAATGATATGGACAAAAAAATCATATCATAATACATTTTTAGCTATTGCAATCAAATTTAGCTGAATGGCGATATACGATATATGATATGATATTTGGTGTGAAAAAACAGTGTGAAAAAATAGGACATCCCATGAAATCCTTTAAGTGAGAATGCGAGCAGGGGTAGAGGAGAGCAGAGTAGGAGGAACAGTGAGGAGTGGAGCATAGAGAGCAAGGGGTGGAGCATAAACAGGGAGCAGAAAACATATTGTATATAATTGAAATGTTATTTAAAAAACATAAAATTCAATATAAACAATGTTGCCTCAGCCCATATCCCACTCAGTTCATATCCCAATACAGATATGAATATCAATATATTGCCAATCCTTAATCCAGATTGATTTTTTATAGTCTGGACTGTAAAAAAAAAAAGGATTTTTGTGAATTTGATCAACACAAAATTTTGGATTTCAGAGTTTTTTTTGCGTAACTTGCAACTTGACAAACAATGACCACCTCAAATCCAGGGACAAAAGTGTGGATTCAAGAAGAGCTACTGCATAGTGTGGTGGCCCGTGAGCTGCTGCCATGCCCCAGCTTGTCTGTGATCAATCCAATGCAATGCAAATGAAGGGTGTAAAACAGGCAGTGGCTGGTCGTGCGGTGTGTATTGTTGTATGAACTATGTTGAGGACAGTATGTGTGAGGTGTTCGGTAAATCAGCAGACTGCAGCACAGCTGAGTTCCAATCCCACACTGAGCCACCAGTCACATGATCCACTTACTCACACTCTCTGCCCTGTCCTGCCAGCACACACATCACACATCATGCATCACTGTGCTCAGGCTTTGCGTGTGTGTCATTGTGTATCTCATTGTCTGACATCACAGCTGCCCCTCACTGCTGCTCTCTGCTCATGATGGTCTCTTTCCTACATTCTCTCGTTCTTCCTTCTCCCACTCTCTCCTTACTTTCATTCACCTGCTTTGAAGGTATTTTTCCAGTGACTTTCCATCTACATTTCCTTTCATCGTTGCAGATCAGAAGCGTGACATCTCAAAAGGACCAAAGTCCGCACAAACATTTACACGCCTGACATTTAGGTTTTTTTCTGCTCCTGCTGTGAACATGGCTGTGGAGGAATGCAATAATCTGATAATGAGATTAAAGATGAAAGCAAATTGAGTAATCTCTCTTTGTCTCTCTCTCTCTCCCTCTCTCTGCAGGGTCTTTCAGGAGTGAGGGGATTAAGGCGTGTGATGTTCTGCCTGTGCTGAGAGAGAAAGTGGCCTTCGTGTCAGGTGGGTACATGCTGTAACTATCAACATCTTTTCATTTAATACCTCCTCATATTCTGGGAGCTGTCGTTTCCAACTACACAACTTAACGCCAGCGGTTGTGAATGTCCGGTAGAACTACGGTTTTGGAAAACACCTGCGTCACAACTGCATTCTTCCAACTATGTAAAGTTCACCCTTTTGGGAAACTGACCCCAAAAAGTGGTGCTTTAAATTTACTACATGTCTACTCATTTCTGTGGGATTTGTGTGGATTTAGAGATTTTATTCATAAAATAAGTTGCTCAAAAGCATATTAAATGTAAGTTATGCATCTGGAAGAAACTGTAGACTATATTTACCGAAATTCTGGTTTGCTAAATTTCCGTTAGTAAAGGACCCTTTGACAGTGTGTCAATTATGTCTTCCTCATCGGTTCATTGTCTGAGGCAGAGTGAGCTATAACATACATCTCTAATTAAAACAGCAAACAATTGATGCACATGTTTTATGTATGTATTTTTTCACAATACATACAGGGTCAAAAAGACACATTCAGTATTTGGTTAAATATCCCTAAGCAAGCTGAATCTTATCCAGCCATCATCAAGCTTCTGACTGAATTCTAGTTGGATATTTGACTCATCTCAGAAGCTTTCAGTTAAATTTGTTGGTTTTTTTGTTGGTTTTAAGCACAGTCCACATTTTTTTTTTAGTAGGGTTGAAGTCAGGACTCACTGGCGGCAAGAGTCCTGCAGCGTGTTGCTAAACAGTTGCTACAGTGTTCTTTGGGTTGAAAGCCTCACCTTTACTTCTCCAACGATCTTTTCCTCATCCGAACATTAAAATTCCTCCAGACGTTTTTTTTCTTCTTCTTTTTTTCTGCATGATGTCAGCAGTCAGTTAGGTTGTGCTTGAAGATATCAATTTTGGATCATGGGCTTCTTTCTTGGATGACAACCCCTTAGTCCACTGTGATGTAAAACTGGTCTTCCAGCTGCTTCCAGTTCATTGCAGATCTGTGCCTTGGTGGTTCTTGGGTTGTTCCTGACTAGCTGAACCAAAATCCTCACAGTTGGCAAAGTGGCCACAACTCCATATAATTTCTATTCATGAATAATTGTTTGAACTGATGATCTTGGCAGCTACAGTTGTTCAGAGAGGGCTTCAGGAGAGATTCCTGACTTGTGTAAATCTACGATCATTCTCAGATCTGGATTGAACTTTTTTCATTTTATTAGGAGTTGGTCAATTATATGAGTTCTGTCAAACAAACCATTTTTTTTATGTGGGCATGACAAAGCTACAAATTGTAGTCAGTCAGGACCACTAACGGAGGCTTTGACAAAACACATTTTGTAATTAATAATCTAAGCGGGTGTGCAATTGCCATAGAAATGTATTGCCAATATAACAGGGCACTTTAGAGCAGCCATGCATGACTCTAAATGATCATGCTCAGTGTCAAGCAGTAGATACTGTTAAAAGTACACGATTCTATGACTATAACTATGACTATTCTTGAGGAACATATGGAGGATCTTTAGTTTGAAATTATAGTTTGTGGTGGAACCTCTTGAGGTGCTTCTAGGAGCCTAATGTTCTTGAAGGTTCAATGAAACACCATAAGAGGTTCCTCTACAGTTTCACATTGTAGAACCTCCAAAGGTTCTTCAAGGATCTTGTACTTTTAACTGTGTAAATCAGTGTAAAGCCCTGCAACACTGGGCTGTGGAGCAGTAGAATGTCTGTGGAGTGCTGGAGCTCTAGCCAATTCCTCTGGTACAGGTTTTCATCTGTAACTAATCATTCACTATTAGTACCTCATCTCACTAATTCACAATCAAAAGCTTTTAAATCCTATATATAATCATAATCTATCATAAGGCCTTTGCTGTAAGGAGTGATCTAAAGAATGAAGTGATAAACTGCTACCTACTTATTTACTTATATTCAGAGCAAGCCTGGGTGGTAGCAGAGCACAAGATTACAGTTCAAGCTGTTTACAGGTTATGTAAGGTACAGTAAGGTACAGACGGTTTGGCCCTCACAGGTCAGGTCCTCATAATTTAAGGGGTTAATGCCAGTAACCTTTAAAAATATGGAAGGACATTAAAGAGAGGAATAGCAGAGCATGGTACTGTCAGAGTGCTGACAAATAACAATGGGTTGAGATTTACAAGCAATATCCTGGAGCGGATGGAGCCCAGTGCAACCTGATATGCAATTTAGCTTTCAGGCCTGGCTCCATAGCTTGTCTCATAGCATGCTTAGTCCAAAATGTACCTTTAAACCATTGTCAGAATATTGGATTATTCAACTCGTGTGTCTGAGTATACAGTATGTTGGACTGAAATTCTACTTGATTAAGAATTTCAGACTCAGACTTAGACTGGAATTTGATGGTTTGAGATGATATAGTTAAGGTACATTAATTCTGTCCTGAGCTTCATGCAGATTTTGAAACAGTGTAGTTAGCAATGACGCATATACACATAAATGCTATATGGAATATCAGAACACCTACTCATTCCTTGTTCCTTCCAAATTCTCCTGCTCCTGCTTTTGTTGGAGTAACTATCTCTACTATCCAGAGAAGACTAATAGATTTTGGAGCACTGCTCTGAGCATTTGATTACATTCAATGACAAAAGCATGAGTAAGGTCAGGATGTTGACCTCATCCCCAACTTCCCAAATCACCTCAAAAGTATTGGATGCTGCACCATCATTACTATTGTCAGTAGGTTCATGGTTATCTGCTCCAGAGAGTCCTGTTCTATTGGCATTACTGCTCTACAGGGACTAGACAAGCTGTGTGCTTGCAAATGCACATTTATGTCATCATTCATTAGAAGGGGTGTCCACAAACATTTGGACAAGTGCCTTATTCAACTATATATATGTGTAACATTTGCTGTTGTTTGAATGCTGGCCATAAATGAGCATTTTACAGTTGCACATTTTATTTTCCCACCACTCTTGAGTCACAGCTGAGTCACACTAACGAGCACATCGTGTAACTCATCAGGGATGATGCATTTGAAAAGCTGCTGTCATGGAAAAAAGTGAGGAGGGAAAACTTTCATGCTGGTTGTTGCAAAGAGAACTTTCTATTGCAACTTATGCCTCTACCATTAAACATTAATAAGATGAGTAACACTTTGATGTCAGTGACTAACACAACTAATAGTCCAGTATAATGACTAACACACAAAACAGAATGCAGTTTTGGCCAAGTAGCAGAAAAAATACCCAATCAAGTCCCAATTGAGCCAATTAGTGATGTTTATAAGCAGTGTAGAAGCAGGTGCACATATTCCACGGCCACAGATTCCTTTTCCCCAACAATATCTAGCTTATCTGGAGTGGAAAACAAGAATGAATCAGCATTTAGAACATTTAGAAAGATACTGCATTTTCATGTCAGTAATAAAATAACTAGATAAGATAAATAATAAGATAAAATAAGAACCAATCAAGATGGATTAACCATCTGCACATTTCTCCAAACCTCTGCCCACTGGAGTAGGTTTAGGAGTTGTTTTAACCTTTGCATGTCTGTGGAGAAGAATGTGGGAAGACCTTCCTTGAATGTAGTGTCTGTAATGTTAAATGTAATGACATTACATTCAGAATACTTTTATATCATTCTGTTGGCCATTCATTCATCATTGGCCATAATATGTTTATGCATTATAAAAAAGAAGCTGGAGTTTTGAAATGTTTAAGAAATAATCAAAGCTTGAAATTAAAATGACATTAAACGAGTTATACCTTTTGACATTTTGGTTTACTTCAGCAAACATTTGACCATATTTGGATCATTCATTCATCTATTTCTAAATATCTTGACCTTCTATTTGGTTTCTACTGTGCAGTCAGTAAATAATGGCTGTTGAGAAAAATAATTGAAGTGCAACCGGTCAGGTTGCTGCCTCATTAGTTCCTGAACAAGAGAGATAACAAAAGGTCGGGAGAATATTATAGATTTGCAATGTGCATCTTCATTCTCTTGCTCTTTCTCTCAGCATGCCAGTGCCAGTGCCAGTAAAGGAGACCATCATATGAATGAGTCTAATGACCGTGACTCACTCATTAAATGACTCACAATCAACTAGGGTTGTGGCGGTAAATTGATTATAGCTTACCGTATACCAAGTATACCCTGGGGTCTATCTATCTATCTATCTATCTATCTATCTATCTATCTATCTATCTATCTATCTATATATATATATATATATATATATATATATATATATATATATATATATACAGATAGATAGTATTGATAGTATTATTTTTTTATTTTTTTGCAAAAATTCTGAACAAACTTTTCTTAATTTGTCATTGTGGGATATTGTTTGTACAGTTTTGACAGAAAAAATGAATTGAATCCATTTTGGAATAACGCTGTATTATAACAAAATGTGCAAAAACCCAAGCACTTTGACTACATTCACTGTACATTCTACATTCACTCTACATTCACGAATGCACTGTATAATTTTTGTCTGATAATGTTCATTGTGTTTCAGGTCCACACATAATTTAGGTGGTGCTGGGCTGCTCTGCCTACATTTCTGCATTTCATTAAATTCAGCTCATTTCAGTTTAGGTAAATGTATTTATGTAGCAGTTTTCACAACGGTTTTTTTTTATAAAGCAATTTTACAAAAATCTGGGTCCAGGCCTGTAGCAAGCATGCCAGAGGCCAGTGTCATGGAAAAAGTGCTCAGGTCTGGAGAAAGAAACCGTGAGAAGAACCAAGACTCAGTAAAGAAACACGTCACCGCTGGTCGACACCAACCAGCAAAACAAGAAATATAAGAAAGCGGTTTGAGTTACGAGCTAATTAAAGGAATGAATTTGGAGCATACAATTATTTAAAAGAATGATGATAAAAGAAAGACGAAGACAGATGAGGTGTTCCTGTTCGTTAGACAGAAGTATTCCAGTTAATCAGAGCGAACCTGTGACTAATGTGAGAGTATGGCAGAGGTTATCTAAGGAGAATGAGAATAGAATTTAAGTCCATTATGGCTGTGAGGGAGGTTCTGTGAGCAGGTTTATTTATTAAGTCAGTTCTATACATATTCACTATTGTATCAGAACACGTTCTATTATGGAAACCTTGAAGATTTACAGTTACTGTCAGTCGGACTGTTCATATTATGTATTGGGATTTGGGTTGTAGCAATAATCTGACTGGTCTGATTGTGTCAGTGCCCTTTACTCGTCCATCAGCTGAAAGGAACCACTTAGAACTGCTGACCAAAAACCGCTTGACTCAGCTTTATGAATTCTGCTACCTGTAAAGCAGTGTTTCTTGTTTCAGGTGGCCGCGATAAGAGAGGAGGGCCGATCCTGACATTTCCAGCGAGGAGTAACCACGACAGAATAAAGCAGGAGGACCTTAGGAGGCTTGTCACGTACCTGTCCACTGTGCCCAGGTCAGCCCTAAACACCACAGCATTAAAATCACCATGTCTGATTACATTACACTAAATCATATTTCATTCATGATTTAATTCATACATTAAATTCATGAGTCTTAAATAGATGGTGGTGTCACTCATTGGATAGTTAGTAACTGAATGATAAAGCAACCATGAAATGAAACACCTGGTGGAGAGAAAATTGTTTAGTGATCAATTCCCATGCTTGATCATTTCACTTGATTTTTTTCTGGACCTACAGATGCTGCACACAAATGTCCAAATCAGTGCAATCAGACATTACCTGGATATTATACTGCCAGACACTGTTCCTCCTTCATGTGCTTCACATGTGCCACCATTTCCTGTAGTGAGAACACATGTGTCATAGAGAATCTCCGGGGTGTAGGCTACATGTGTGAAAGGGCAACTGCAGACAGACAGACAGACTGACAAATAGAGATAGATAGAGATAACTATATTAATCCCAGAAGTCACAGCTGTGCAATGAAAACAAGAGTAGAAAGGGCACAGTACTCAATCCTTACTAAGAAACATAATAAATAGGAGATATTTTTAATACAATAAGGCTAAAACTACAGAAGTGTGCAGTTATGAGTATTAATATGTAATAGTTGTGACTATTGTGACAATATGGTTTATATGACAATACAGTGCAGTACATTACACTTGACAATACAGCACACATATAATGCCCTGACTTGATTCTCCAAGAGTTTATTTGTGACAAAAATGCTTATTTTTTACATAAACAGGAATGTAAATGTAAACCTAAAAGTGTACACAGACCCATTGTGCTTGCACACAGGGCGATTTGTTGTCCACATTTAACCCATCCATGCAGTGAAACACACATATACACACTAGGGAGCAGTGAACACACATGTAAGAAAATACTGATGTATCGAAACATCATATTATATTATATTTTACATACAATACTAACTAACTAACATTTCTCAAAAACACAGACTCGAATTTTAATGAATAGTTTGTACGCAAATATTGGTGACAGTGGTTCATTTTGTGTTGTGTTTAAATCCTCAACCACTAGAGAGCATTAATACTGCTCAGATCCCACTGTTTTTTTTTTTTACTATTACAGTTTTCCTAAAATTTGAATAAAAATTGCAATATATCATCTTTCTTAAAATATCACAATATACCACAATATATTGAATCATAACCCCTGTAGTGCAAAACTCATTGTATTGCCAGAATCTTGTCAACTCAACTTGGCCTACTCATAATGTTGACATATTATTTATTTAACCCTCAGATCACATCATATTTGCAAAGCTAAAATAGTTTTTTTCCCCTGTAAAATAAATGTTTCCTGCTGCTGAGGAGTGTCTGAGGACCTTGTCCTTGATCCTGTAGTTAAGGAAACTGATGTTTTTTTTCCATAATGTCCTTGCATCTATTTTTACCTGCATCACTATTCATTTCTTATTGAAACTCCTGGGTATTTCCCTTGTACACCCTAGAAAAAACTTAAATGTGTGAAAGTAGGAGGGGTGCAGGGTTGTGTGTGTGTGTGTGTGTGTGTGTGTGTGTGTGTGTGTGTGTGTGTGTGTGTGTGTGTGTTCTTGTTTTGGTAAACCATATGTTGGTTCTGCCAACTGTTAATAAGAGTAAAGAGAATGGCCTTGTTTCTGGTAACTGATCTAGGAAAGCACATGCGCTTTCAGTGGAATCCCTCTACCGGACGCCGTGCTGCCCACAGTGACCCCGTCCTCCCTTCAGCACCATTAGTGTGCTCCCCACAGACCAGCTTCACCAGTGATTTACAACCAGCTCTGTCGGACAGCTGGTGTCCTTCCACACAACTGCCTACACGCCTGCTTTAGCGCATCTACATATCAGATCACATGTCTGGCTGATGTAGTATAGACTGTAGCTGTGTGGCACGCAATGCTTGTAAGATTAGGATCAAGGTCAGTGTGTAGACTATTTACATTAGCCATAACTGAGGTGGACGCTTGCCTGGTTTGTGAAGGAAAACAGTGTAGGAATGTTACAGCAGCAAAAGTATTCATGTTTTAGTTGGCTTAAGTGCACATTGTCAGTGGGTCAGCATTATGTTGTGTGTGTGTGTGTTTGTGTGTGTGTGTGTGTGTGTGTGTGTGTGTGAGAGTGTCTGTATACTTTGTTTTTTTACTTTGCCAGAGTGTTGAGTTCATCTTCTCACCTTTAAAGCTGGCCAGTCTGGTTATACAGTATATTGTGATTGTGTGTGTGTCTGTGTGTGTGCATGTTAAGGATGTAAGGGTGTATGTGTGTTTGAGGTCAGATATATATATGGGGTACATGAGAGTGAGTGATGATACTAGACTGTGTGTGTGTGTGTGTGTGTGTGTGTGTGTGTGTGTGTGTGTGTGTGTGTGTGTGTGTGTGTGTGTGTGTGTGTGTGTGAGCGAGCTGGTGTGTATATGAGCTGGTGTGACTAGTGCGTGTGGTGTGGTGTTGTGATCACTGAGTTACTGAGTCATTGATCAGTGCTGGCAGTGGGCCTGTGAACGCAGCTTTAAAGCCTGTGAACTGAGCCCTGAACACCGATGAACTTAATGAGAGTGGAGAGAGAGAGAGAGAGAGAGAGAGAGAGAGAGAGAGAGAGAGAGAGAGAGAGAGAGAGATATGGTGTGTATGAGAATATATGCAGGAGACTAAAAGTCTGTCTTCCATCCAAATATTTAACTCGCAATTATGCAATTTCAGAAGAAATAAATGTGAAAAGTTATGTGAGGGCTGAAATCTGATCTGAAGAACATTCACGTCCATCATACATCTGCGAACACAAACATACAGTTCTGAACAGCTCTGTGAGGGCAGTGCAGAGCCATTTTTCAAATGCACTTTGTAGTTAGCATTTCAGAATGTTGAAGGCAGACCATCTAGAGGGTCAGTCGATTCCAGCCACTGTCCTCCCATGCCAGCTGATATAAGAATTATCAGCTCGATATGTCATCATCTATTTGAATAAACCCTATTTCTTTAGCAATATTCTGACTTTCACCTTGTAAATATCTTTTTGTAGTATTTGGGTCTTCTATGCACATTTTTTAAATAATTCTCAAAAATGTGCTGGTTGGAAACCAAATCAAACCAAGCAGGGGGAGCATGAGGGCATCCGGAGCATGATACTGAAAGAGGAGAGTGCAGAGAGAATAAATAGAAATGAGGGAGAGAGTAAGAGAGAGAGATTGAGAGAGAGAGAGAGAGAGAGAGAGAGAGAGAGAGAGAGAGAGAGAGAGAGAGAGAGTCCAGATATTTGTAGACACCCTGTCTAATGAACCTGTGGAGCATTGGAACTGTGTTCTCTGGAATGATGGTGCTGAAACTTGAGGATGTTTTCTTGTGGACAGGAAAGCTTTATGAAAATGCTGAAGTCACAATGTATGAATCCCAAACAGCTCCTTTCTCCCTAAACTGTGAACTACAGGAGTCATAAAATGCTCTGTTTAGATGTGGAGTCTATAATTTGTGACTTTGACCGTACACTACATAGGGAGTAATGTGTAATTTGGGATTAGACCTAGGTTTTGGTGTCTCTTTATGAGGTACAGTTGACCCATACAGGATTAGCATGCTGTAAATGTTTTGTTTTGGATATAAATATTTTTAGAAACAGAAGGAGGGAAAATCTGTTTTTCATTGTTTGTTTGTTTTTCAATTATCCAGATATGTGTGGACAAGGCCTTATAGTTCAATAAAATGCAACAGTATTTGATAAATAATTGTAGCACAGTGCATTGAGGGTGGGGGGCAAGATAGCACCTCTGCTGGGTTCAGAAGGCATATTACATGTGATTTAGCTGAAATATGGATTCAATCTCATAAATAATCCTCACTCGTTTACTCCCACCTTCTCCGTCTCTTTCTCTCTCTCACTCAAACACACACACACACACACACACACACACACACACACACACACACACACACACACACACACACACACACACACACAGACAGCCGTCTCAGGTTAAGAACAGAGGTGTCATTCTAATTGCCCCACATCCTTGCTTGTAGGTGTTCTCTCTCTCTCTCCCTCTCTCTCTCTCTCACACACACACACACACACAAACACACACACACACACACACACACACACACACACACACACACACACACACACACACACCAAACACATGCTGCTGCTCGTCAAGCATTAACCTGTTCAGCAATAGTTGTTCTCTTCGTAGCAGTTTCTGTTCTGTGTCGTTTGACTGGATATGATTTAATTTGATAAAGTATGAGCTGCATTGAGAATCATATTAGTTAAGAGAATCCACAGGCACACATACACACATGCATGCACACAAAGACCCAGTCGATTTCCAGTAGACAGTACAAGTTGCATCATCAGTGTCAGATCACAACAGTGCCTGGCATTGGTTTCGTGTGTGTGTAACAAAAAAATCAATGGTATTGAGCCTGTGTCACTGCAGGCTATGATACAGAGCTCTCTGTCCCCAACAAGGGCACAATACGAACTTTCGGATACACTACTTTCGCACAAGCCTTGATGTGAATGTTATAATTCATATTTTTATTTGTAACACATTAAATCCCTGTTCTCCCTTGGCGTTAATTCTAAGTAATCAGAAATGTATGCATGGATACAGACATGTTAAACCAACCATGTTGGTTTTCTGTTGCAATCCTAGCTTTATGTTATCAAAGTCTTTTACTGTAAATGGAGCGAGAGAAGGCTTAGAGATATGAGCTACTTTTATGAGCAAAGAAAGCCCCACACACATACGGACTCTTTGTGTGATTCTGAATTGTAAACATGTAAGAATAGGTAATTGCGACAGTAGCTCCTTCACCTTCAATAGCATGCTGTCAGATTATACCATTGTTGGTTTTCGGGCCGGTGACTCATAGACAACAGGGAGTGTCGGAAAATGAAAGAGGCTCATATTGGGCCTTTATGGTGCCCATGATCATACAGCCTTTGTGCAGTCTCCTTATAGTCTTTGGATGGCTCACATTGTGCTCAGAGACCTCTATGCATTGTATTAATTCCAGACATAGTGAAGCACGTGCTCCAGGACAGGAGAGGCGCAGAGCAATTATTCGATATTTTTATCTCCCAACTGCTCTGTGCTGCTATGGAAGCAAAGGCTAAAAATAGATGCTTTGGTGGATTGTGGCCTCTGGACCTATGAAAAAATAGACAAGTCATTTGTTGGAAAGGAAAGCGGCTATATTGCAAGATTACACAATACATATCACGTTTCAATTTTTTGATGTGTCACTTTTAATCAAATTTAAGAAAACTGTATACTATTTAGTATAAAACTCTAAATACAACTCATCATAAACTCATCATCAAAAAGTTTACTTTTTTTGCCATCAAAATAGCTGGAATCTGAGGAGTACAACACTGCTGTCTAGTGGTTGGGATTTAATCACAAAACAAACTGAACCACCATTTGACACCAGTCTATCCTAAAAAGAAGGTCTAGGAAAGGAAGTGTTTTGCTACCAGTCTTCTAACATTAAAACCTGCATTCAGTGTTTTCATGGCTGTATATGCAATAGATGTCAGTCATCATTCCATGCTTTTGCTGAATTTTGATGTCAACCAGCAAAGAATGGGTCTTTCTTCCTTTCTTGCTTTCAGTGAAGGATTTTTTCTGTACGATTTTATGCTGTTAGATTGGTCACTTGGGGCTCCAGTATGGGAACATGCCCTAATTGTTTTTAAATATTAAACAAAACAAATAGAATGTCTCCAGTAGGGGTGGAGCAACTGATAATTGCTCATATTTAGAAGTGGATGTTAATACCTTGGCAACACCAGACTGCATTGTTGCTTCCATGATTTGTTGATTACATGACTAAACTGCCTTGTGAGACACAATGGGCTGTAAGGCAACAAGTCAGCTTGCAATTTCCAGTTTCAGACAGTAACCATCACAAACAGAGGGTGTCAAAAACGTCATTAATGCATACGTAGCAGTAACTCTTTCAAACTAAAAGCTACTGTCTCACATTTGTCTCCCTTTTTAGATGAACTGAACAGTGAAAACTGATTTTGTTTTCTTACATTTTATTGCTGATACTTTTAATTTCATCAGGAATGTTCATTGAAATAGTGAATTCTTTACTGTCTTCATTATTGCATGAAATAGTTTAAAGCTGGTAGCTCCATAAACATTTTTTGGAAATTGATGATGGTGATTGACTTGTTGCAGCTCTAGTCAGTTTATTCTCAGTGTAAATAGATCTTTTCTCAGTGTATCTAATTTTAATTGTCTGTCTGGTGATTACACACAGGTCTTGTGAGTTTGGCTTTCATTGACATGGTTATACACTGTAATAGACTATTTTGTCTCTTTACGTGTTAGAAGAATCATTTAATCTAATTTGTCTGGGGAAAATTAAGCAATAGTCTCACCTGATCTAGCCTCAGGGTGTACTACAAGATATTGATGTTGTTCACTGAAACCTGGCTCTTTCTCTCTCTCTCTCTCTCTCTCTCTCTCTCTCTCTCTCTCTCTCTCTCTGTCTCTCTCTCTGTCTCTCTCTCTCTCTGTCTCTCTCTCTCTTACTCTTGTCTCTAGTGAGGATGTGTGTAAGCGGGGTTTCACAGTGATCATTGATATGCGTGGCTCTAAGTGGGATCTAATCAAGCCGTTATTGAAGACTCTGCAGGAAGCGTTCCCGGCTGAAATCTGCGTCGCCCTCATCATCAAACCTGACAACTTCTGGCAGAAACAGAAAACCAACTTTGGCAGTGCCAAGTTCACTTTTGAGGTACTGACAAACACAGAGGAACTAATTGAGCTCTTTGTGTTGACTGCCATGCATTTGTAGATGGGTGTCTGCCAATGCTGACAGCTTTCCTTTGGTTTGGATAACATAATTCATTAATAGAGCGGCTTAGCCAGAGGAGTATTTAATAGAACTAAAGAGCAGACAGTTATTTTCTAGATTTAACAAAATAGTCAAGTAATTAATGTTGTATTGAGACCATACATGCTCTGATATTTTGTTTTCGTGATCATGTAATAGTTTTATCTGGGAAATTTGTATCTGGAAAGATTACAGTTGGCTTCTGGGGTCAATTTTAAGGTATTTCTATTTCATACCATTATCTTCTTGCTCGAATGAATCTCCTCATCTCTTAATTAATCTGATCTCTCATTCTTTCTTTCTTTATCTCTGCAGACTAGTATGGTGTCAGTAGAGGGTCTGACCAAGCTAGTGGACCCGTCTCAGTTAACGGACGACTTCGAAGGCTCTCTGGAATACAATCACGAGGAGTGGATGGAGCTGCGCCTAGCACTAGAGGAGTTTCTGGGCAGCGCTGTACACCTTCTTTCAAGGCTAGAAGACCTGCAGGAGCTGCTGGCTAAGAAAGAGTTCCCCGTGGACGTAGAAGGTTCACGACGGCTGATCGAGGAACACACGCAGCTGAAGAAAAAGGTGATGAAAGCTCCGGTGGAGGAGCTGGACCGTGAAGGTCAGAGGCTGCTACAGTGTATCCGCTCCAGCGATGGTTTCTCTGGGAGGAATTGTATCTCAGGCAGTGCAGACTTCCAGAGTGTGGTTCCTAAGATTGCCAGCCTGCTGGACAAGCTGCACAGCACCAGGCAACATCTACACCAGATGTGGCATGTGAGGAAGCTGAAGCTGGACCAGTGCTTCCAGCTACGCCTCTTCGAACAGGACGCAGAGAAGGTGAGAGTGACAGTTAGGTACCATATAAAGCTTAGGCAGGCTGTCAGTGCCAATGAACCAGGATCTGTTGTTAAATGTAAACAGCTGTTTATGTATCAAGACTGCAGTTGTTCAGCTTGAGACAAGCCCTACATATACACTAATCAAGCGTAAGAATCTGACTGGGTCCAGGGATGGACTGGCCATTGGGAGGCTTGCGAAAATTTCCAATGGGCCCAGTGAGACCTATGGTTGACAAAATGAAACAAACCAAGGGGGAACCCCAAACCACCCCAATTCCATGAGCACCCAAGGCTCATATGTGCAATAGGTCTTGCAGGATATGCTGCTAATGTCTTGGTGCTAATGTTTAATTAACAGTAATGCCCAACAGTAGTCTTTAAATGGGCACTGTTTTTATTCAAGCTGGCAATATTTCTACCAAAGAAAATCTTTATCACAAATGTGCTCCAGTAAAGCCTCCTCTCGTTGCTGGTATTTCTCTAGAGAACCCACATTGTTATTTCCTTCTCGTTGGAGAAAAATGGGCTCACAGATTGATATGTTGCTTGGTAACTCTGTTAGAAGAGTTACACTACTATAAAAATATTGTCTACAAAGAAAACACGGTGTAAGAAAGGTGCCAGTGAGAAGAATATGTGGCTAGAGAAGAATATGTGCGTTAGAGCAGCGATGTTGAACAGCAGCAACATACGTTCTCAAGCACTCTCTCAGGGGTTTCCTCTGGTTTGAATACAGCGTTTTTGTAGTTCATTATAGCCTGTCCCCCGAGTTTGTGTGTTTACTAAAGGCACACATCTCACTCTCCTTGGACTGGATACAAAACAGTGAAAAAGTAATGCACTGGTGTTCTCTGCCTTCCTGCTGTGCTCTGATACTAAAATCTAGTTGTGTTTGTGTGTGGAGGTGTTCTGCTCTAAAAGCAATTCACCAAGCAGTGGGTCAGATCACAGAAGCTGAAAATCAGCACTGCTCATACAGCTATGAGGTCAGCCGTCAGTATGAAAATGAGAGGCTATATTATTCACTCTGAAATGTGATTATTTGATTCTCATTGGCTCATATTAGCTGCATGAGACTGAAATAGACTATAAGCAGCAGCATGAACCATAGACACCGCACCATAAATCCACAGTAACTACCTAGCGATACACATGTGACGGTGGTGACAAAAGGGGCAGAGGTATGAATAATTAACAGCTGGACACACTAAGGTGTAGCTGGGGAGAATGCGAAGACATGCAACATGAAGACAAGGCAGGTAAACAGACATGCAAGGCTATATTATATACACTAGATTCCTATAGACTAACTGAACTTAACAACCATGTTTGCAGTCTTATATATATATATATATATATATATATATATATATATATATATATATATATATATATATATATATATATATATGTAATATATAATATGTATATTATAAATATTTGATTGCTGCAAAAATTGACATGCAGGTACGTCTTAAGCCGATATGTATAGTATATAGTAGAGCCACCTTCTTGTTGTACATTTTCCCCAGTAAACTTATCCTTTAACTTATCCACAATTTTTATTCAATTCCAACAAAGGAACACTGGTACATGAGATCTGCTGACCAATGGAGAGAAAATGGACAGGCTTGACTGAAAGAAGGGTGCAAACATGCCAGTTTGGAAGCATTTTGCTTGCTAACAAACAAATGCAAACAACTGCTGGATGTTAAACCTGATACATGTTGTCTGTGGAGAAAATAGTTATGAGTTATAGAATTGTAATATTTACTATATAGAATTAGTTAACTAATATTACAGGGACCTGATTTTTCACCAATGAAGTCTTTAAGCAGACAAAGAACTATTAAAACTTTCCGTTGTTTCTTATGGTTTTATATTGAACATTTTAGAGGTTTGTAATGCAGCTGGTAGTTATATGGTAATTATCTTACCATTAAGGACAGTGCAAACAATGGGGAGATGGTCTGAAACACTAGCCCATTAATCTATAACCAAACTTGACTGATACCATTGATGATTTAATGGTTTACCATAGTAGCCATCACTCGTCACTTTGATATTATATGTAGCCTGAAATCCTTTACACATTACAGCCATTGCACTGTAGTAACATCTTGGCTGTAAACACACACACACTCATAGTGAGCAGGGCAGTGAGAACATACACTCGGAGTGGTGGTCAGTCTTGTTCAAGAATGCTTCAGCTGTAGGTGTTGAGTGAAGAGAAGACAGTGTTCCTTTCCGTCACTTCCTAGCAGTCCACAGCATCAAACCAGCAAGCTTCTGGTCCTAAGCCCACTTTCGCTTATGGCTGCACTGACTTTTTTTTGCATAATGTGTGTCAGTTACATCTCTCTCTCTCTCTCTCTCTCTCTCTCTCTTTCTCTCTCTCTCTCTCTCTCTTTTGTAAGAATGTACACTGTATGTCCAAATGTTAGTTGACACTCCTTCTATTGAATGCATTCAGCCACAGCTGTGGATTTGGGAATAGGTGGGGTGGGGATAATCTGACGTCCTGACCTCAGTAATATCGCTGAACGCAATCAAATCCTCACACCGATGCTCCAGAATCTAAAAGACAGCCTTCCCTGGACAGTAAAGACAGTTACAGTTTTTTAATACCCTTGATTTCAGAAGACCTAATGAATCAGCAGGTGTGCCGATACATTTGTTTATATAGTGTAGACAAAAAAGGGGGAAGGGTGGATAAAATGAGGCTTGAAGAGATTGATGGAAAGCCACACATGTGGGTTTGAGATGTTATCGTGGTGTGAAAACACTACTTTACCATCTTGTCACTCATTAGTATATGTTCCTAATATATCTGTCTTCTGCAGTGCTACAGTAATTGACTTCAACAAATCCTTGACCAACAATTTCTTATACTCTCTCTCTCTCTCTCTCTCTCTCTCTCTCTCTCTCTCTCTCTCTCTGCGTAGTGGTGCACCTGCATGTCCAATGTGAAGCACTGCTCAGTCCACATTATTATTTGACATATTCAGCGTTTAAAGGCTGAGTCTTTTGCATTCAGCACTGCTTAAATAGCAGCCTCTCACTGTAATCCCAGTGAAGACTGCACATATCTCCACAGCTCCAGATCAAAGACAGTAATAATGTCGAGCAGAATGGGTCCAAACTTTCATGTGTGTTTCTCTTTATGTGTGCAGGCTATGGGGTGACCTCACTTTGGCTCTCTCTTTCTCTATGATTACCGTGTGTTTGATCTCCACCACGTTGGGTTGGAGATAATTCTCTTGACATAAGGTGGATGCCCTCAGGGTTGGTCAGCAGAGCTGTTTTGAAGCCCTGCTCTGCGGCAAAAGATTTTCAATAAAGATGTGATGGTGGGGAAATAGTCTGGCAGACAGGCCCAAACGCTGGAGGGGAAAGAGGGTTTTGTTCTGGTGATTAAATTTCTTTAGGGGATGGTGTGTGATTTTTAATCAGAATGTCAGTCAAGAGTCTGATGGCTTTTAAGATAAGCACTTTCTTGTTTGTTTTGCACCGTACAAAGCTGAAAGTCATTTGACTGTCAAAGTGCCAGGCCTTACTGCGTGGCAGGACCAAGCTGGGCAGGACCAGTCATTGGGCTAATTAATGCTCTGGCTCGTCCTTTCAGTCTAAGCACAGACATATTAAATTGAACTGCTGATGTAATTTACTTAACAGGAATGTGGAGAAGGTATCAATTAGGTTGTTTATCAGGTCGTGTCCAGCGTGTGACTATTATCATTAGCTTTCACCCTTAATTCAATCTGTATTTATGCCAGACACTTTTGTTGTGCACAGAAAATAGTGGATTATTCTGCTATATCTTGTCATTGTTTGACATGTTGAGTTGTGCTTTAGTTAGTTTACTGTTATTGGCTCTGAGTAACATGGTTAATCTGTTATGTTTGTATATATGTATATGCTGCTTCGTTCTTTTATTATTATTTATTTATTTTTCTACTTGATTTGTGATTATGCCATTTGGGTTCGTATAAAGCTATTTCATTGGGCCTGTGGTTTCCATATAGTATCAGATATAATTTTTTTATTTTTTCCACCCTGTGGAATGAGATGAGTTGATATAGAATAGAATAGAATAGAATAGAATAGAATAGGAGTACACTAGTAATAGCCAGACAACTACATGTCTTTATTTACACTCAGATGAGTCCTCTATATATTAGTCTGAGCTCTTCCACCTCAAGAGTCATTAGGTGAGCTTGTATCTATTCCTACTAAGTTCAGTACAGTCCCAGTTTCTCTTCCTGAAATACCACTGCATCCTCCTGGTATGACTCCATAGCAACCACTTGCCAACACCAAAGCATTCACCTAATAACCACCACTGCAACCCAATAGCAGCCACTTAGGATGCCCTAGAAATTCCCTAGACATAACATTGCAACCACAGTACACCATAGAAAACACATGGGAATCTGTAGCAACCACCAAGGTACACCATCTCAACCTGTACCATAATGACTATTATGGCAACCATAATATTGTAGCAAGCACTTACTAAAAACAGTTTTTACCCTAGTGGCCATGTAACAACATCCTAGCTTCTTGGAAATGGGAACCGCTTTAGCTTCACAACCTTTCTGGACTTTTGTTGTTATTATTATTACAAACATGTTAAATTAAATTTATCATATGACCTGCCTGACAAGTTAAATCCTTTTAAAGGCACTGGGGCTGATATCCATAGGAGGAGGTTCAAGCCATGTTAGTATGTAATGAACTGCAACCGCAATATACTCTCTCAAAAGGTTGCCATGACAGTGAACTTACCAGTGCATTCTCTATGAGCAAACAGCTCATATCTCCCTGATACACACTGATTTAAAAGCCAATAAAGCTTTGTCTGGGGAGGATTATATAACTATTGACTACATTCTATTATCCCTTCTCTTTCTACCACACTTTGTGTCACTTCTTTTGAATAATAGTGGTTTACTGTGATGCCATGTATTAATAATATGTTGTGCGTGAAAATAAAGAGGTGTAATTGTGAAATGTGAATACAGAAGAAAAGACTGTCTTATCCAGAATAGAATAAATAGGCTGTTCTGCTCATTCTGTGGTCTTTTCTGTCCCCACCCCCCATCCCCCTCTCTCTCTCTCTCTCTCTCTCTCTCTCTCTCTCTCTCTCTCTCTCTCTAGATGTTTGATTGGATCAGCCACAACAAGGAGCTGTTTCTTCAGAGTCACACTGAGATCGGAGTGAGCTACCAGCATGCCGTAGACCTACAGACGCAGCACAACCACTTCGCGATGAACTCAATGGTACACCAGTCATATGCAGAAGTCTATTACACAGTGCACAAGTAGTGTATGAATATGATGACAGTCCTGAAAAACCAGTTTGCATGTGTGGTAGTGGTGCATAGCCATTCTGCTATAGGACATAAACAATGTTCCACCAGTCTTCTGCTTACCTTTTAAAAAGGGGATTTTTTGGGAGCTCTAAAAGCAATAGGTATGGTTTACTTTTGTGGGCAGTTAAATGTAATTTTCTAGGTTTCATAAATCAGGATCAGAGTAATCTACAGACATGACACACATACAAAACTACTGTGGGATGAATAATGAATAATCCAGTGTGGAAAACAGCTCAAACTCAATTTTTTCCAACTGATTTAAATCCCAGTTCAAGTACCTATGTACTGTTTAGGCCACATGTACATGCTCAAACTGCATGTGACTGATCAGCACAAGGGGTGGGGCTAATGACATGACTGACCCAAATATTGTGTTATAGAGGAAAATGAGAAGGAAGGGGCTGTTTGTTCTCTTTTTTCAGAAATTTCAAAATAGAAGAGAGAAGGTTTTGAGAGAAGGGATAATACTGATAAATACATAAATGATCATTTTTTTAAAAAAACAATTCATTTGGAGTGCTGTCAAGTATTTTGAACTTGTTATTATAAATATCCTTGTCAGTCTTATCATTACAAAAAAGCATTTTCAGCTCAAAAACACTCTGGATGATCAGTTTCCAGCAGGGTTTCTGAAATATCCTTAGAAGCAAAACAATGCAAGTACATGGTCAGCTTCATACAAATATTTAAATTCTGTTAATATTTACATCTCAAATGAAGACTAACTTGAATATCCTATGAAACTAGCAATATCTGGTAGAAGTGATTTTCTCCTATAAATACTTTTCCAATATTTTGAAAAAAAAAAAAGTATGTGAAACTATAAAACAAAAAAAAGCAAAATGGGCCTAGCGTTGTAAAGGTTGAATAATGACAATCATTTAGATGTTTAAATAGTTAAATCTATGACGGAAATGATTATGATTCTTTATATAACCTTCTGAAGTAATTCCATTTAGCACTAGAAATGGTTCCTCTTTCAAAGAACCATTAACTGAAATAAATAGAATCCTTTTGTAAGAATGTACACTGTATGTCCAAATGTTAGTTGACACTCCTTCTATTGAATGCATTCAGCCACAGCTGTGGATTTGGGAATAGGTGGGGTGGGAATCATCCAACATCCTGACCTCAGTAATATCACTGAATGCAATCAAATCCTCACACCGATGCTCCAGAATCTAAAAGAAAGCCTTCCCTGGACAGTAAAGGCAGTTACTCCAACAGAAGCATGATAAACAGTTTTTTAATACCCTTGATTTCAGGAGACCTAATGAATCAGCAGGTGTGCCGATACATTTGTTTATATAGTGTAGACAAAAAGGGGGAAGGGTGGATAAAATGAGGCTTGAAGAGATTGATGGAAAGCCAGATGGCAGCACTGGTCTGGTGAATGCGTGTGTGTTTATGCATGTGCATGTGTGCGTGAGGGTTTGAGATGTTATCGTGGTCTGAAAACACTACTTTACCATCTTGTCACTCATTAGTATCATCAATATGTTCCTAATATATCTGTCTTCTGCAGTGCTACAGTAATTGACTTCAACCAATCCTTGACCAACAATGTATTTCTTATACTTTTAATACCACAGTTACAGTTTGTTGTAGTTTGTAGTACTTCCTCAGTAAAATGCTACAATACCATCTAAACAACATAGTTATTAATGCTCTAGGGTTATTTGAAGAGATGCCATCATTTGCTTTCCTAAACAATCAGGTGTGTTTTTTTCAGAAATGTACATTGAAAGTGTTTTGGTTTGTTTTTCCAGAATGCGTATGTGAACATAAATCGGATTATGTCGGTGGCATCGCGGCTGTCAGAAGCAGGTCACTATGCATCCCAGCAGATAAAACAGATCAGTGCCCAACTGGATCAGGAGTGGAAGAGTTTTGCTGCTGCCCTTGATGAACGCAGCACCATTCTGGCCATGTCTGCCGTCTTCCACCAGAAATCAGAGCAGGTGAAGAATTTGACTACACGTGGTTTTTTAGAACCTTTACAGTAATAACAGGAAAAACTGCTATTTTCCATTGGTGCACATTATCTGTTCAAGCTTTAAACCCTTTAAAGCCCACCTAAGGCCTACTGTTAGGGAATTACAGTGACCACAAAGCAAACGTGCTGAACCATTCTTTAGGTATAAATGTTCTGACCCACTGGTAGGTCCCAGAATTTTTAATGTGTTAAATGTTAAACTATGAAAGTGCTATTTCCTATAGTTGCTTGAACTAGACTGCTGTCAGTAAGTATTTACCAGGCAGTCTTAGCTCTTTTGGGTTGAGCACAACCCCTTTCTTTCTATACTAAATGTGTGTGCGCTGGCCTGTGCCCAGTTCCTCTCGGGTGTGGAGTCCTGGTGTAAGATGTGCAGTGAAGGAGGGCTTCCTTCAGAGATGCAGGATTTGGAGTTGGCCATCCATCACCACCAGACTCTATACGAGCAAGTCACACAGGCCTACACAGAGGTAAGCAGATTACATTTCTCTCATTATTAGCCCTCTTCAGTATCTGCGTACATGCAGAACAATTCATTGTGTAGATGATGATATTTAAGGGCATAACAATAGATTGTGACTCATACAGCACACTGGCCTTGCTTTAATCCATAGCAGGACATTCAATATCTTGTCTCATACCCCCAGCTCCAGACAAGGCCTACATTCTGCCATTAACATTCTCTATCATGTCAATATGCTGTCATCTATTCATGGTTTGTGCTACTGTCACAAATCAATTCATCTAGTAAAAGATGGACGTTCATACACTCTTTATAGTATATAATGACCTATATATTGATCTGCCCCTGCTGATTCATGCTTTAATTGATCAGCAACTACAATTCATTAGTATACAAACTGTAGGTATATATGGGGTTCCTGGCTATATCTATTGATCTGGGCAGTAGCATAGGACTACATGGCCAACATACACTACATGGCCATATATTTATATATCATGTATATAAATGTTTGTGGACACCTCCTTCTAATAAATGCATTCAGCTACTTTAAGCTGCACCCATTGCTGACACAGATGTTCAAATGCACACACACTGCTTCTCTAGTCTATCCTTTAGAGAAGTACTGCCAATAGAATAAAACTCTCTGGAACAGGCATGAAATAGAGGGATGTAACATTGAACTGTGCAGCACTGGAACTATGTCCCATAAAAGGAAGGTGCTTCATCTAATACATGTGGGCTTAGAGAGCAGGTGGATTGGCGATCTTCCAACATCCTGACTTCACTAATGCTGAATGTCATTTCATGCAATCAAATCTTCACAGCAATCCTCCAAAATCTAGTAGAAAGCCTTACTTTGACAGTAGGGACAGTTACTCCAACAAAAGCAGGATAAACTCTTTCAATACTCTTGATTTTGGAAAAAAAATGATGAATGAGCAGGTGTTCCAATACTTTGGTGCTTATAGTATAACGTGATCCACACAATCCACTGTCACTCTTACTTTATGCAGACGTTTTTGTTTTTACCTGTATTTCTCTTTGTACTCATGTCTCACTATTTTTTATTTAATTTAAATTTTTTTTTTTTATTTGGGAAACCCAGCTTTTGTTTTGCTTTAAACTTCACACCAGGACATATTCGGTCCTTGGCTCCAGAGGATGTGGTTTGTTGTATTTAATGTTTAAACAGATGAAACATGCTGTGTAATATTTTTTTATGTAGATGTCAGTGGAACATGCAGCTTGTAGATACAACTTTGCTCGGGATCTGCTGCCCATTGGCTAGCTGCTATCCATGTTTTCCATCTACTGCCGAATCAATGGTGACCTTTTCTGGTGATATAAATGATCTTGGTGGCACCCTTTTGTGGTTTACACTCTATGGTCTGTGTGACTTGGCCCTTCAAGGCATGGGCTTTTTTTCCCCGGTCAGATAACTGTTCCAGAAAGGGTGATGAGAGGGTAGCATTTGCTGTAGCCTGTATATTCTAAAGGACACTTTATCCTTTTGTGCCTTGTTTAGTGGAATGTTTAAAAAGAGCTCTGTAAGAGTCTCCCACAAACAGAAAAAGATTTAACAATGTTTGCCCTTATCATGCTGAAGGAGAAAACAAACCTTCTAAAAATGCCACCCATATGCCATAGAAATGTGATTATGGGTTTAGCGGAGCTGATTTATAGAGCAGAATGGAGAGCAACGTTTAGTAGGAGCTTTAGAATGAATGATGAAACAGCATGAAACAGACATCATTTGGTTTCACACTGGCATGCGTGTTATCTTCATTACCATGGCAGATAAGATCAGAGCTGGAGACTATACATGATATGTTGGTAGATTCAGCTGTGATCTTTCTGTCAGCCTCCCTGAGGAACTTGGAGTCTCAGTAGTAGTTACTGTGTTACCCCTCAAAAAGTGAAAAGGCAAAAAACGAAAAGGCAAGATAACTTAAAATGATCAAATAACTGATTGCAGAGCATTTTTCTTTTCAAATTAACTTAGTCACAAGTTCCCCTAACTCACATTTTTTGTTCAGTATCTGAATTTGTTTAATAGATATCAAACACATTAATAAATGAGCCACAGCTGAAATTGCTTAAATACATCATAAGCTCTTTAATTCCTTCTCTTCAAGTTGTTTGCTGTTCATTCCCATTTGTAGTAGGGCTGGGTGATATGGACAAAAAAATTATATCAAGATATATTGTATCTTAATGGTGATCTAATATAAATCCAATATAAAATACAATATATGATGTGAAACAATTCGGACATGTCCTGACATTTTATAGGTTTAGTGTGTATAAAGAAGAAATGGAGATCAAATTTTAACAAATCATGCCAGAGCTCTGTCTTTTGTTTATCTTACGTGAGGGCAGAGAAGAGCAGAGGAGAGGAGGAGCTGAGAGCAGTGGGTGGAGCAGAACAAGGGCAAGAAATCGGCAAGATTGAAACAGAATATTATTTAATAAAAACCGGATCTGGATTTATTTACTTCAATACACTCGATGAGCAGGCAGTTAGACTGTTGTGCCACTCTAGAGACATAAAACAGTTCTTAGTAAATTTACTATTCTGTTCTTGAATGCAGAATTGTTCATGGTTTCAGAACAGACTGGTGCAGAAATGCCTTCTGGTCAAGAGATAAGAGACCATAAGCTCAAATCCCATCAGCACCACAGTCATCCATGATCAGTAGTCTGAGACCTGGAAGGCAAATTTGTACAGTGCACAAAATGAAACCCCTCTGGTCTCTTGTGTCTGTTATCGTGATCTCACTGGCTATGCTGTCCATTTGAGTGAGTTAAAATATTGATCACGTACAGCAGTTGTGGGTTGTGACCACCCAGGCATCAGTGAGTGTGCAAGTGCAAGATTAAAATAAAGTGATAAATTATCGAATGTAATTATTGCCAGTATTAGACATTTAATTAAAAATGGGTTTCTAATTACTGTTGAGTAATATATTGCCACTGTTATACACACTGCTGATTTTAAGTTAATGTCTTTCACTAAGCATTCACAGAAGGAAAAGGTGCAATGACAGAAAGGGACAGACTTGGACAGATCTTCTGCACTGTGACCATCATGCATGTTTGAAATGTATTTTATTAGATGTTCTCTGTCCCTGTATTTATCTCCCACTCTATCTCTCTCCCTGCAGGTGAGCCAGGATGGGAAAGCGTTGCTGGATGTTCTGCAGCGGCCGCTGAGTCCTGGGAATTCAGAATCTCTGACTGCAACGGCGAACTACTCTAAAGCAGTGCACTGCATCTTGGACGTGGTCCATGAGGTCCTCCATCACCACCGACGCCTTGAGAGCATTTGGCAGCATCGCAAAGTGCGTTTGCACCAGAGACTCCAGCTTTGTGTGTTTCAGCAGGACGTGCAACAGGTAATACACATACATGCATGCTATACACCTGAAGTTTATGCACAGTCTCATCACTATTGGACCTTTATGAAAAGGAAATTACCGTAAAAATACTGAATATTTAGGCAAAAACGTAATAAAATGCAAAATGCTTTTATATTATGGTTCCAAAATATCACAGTAAAATTGTGATTTTATGATTATGGTTCACTGACAATTACACAATTTTTCATTTACCTTCCAAAAATGTTTTTTGGGTGTATGCGTTGGATTAGGGCGACAACAACCCTACTCCTGCTTTCCTGCAGATTTTAGATTCAACCCTAATCCACCCACCCGATTCAACTAATTACTGCCTTCAGGAGTTGATTGGCTGAATGGGGTGTCTTAGATTTGTGTTGGAGCTAAGACCAGCAGGAAGGTACCTCTTCATGAGCATTCAAGAAAGAACAGAACAGTAAATTTACCCAGAACTGTTTTATGTAGTGTAATTTCACAGCTCTATTGAGGCACAGCAGTCCAACTGTGTGTTCATTGAGTTTATTGAGGTCATAAATTCATATTCCAGCAAGGGCTCACCATGCCACGGAAAAAACCCACAATTGGAAATAAACAGTAAATAACTGGAGGGGAAGGAACATAGACTAATGCTCTTACTATATATTTAAGCGAAGCTGAAGCTCATTTATTAATGTGTTTGAGCTGGCTAAACTCAATATGTATTGACCAAACTGAGATACTGAGTTAGTACAACTTCTGAGTAAGTTAATTTGAGTTAACACAAAAAGGTAGCTCTTCAGGAGCAAGGTTGTTGACACCTGCACTGGAGCTATGAGACTCCTATAATAAGATAGTCAAAAGCATTTTAGGGATATTAGTCTGCTCTCTCCAGTGCTAAAATGAATATTGAAGCATTGAAACCATATTTTGGCTGATTGACCTTCTTTGGCCAAAAGGTGACTGTGGTGAAAGTAGGGGTCTAGCAGGATTTGTATTTGTCTCAAATCGTCATGGTAGGGGTGTCATGGTTTGGTGCATGCAGTTGTTTGGAGAATATACAGTGCAAGTATGCAAAGCCTGGTTTTCTCAAATAGAGCCCAGAATGTGTTTTATACCAGAAATTAAAACAAACAGTGTTAGCATTGTTCAAGCAGCACTTGAAGAATGTTTGCTGCATGTTGTGACCTTCTTGCCTCTGGAAACATGCCAGAAATAAACCTATTTTGTCTGGTTATTTCCCAATAGTTTCTCCAGTGAAACAATGCCAAAGGTAGGGGTGATCAGATACATAGCAGCCTAGAGAGCGAGCTTAAGTGTTTCTTTCTCAGTGTTTCACATGGTTTTTAATTTGTGCTAAGAGGGAACCCAGTCCTGGAGTTGACATTGTAGATGAGAACACATTTAAAACACGTTTACAGAGCTGTTTTGTTGTGTTCATGCTCACAATTAGTGCAGAACGGATCACGTCTACATACAAAACTAGACCATTATTTTTGTTGTTTGATTAAATAACAGTATATTGAGATACAAGTGTGACTAAGCATGAAAGGCCCTATGCTGTAAGCAATTAGCAACATACCATGTAAACTGTGAGGTCCAAACTGGGGTGTGTACCAGTGTAAATTAAATTTCCCTCAGAACTATTTGTTTCAGAACTTAATCACACTTGGCTGTCAACTATTTCCCCAATCTGAAACAATTCTCATAATTATACAAGCTTCCTCGCATTAATAAACCATAATACACCCATATAGACGAAATCCATACAGAATGCCGTGAGGAGATTTGTCAACAGTTCACCATAAATTTAGAGTTATGCATTTTTTCCCTGCAATATTTTCAAGGCTGGATATGGGCCCAGAAGTACAGTTAATATCCCCTGCTTGAGCCCCTGACTCTGTGTGAGTCAGTGATGGCTGTGGGCCAGATTTCACCCCAAAGACACTCTGGCTTTATCTGTGCAGTGAACTTGCGTGCCTGCATTCGCTCTGCCAGAGCACAGCTGCCTAAACCAACACTGGGATAAAAAATAAATATATGGTGCTTTGAATTTTCATGACTTAGATGTGTCACACATAAATATCATACATGTTACTTCAACTTAGGCACTGTCTTTTAGTTGACTTCTTTTGGCAAGGATGTAGCATAGCTTATTCATGTGCAACTGTTTGACACATTTGAATCATGTCTGTTCAAAACACATTTTTCTAACTCAGTCCATGAGCCAAATCAATATCTCAGCACGGACGAAAAAAGGAAGAGATGAGCTGACCCAGGCTTCAGGCTTGGACTTTAAAGTCTAATACATTTTTTTCATTTTCGTTATTTAATCACTCTGCTATAATAGTCTTTCCTTTGTGTAAATGCTGTCCAACTCCTCTCCAATCCTGTAATCCCTATAGCTTAATCATGGGTTTCAGCACCTTTTGCAGCAATGGCAATAATGAAATGTTTCCTATAACCGAGGACTTTACACCCCTTTGGAATAGTTTTGACCCACTGTTCTTTGCAGATTGGCTTTAACTGAGCATCTAGTTGCTGCTCCAGTAGTTAATAAATTCAGTGTGTAATATTAACTGGTTAATTGTTAATTGATTTGATTGTACAGCACTTTATCTGACACGTGTTGTCTTTTAAATGTGCTATAAAAATAAAGGTGACTTGACTTGACGTGTCTTCTAATGGGTCCGTGTCAGAACTTGCTTATTTTTGCCCTTTTTTTAAACTATTCAGAGACCACAGAGACCAGTTAGGTCTCCCACACGGAGCCTTAGAGAACACAGCTATCTGCATTTGCTTTAATAGCAGCCTTCTTTCTCCCTCTTTATAACTCCTTTACACACCATAACACCACTTAATGAAGCTCTCCCAGCCTGCCCTGATAAGTGCCCACACATTACCATCGTGTCTAAGAGTTAATTGCCTGAAACAGTTACTGTGATTGACTTCATATGTTAAGTTAATTCAGGAATGCTAATATCATGTTTACACATATCTCCCCCAGCTCATGTCATCTTTCTGGCTTTCTTGGCAGCTTGTAGAAATGCTGCTAGGATGCATAGTTAATCATCTTATTGCACACAGTTTACTAGGGTTTACTCGCTCACTCACACAATATTTGGCAGAGATTGGGTAAAGGTAGGTAAATGAGCAATGGCAGGTATTCAGCCTGAACAAATGGTCTGGAATGCAAAGAAAAGTAGAGTGTATTCATATGCCAGGCAACAGAAAAGCTATGTGCTGGTCCACTTCGAGCACGGAGGCTGGACACACACACAGAGCCTGTCTGCCAACAGCATACAGTTCTCATTTTGTGCAAACATCAATTAGAGAATCATTTAGATAAAAGTTCATATTATATGTGTCAGAATGTTACAACTCTGCACAAAGGCCAGGTTGAGGGAATTTCCAGATGCATGAGGGGAGAAACACTACTTGTGTAAGTCCATGGTTTGTGGACTGACACAAACCATGTTTATGTGTATGCTATCAACAAATGTAGGTGGAAGATTGAGGCAAACAGTTGGCTGGGTCAGACACTCAAAGGGTTCTGTTGGAAGGTCTCTTTCAGTAGCATATACTTGAACTGTGCTGTTTAAATTTTGTTTAATTTGTCAGACTGAATGTTTTCGGGTTCTCATACAAACTGTGAACAAGAATACACACTAAGGAAATGAAGTACTGATTTGTACTTAAAAGAGTACAAAGCTTGTTGCTGGGGCTGAACCCTATTGAGGGACAATAAAGTACCTTTCAGTGAAAGCCTTCTACTACTCCTAATACTACTATGTACCAAATGTCCAATATTGTACCTTTGAGAGTACATTTATATAAGATGTACCACCAAGTACAACCAGTCCTTGCATTGTAACTCGGTTAATGTGATGCAACACAAAACACAGTTAAATGATTTTTCATTTGTTACGGAAAAATCATTTTGAACACCTTGAGAACCCATATTAAAGAAACGTTACACCTAAAATTCATGTTGTTTTGTGCCATGTTTAACACCAATTCCACCACTTCACTTGAGATGAGATTTGGGCCATTATTCTTTGTAGGATTGCTTTAATTCAGTCACACTTTGGAGCTTTTGATCATGGACTGCTCATTGCCACAAAGCCAAACATTTTTTTGTTTGTTTTGTTTTTGTTTTTTTGAGCCATTCAGAGGTGGACTAGATTTTGTGCTTTGCTTTGTTGACTGGATGTAAAATTGTATTTGAGCTTCTGGTCACAAAGTGATTTTGCAGATGTGTACTAAGTGTTGTGGTTGTGTTCATCTGTAAATCTGTAACATTTGATCCTTTACATAATTATTTTCTACATGGAATATTTATACTTTTACTTAAGTGTGGGACTTTTCCCACCTCAGCCCACATCGCAGTATCAACACCATGTTTTGAAAGGTATCATTACGTTATGATGTCATTCCCATACATCAACAGATGTAACACGACCTCTGTTTCCATTCAAGCTTTGGCTCATCAGTCCACAGAAGTGCATTTTTAAACGTTCATGTTCCTCTACATTAGCAGCTCCCATTTTTACTCAGCCTCTTTCAAATGGTGGGATTATAAACACTAACCTTATCTTAGTTGAGTGAGACCTGCAGTTTCTTCAATGTTTAGATGTCTGGGTTGTTTTATGAGTTTGATAAGTTACTGCACTTTTGGAGGAATTTTGGTTGGCCAGCCATGTCTGGGAAGAAGATGGTCTGTTATATGTTTTGTACATTTAGAGATAATGGCACTTAGTGCTGAAGTCCCATAGCTAGAGGAAAACTTCATAACCATTTTTGTAACTTTGACTTTGTAACACTTTGTAACAGTGTTTATATAACACTGATATAATAATTCAATGATAATTATATTTCTCATCTCTTCAGGACGGTCTTTTGATTGTGGCACAGTGTGCTGCCCATTGAGACCTTTAAGTGTACTTCACATTGCTGGAAAGGTTGTATTTAAGTGATGTGTAGATTAATCAAGCCTGAGTGTGCCTAGTTTACTTGACCCCAATAATCACAAGTAATGAAAAGTTACAGAAGTGAGGACTTGTGATTGAGGAAGTATCATGTCTGGGTGCTTGAGAATTTGAGGCACAGTTCACCTCCATTCTGGAGTCAGAGAAACTACTCAATGGTGCTGGATACTGGTCCTCTTGGGCTGTAGTTGATGACCCCTGTTTTAAGAGGTTAAGCCCTTATATGAATTGTGTCAAATGTGTATCATCTCAGCACTTACACTTATCTATAAGGCACGTTCCCTCCACATCTCTTCCCTGTGCCCTGGTCCTCTGTATAGTGCAGTAAGTTAGATAAGGCCAGAACTGGGCTTTGTCTCTGTCTCTGTCCTGCTCTCTCTGATGTGGTCCCTGCAGTCACAGGGTTATCAGTGGAACACATGAGTACTTGTTACCAGACTACTCTGGTGATCTTGGTAACTGAGATAAATGATGACTCCAAGTGGTAGCTGATGGGCTGAATGGAATGGTAGGTCATAGAAGTTCAACAGTTCAGGCTGTCTAGTACAGCACCTGGGTTGGGCTTCTGGGGCTATAGCCCTGAATAATTTCTAACAAGCTCTGAACGTTATAACATAAATACTTTATATGTCCATATGTTTGTGGACACCTCTTCTAATAAATGCATTTACGTGTTTTAAGTTTTAAGTATTTGTTGCTGACACAGATGTAGGAATGCATCCACACAGCTTGTCTAGTCACTAAGGTATACGCGCAAACATGAACCCATTGGCACCATACCTAATGCAAGGTGTAGGCTACAGGGGTATAGCATTGAGTTGTGGAGCAGTGGAACTGTGTCATGTTGCTCCACCCAAAACTTTAGGGATGAGTTGCGAAGTTTGGGGCCACGGTGGGATGGTATTCTTCCAACTGAAGGAAATATTTATTGAATATAAAACCCCCAGAAATAACCATTATGGGCAGGATTACATTGGTTAAATGTTCTGAATTCCAGTTTTAATTCATTTTGGATGAACTGCCCAGCCCTTTTTCAAATGCAATTCTGCTCTGATTTATTTTGAAATGTTTGCGCTGTAGACATGGGAAGGAGGAGATTCTTCACAGGTAAAGAATGAGTGAATTCACCTCTACAATTCGGCTAAGCTTTGAGGTAAATGACTTAAAATTAATATGATTTCTGCCAGACCAGATCAGAAAATGACCCCTGGTATTTTTTTATTATACAGATGAATATGACATAGTTCTATAAAACCCTCATAAAGTCAAAATCCAATTGAAATCCAACAGAAGAAGAAATTAAACAAGACAGAATTATGTGGGATTCTTAAAAATCTCCCCGTAGGGGATTGGATCCTATTGTAGGCATAAAACAATTAGCAGGTTTTGTGTGCCCACTCTTTTAGCTCCAGTGTTCCCAACTGTCTCCAGATCTATTGGGCTTGTTTCATTCTCAGACAGGGTTGTGGAGCGCTTTCCTGGTTTTCTTTTTTTTCCCGTTTGTGTCATACATTGGAGCAGCCTTGTCAGAGTGTTTACTGCATTCTTTTTCCTTGTCTTGTTTGTCTTCATTAGTTCCTGTTCTCTCCGGAAAAAGCATAATGAGGGCATATCCAAGTGTAATCAGGCTGCTTTTACTCATGAATGTCCAATGAATGTTTCTAGGAATTGCAGCTTTTGCGCACAAAACAAAGCTGCCAAAAATGCAGATGTTTGTCTGGAAAGATCTCCAGGCCCGACGAGCTGCAACCTGGCCTGTAACTGGACAAAGGTTATAGCAAGTGACAACCATCACAAACATTTTTCCTCCAACAGCACGTTTTAATTTGTGTTTCTTGGTTTTTCTTGTTTGCTAATGTTTATTGAGCCTGAGTGGAAGTTTAGAACATTAGTCATGAAGACTCTTGGCTAAGGCGTTTTACTCATGTTTTCTGAGGTCAGCATAGACAGGGCAAACTGATCCAAGGTCAGAACTCCTGCCCATAGGATGCTGTTTGAACGCAAGAACAGAACTGCTGCTAGGAAATAAATGAAGCCATATCTTTAAACAGTGGGCACACAGTGCAGTTATATTTAGTGCTGTGGTCCGTGTTCGTGCGAGTGTCTGACCTGTTTTTAGAATGTGCTGTGGATGCTGTAATCAGCCAGGCACAAACAGAAGTCATCACAGCCCCTGCTGACGTGGTTTATAAACTTGCATGTGTCACTCACACACATGCAAACAAACCAGCAGGACCTTTCCCATCTCCAGCTCAGTAGAAAGACTCATTGTCAGCAATGGACAGATGTAGAAACATTCTTTAAAAAAAGGTGCTACACAGCTTTTTGAGAAGAATGTCTATTTTTATTTTTTCATTTTTGGAAATTAAACATTGATAAAGAACCATTACATCCACTTCTTCAAATCTTTTAAAAGGTTCTTTACATACTCCTCATATACAAATTTACAAAAGTGCTTCTTAATGGAACCAAAAATGGCATGACCCAAAGAACCCCTATGCCTATATAAGTTGTGAGGTGTTATCTTCTGAGTGAGGCTGAACACTGTTAAGCATGTTCGTACAATGCGTCTTGAATTACCGATTGTTCAAGCAAGACAAGATAGTGGATGTCAGAGGGATGGGACATCCTGTTTCCAAAGTTGTGGTAACATTAAACATTCCACAATCCAGTGTTGTGTGTATACTGAGAATATGTCATAGAAGGCATTAGCACCCACAGTGGATAGTGCAGTGCCTGCCTATGAGTGCTGAAAGATTGTGTCCAGCGGCTTTTGGCTAGAATGGAAGCAACACTCTTGTCCAGAAGCAACACTGACCAAAATCGCATTGCATTATTTTTAGCCCCTTCTCAGTTCTGAACTCTCTCTTTAGAGCTGGTTTAAAAACAAAGAATGGCGCTAGATAACTAGTTTCAGACTTGTCATTTTAAAATGGTCACGTTTCCTTACTATAGAGTCTAAACTCTTTCATCTGAGAGGTTCCTCAGAAATAATGTCTGTAAATGAGGCCACCAGATGATGCTCTGAATGCCATGGCTAAATCTAAGAACTTGGAACTGGATTGGCATTAAAATAGATGATACCTGATCCATTAAAATATACCTGATATACCATATCAGTCTTGGCCCCAATACATGGATCAAGGATCAAGGGTTCAAGGATCAGGATTGGGACATCACTACCCACGATGATGGGATATTCCTGCTTTCAGAATCCTGCACATGCAAATACCATGGAGCTGTTGGTAAATGCACAGCTCCCTCCAGGTATCTTCCTTCCAGTTTTGGAATTGATGTCACATGGATTTGCCATAAATTTAAACATTTAAGCATTCTCAATGTTATTTTTAATCCTAATAAGAAACATCTTATTAAAATGTTAAATGTATATACAACTATATATATATATATATATATTGCTGACACAGCTGTTAAACTGTGCTTCTTTAATACAGCTTGTATAATCTGCATAGAAAAGCATTACCGATTGAGTTAAATGCCTTGGATCAGCTGTACATGATCCTAAGTTCTCCCTGCCCTAATCCAAGCATTGGCTAGCCCTTTGGGACTGAGCCCTATTTAATGTTTTTTCCCCATTTTTGACGTTGCCTTTCATATTTGTAATAACACAGTAATTACATGAGGTATAATAACATGTCACATGTCATATGTTGATGTCTTTGTGGTAGGCCTTTGGCATTTAAAATATGTAATTACTTCATGTGTAAGTACTATCAGAACTTTTGTGTTTTTAATTTGATCAAAAATTACCTAGCGCCTGTTTTTTTTTTTTTTTTTAATGTCGAGACTTGAAACCCTTGAGACCCTTAGATTTCTTGTCAAAATGGTTGCAGATGGGTGTGACAACATATTTTTTTTAAAAATAGGCGGCATTAATGTTTTTTTGGAAGATCGTGCCTCTGGGATCCATGCAGATATGTAAAACTGCTGGCCACAGCAGGCCAAGCCTTGAATGATTTGTTCAGGGTCAATATGACCATCATCTCAGGTAATAAAAACTGCATTATTATACTGGATTTTAATAACAGGAGCTTATAAAAAGTTATTAACATAAAATTATTCCACAATTAATTACTTGCAGATGCTTCACTGCACCACAATGAAACCACTATTTTTAGGAAGAGTAGGTGCTGCGGTTTCTAATCTTATGTGGTTTGTGTATAAAGCTGAGAATACAAGGTGTGATTTTGCCCTCACAGAGAGGGCATAGAGCTGAAAGGGCAAGATGGCTATATCCCACCTCCAGGATTGTGCTATAGAGAAGCGCTTCTCTTTATGATGGGGTTCCATGCAAATGGCTTTTGTGATCCAGATCTAAAAATCCAATATCAAGATCTGACCTTGATAAAGCTTGTCTGGCTGAATGCAGTCAAATCCTTACAGCAGTATTTCTACGTCTAAAGACGTCTCTGGGGAGCAGAGGTTAATACTGTCACGGTATCACTGAATTAGCATGATTTACATGTATCAGTTGATTACATTTGTATGAAAGATGTGACATCAACACCATTCCAGTGCAGCTGAAGCATTTGAATCATGTAAATGCAAAGCAGCTTTTTTTTTGGAGCATATATACACTCAGTATGAAGTTGTGTATAAAGTTGTTGTAATAGTAAACAAACTGCAGCCAATGCTGATTCCTTCAGTTAAACTGAAACTGAAATTGTTTATCTACAGCTTACACACTCGACAACCTACTCAGATGAACTCATCCTTATGGAACCTCATCGTTTCATCATGCACGGCTGTGTTCATATTTTCTCTCTCATATGGACACACACACACACACACACACACACACACACACACACACACACACACACACACACACACACACACACACAAACACACACACAGAGTTATTCACAAAGACCCTCTTAAACAAAACTGGGTTGGTGCGGGTTAGACTTGTGTCTCTGAACTCTCTTCACCCTCCACATCTTTTCTGCTATTTATAAACACAGTTCCTCTGCAGACTTTTACTCTGTGAGAGTTGAGTGACAGAGCACATTAATACAGCTTCAGTTATGATGGTGCAGTCATGGTGTGGTTTATGTTAGCCCAGACTGTGTATAGAGTTAGTAAAATCAAAGCAGTGTTCCTGCAACACTGCCCTCTAATGCAGCTGCTGATGAAGTGGCTTCTGTGTGTAGTTTGACAGAGAGACAATGGTGACAGATTGCTCCCCCTGTGGCAGAGAGAGGGGACAATTACAGCCTCTGAGCAGTAGATTGTGTGTGTATTGTGCTTAGTTACAGTGTACTTCCATGTACATGTCACTGCCTTTCTGAGCACAAACTCAAACTCTGGTAAGGCACATATTTTGCATTTTTTGTACAGTTTTGTCCACTGAGATCCACTGATGATTTGTATGGTTTTATATACCATTTTCAAAATAATCTATATACTTTTATATTTCTATACAGTGCCATTCAGATAGTGCACCCTCAGTCAGAATTACTGTGAAGCAAGTTGAAGATGAAATGAACAAAGGTGACACATTTCCTTTGTATTTTAAGCAAAACCATTTTTTTTTTCATCTTGTACATTTTCAACATAAAAAAAATAAAATAAAAGCAAAGCAAAAATTTGGGCACCCTGCCTGGATAGTGTCCAGAAGCACATCCTTTGGCAAGTATCACATTTATATATATAGCCTTACAATTCTTATTTTAGGTTTCATCCATTCTTCTGCACTTCTCTTTTGAGGTCTATACACAGATTTTCAATGTGGTGAAGATGCAGGAGAGGGTTTGTCTCCTGAATGCTATGTTCTTTTATGACTCTTCCATGAAAGTCATATTTATGCCATGTGCCACAACTCATAGTCTGCTATGATTCCCTTTACAGAAATCCTGTGAGCAGCTGCCTGAAAGGTCTTCTAGACCTTATCTTGTTCCCCTGTTCCTGTTAACTGCCACTTCTTAATTATATTTTGAACTGAGGAAATGGCAAACTGAAAATTCATTGCAGCCTTCTTATAGCCACATCTGCTTTGTGGACCTCAACTATTTTCATTCTCAGAGTGTTAGGTAGCTGCTTAGATGCACCAATGGCTGCTGTGTTTAGGGAAAAAGTTACAGACATCTGGGTATTTATAAAGCTTTGCATGACCTGGCCTTTCAGAACAATGATTGTGAGCAAGCCATAACCCTAACAGGCTAACTCCGGTCTGAGACCTTGAATCTGCCTATCTCTCTCTCAAGTGTCATAGAGTTCCCATACTTTTGCAAGGTACTGCTTTCTTTTTTTCACTCTAAATTTGTGCAAAACAAAAATAATACACATTGCTTAAGGTGTTGAAAAGTGTCTCATCTTTAACTTCATGCCTTTTGAAGATCATTTCATATATGCATACTGTATTTTGAACCTGTGAGCTCCTGTAGGTTTAGGAATATGAACACCATCTGGATTTCATGCAATCACAAAAAAAATGTATGCTCATTATGCAGTTTAATTTTCATAAATGGAGTGTTTGGACTGTGCTATAGGAATATAGTATAGGAATGTTACAGTGTTTACATATTACACATCTGTTTTACTTTTAATAAATCTGTTCATAACTCTCAAGTGTCTTTAACTGTGTTTGTCATCGAACAACAAAGCAATGAATGGACATGTTTTGGTCTTTTCTCTGCCAAGGTGATGGACTGGATAGAGAATCATGGCGAGGCCTTCCTGAGTAAGCACACAGGAGTGGGGAAGTCTCTGCACAGAGCAAGGGCCCTGCAGAAACGCCATGATGACTTTGAGGAGGTAGCACAGGTAAGAGGACTTCAAAACCCACTCGGTTCATTTAAACCCCGTAACCTCCCATATAAAGCATGAGATAGTTTGTGGCTTTAGAAAACAAATGATTGTGTGCTTAAAAACATTAATAACTCTTTAAATTGCTATTAGTAGCATGTTGTTGGTGTCTGCTGCAGTTCTTATATAGTACTGTAAGGATTAAGCCACATGATTCAAACCCACTGACTGCCTTAAGACACTAATAACGTCTTACATTCCAGAGTAATCAATTACCTCAGTCCCATAGTGAAGTACTGTATTTAACACAGCATAATGCTGTCTAATAGAGCTGTAATGATGCAAACCAATCACATCAATATAATAAGCTACAGTACTTACTGTATTGTAAGAATCAAACCCCAATTTAAAGCAGCTGTCTGCATTACACTTATAGGATCTTATACGTTACAGAGTAATTCACTGACTTTGTCTCTAAGGTTTAGTGAAATACTTTGTTTAACACAATATAATAAAGCAATGTAACTGGAGAGGGAGTGTGTTATCATGAAATAACAGCACAGGTGTGATGAAGTAGACACGAGCCAAAGGCATTTACTGACCAAATGAAAGTGTTTAGTTTTGTTTTGCTCTTTTGCTCAGGTCATTTAGGTTGTGGGGAGATAACAACACAGTTCTAATGCTTCTTAATCAATCAGCTTGCACAGGTGGAGCTAACTATAATACTGTATCATATCTCTATAATGGTGTGCAAATCAATTATATAAAATAGATTGCTACAGTGTTTACAGTGATGCCATAACATGCATTTTCCCTTACTTTAGGAATATTTACATTTACATTTGCGGCATTTAGCAGACGCCCTTATTCAGAGCAACTTACAAAGTGCTTTGCTGTTCACTTAGAGTATCCTTATTTAGCAGACAAGGCTGGAATCTAGAGATTCCTCACGCTTAGATCCCGTTGAACACAAATGTTTTTATTGAGTTAAATACTCCTGAAACAGATGAGTCTTCAGTCTGCGTTTGGGACTCAGCTGTTCGGACTCCCAGGGGAATTTCATTCCACCATTTTGGTGCCAGAACAGAAAAGAGTCTGGATGCATGTTTTCCTTGCATTCTGATGGACAGTGGGTCAAGCCGAGCTGTACTTGAAGCTTGAAGGGCTCTTGGTGTAGCTCGAGTTTTGACCATTGCCATCATGTATGGAGGGGCTGGTCCGTTTTTGGCTTTGTAGGTCAAAATATGATGTAAGCACTGTATGACGAGCCAGTCCAATTCTTGCAAATAAAAAAAAAACTTTCAAAATTCCTCAGATCTTACACTGACTACACTGTGATCAGCAACACTTTTGGAAGGTCATTAGAGTAAAATGTTTGTCTCATATCATTTTAGTATTTTTATACCACGAAAGTACCATTTAGTCAAATTAAACCATATTTCTTTCCAAGGAGTTGTGTCTCTACTGATCTGCCGCACATAATTGCCCATGTTCCTATCAGACACAGTCCACAGCTGGCTGACTTTAACTGCTGTTTAACTGGTTCTGCTATTACTTAGTGTGACTATGAATGCAGCTCACAAAACGCCCACGTTTTATCACCTATAATAGGTACTTGCAAGAGGTTACTAGGTGTCAGAATTGAGAGTAAAAGTGTGAAAAGCTTTCTTTTCTCCATCTCAAATACTTGGGCAAAATTACTCATTTTATATTGGATTTTATAGCTCTTGGCAGACAGGTCCTGGTCTACAGCCTGTCGTGGTTGGCCTCAGTAAGATGGAGGCCAATCTCATAAGTCTAGCAATGGAGACATGTTGGAAATGATCCACATTTATCCACAATATAAGCATAGTCTTCTTCCTCCCTCTCACTCAACAATGCTGCAGTAAAAGCAAATCGACCGTTTATACTCATGTAGTCCCATTCATAGTTATTCTGCTAATATAAGTAAGATCGTTATCGTATATTAAATACATTCATCTCATTACCCGTTGTGCTAAAATAACATTTGACCTTTTGCTTTTACATGCATGGTGTATTTTATAGCGTGCAATTTCACAGGAGGAGGCTATCTTCCTCTGAATGGACCATACAGCTGTATGCCCCTTTTAGAGGCAACACTGGAAGCAGCTGCTTTTACTAGTATTTACTTCCTTTATGACATGAAGCAGGTGACTTTGTGCGCTGCTGGAGATAGTGTTTGTACACATTGAAATTCTCTGGGGATAAAGGCTGTCCTTCACTGCAGTGGGAAATTCAGTGGGATTCTTTGTGTGAATACCTACAGAGACGCTGGGCTGAGTATACATAAAACCACACATAAAAGCTAAAAACATCGTTCAATTACAATATATTAGTTATGGTCATAAGACACATGGGAAAGCCTATTTTTATGTGTTTTTTCAACATAATTCAATCTTCTGGTAATATATTTAAACTGAACACCAGTTCTGATCATTAGGAACATGTGAACTGCTGAGGAGAATGTTGAGCTAAGTCAAGACACTGAGATAAATAAATAAATGAATGAACTTCGCTGTTATTTATCAGTCTACTCATGCTTTAGAAGGGTTTGTAAAGATGTGGTTTGTTGAAATCCCCTATACCTGTCTTTTGTGGTGCTCCATTTTGTTTATCTAACAAACATTAATTATACTCTTTGTCAAAAAATTGTTGCACCCTGAAGGAATCAGCCAACAATGACAGGTCTCACTTTCTGAATGGGCACTCCAGTGCACTATTTCAACAACATCTCAACAAATCTCATCTGCATACTGCTGCCATCTCAAGGTTTTGCTTTGAAGACATAGATGCTATGTCATGGCCATTCACATCACTAGACCTATCCCCGTTTGAAAGTGTTTGGGATGCTACTGAACATGCTATCAACTCTCCACTCCTGCAGTAACATCTGCAGGAACTGTGTGTGAATAGTCCAACAACATGGGATGGATGATCAAAGGACACCATTAGGAACATCTACAACTCCGTTTTGAGACTTCTGGCATGTTGCATTATACGGACGCCAGACAGAGACACTACTTCTCAATGAATATTACCCATATCAGTCTAAATTTTTATTTCAGGTAATCTTTATCTACCTTCTGAATAGCACTGCAATCCAACACCTCCTTCTGGGTGCAGCTTTTTATGACAATGAGTGGGTTGTGTTAAGGAATAGTGCAGAAATATTCTAAAAGCATTCTGTTAAAAGTCACTGCTCTCTGTCTACTGCCTTTAGAAAATCTAGTATGGGCTGAATGCATATACACTACTTAATATGTATTCCCAGTACCTGTATTCCATTACAGCACAACCCAGCCTTAGTGCGCATGAGTGCATCTGTAGGGTTCAAATGATTAATGTTAACACCAGTGCAGAACAGTGCTATAAAGCTGTAAAGCTGTGTAATCCTGGCATAATTCGACAGCTTTTTTAGGATGTATTTGCGTGATTATGTCATATGCTGTTCGCCTTTAAAGCTTTGCTGCAGAAATGTGAAGTCCCTTTATTTAAATGTCTTTTTTTATATTTATATAAAAATAATAGCTTAGTTAGAAAACAGGAGAAAACATGTTTGACATCTTTTACATATTAATGTGAAAAAATGCCATTTTAATTAATTGGCTTACAATGAACATTTTATTTGTTCCATATTCCCTTTTAATTCTAGCTGCTATTCCTTTATTCTAGCTTTGCTTAAGAAATCTACAGGTAAATAAGCAATTTCATTTAACTGGGGTGTAAGTAAATTCCAAAAATCAGGCTTTACCCCACTGTTTGTTTATACCGAGGATTAGCCATTTCACAATGCAAGAGATTAGAATCACAATACACTAAGCCACATCTCTTTTACAACTATAATCTAATAGCTTTGAGGGTGAAATATCCTATAAATAGAAAGGGAAGCACAAAAAATTGCTGGTTCATTGTTTGGTCATAGACGTGACACAAAGTCAGACCTTGTTTTAAGTGAAGAGGATTTGTTTTGGCTCAGTTATTGTTAAAACCCAAAGAAAGCAGGCATTTAAGCCTTTGGTCATCAGGCTCACAGCAGTGTGGGCACACTGGCAGACAACTGATCAACCAATAGCTGAGCAAAAAATAGAAAAATACTCCAGTCAGAGATCATAGCTAAATTTACCAAGTTGTATTTATTGTATCTCCAAAGAAAGGATACTGGGAGCATTTTATATAAATTAAATCGGTACATGGAAAAGACCACCCACCATGACTTAAATCTATATTATAAAGTATTCGGTCAGTCAGTCATTATCTTAGCCACTTTTATACTGAATAGGGTCAAAGAGCCCACCTGGAGTCATTGGGTGCAAGACAGGAATACCCCCTGTGCAGGTACAGGGTGCCAGTCTATCGCAGGGTACCACAGACACACACAGTCACACTCACCTCAATTTAGCATGATCAATTCACCTACCGTGTGTATTTTTTGGAGGCGGGAGGTAACCCTAGGAAAGAAAATGGTTCTATTTAGAACCATAAACACTCAAAGAACCCTTTGCATGATTAAAGTGTTATTGGCATCATGAAATGATTCTTTAGGTTGTTGGAGAATGTGCTGTTTAAGTTTCTATATAGAACCTTTGGAAAAGGGTTCTCTTTGGCAGCAAAAAGGGTTCTACTATTGTTACAATGTAGCTTGTAACAATAGTACATTTTTGAGTGCTATATAGAACCTTTTTAAAATTTATCTTTGTAGACCCTTCAGCAGCACATGATCAGTATGTCTTATAGCTCATGAAAATTAGAAAGAGAGAATTAAATGATTAAATATGTTAAATTATTAATCAAAGTATTAAATATTTTAAATATTTTTAAATAATTTTAAAATTTTAAATATTTGAAAATTTAATTTCAAGTCTGAGTAAATTACTAATCAGACAGCATCAAAATCAAAACTGCTTGATATATACACTTTAAATGAATATAATGAATAAAAAATATATGTTTACCTTTCTGAATTAAATAATAACCAAAAAATGGGTAGCATTGTGGCACTATTTTATGATGAGCTAAACATTCATGCAGGCTCTTGGCATTCATATAGAGGCTTTAATGTTATCTTATGAGCAGTTCTCTCTGAGAGTTTTATTGTTTTATAGATCTCATCTTGACCTTCACAGTTTCCCCAAACTGTCATTTCTTAATAACATTCCACACTATAGAAACCACAATCTGAAAATGCTGCCCTCTTATAACCTTTTCCTGGCTGTAGTTTTCCGATCTTTAGGCAGTTACTAGGAGCCCGTAGTAAAGGGTTTGAAAGACTCTGAGAATTTATAAAGCAAAGAATTTATTCAGCTGACAGTTCCTAATTACTGTTGGTGACATGCCTCAGGCCTGATTTGCAAACAGCAGACAAGAAGTAATTATACACATTCATCAATCTGCGACTGGTTAGCACCAGTGGTGGCTGCTGGTCTTTCAAAGAGGGGAAGCTCATTGTAGGCTTACATCATAAAATTTGTCAATTCATTTATATTTAAATTCGGCCCTCCGTTCCTTTTCAAGAAAATGACCTGTGACCCTATCATACCAAGTAGGCATCTTCTCCAAGGACTTGAGTAGTATCCTCTCAGTGACCAGCAGAGCTAGGCTGCTTATGTATGGTTTTGTTTGATTGTTTATCACATTTTGTTTTGCCACATGAATGCGAGGACCATCATTAAGTCCATGTTGAACTCTGACCCTGCCCAGGCAACCCAACTTTACACATGCACTCACATGTTCATTGCTCGTTTCATGCCTTTTATATGCCCGGCCAAAGTTAGACAGATCCCATAAACCAGACAAGATATGATCCCTGAGAAGGTCTCATCAAGAGGCTAATAGTTCATTTTCTTTGTCACAGCGCTTCTGGTCAGCCAGCTGTCACACCAGCAGAGCTGAAAAGGCCTTTGCCTACTTTTAGCCCCAAATCAGTCTGAGGTGTTGATCTGCTGTTTAATTTGAAGTTTCTCCTCATGAAGAAGACTATCAAAGGTCTTTGCCAAAATCAGGTCAACAATATTAGAGTTGTCTGCCATCGTGTACAGCGTCACTCCATCTGAGCCAAGTAACAAAATTATATTAACCTCCAACAACTGAAACATGGCAACACTATGAGTGTGTAAAAATAAATGGTTTGCAGTTTTTCTTTCAATCTTCACTTGCAAAACCTGTGATGGGACTGAGCTCCCAGTGATTAAGTGACCCTGTTTACCTCTTCCAGTCAGATTTTGTTTTGGGTTTTTGTTTGTTTGTTTGTTTGTTTGTTTGTTTGTTTGTTTGTTTGTTTTACAAAAAGGTTCATTGTAACCTGGCTTTCTGTCTATATGTCACTGGAACCACCATGATGGGTATTGTGGGCATCAGTGTTGTGATTGGTGAAATAAAACTTGTGATGTGATTGTGATTGACGACATAAAGCTTTCCTATTGGCCCATCAATTAGCTGTTCAAACAGGGTCAAAATTCGCAACTGCGGAAAGAGTTTTGCACAAGCAGCAGAGAAGATGCACTTTCACATTTGATTTAGAAATGATAACCTTTTCTACATGTTTAAACACATTTTTACACATTTCTACATGTTACTATTATTGTTGTTGTATTGTAATGTGTTTGTAGTCAATGAAATATTAACACAACTGTACATATTTGATCATTTGAATTTTTGGACATTTTAGGGGAAGCTGAGCTTCCCTTGTAGTCTCAGGGTCCATAACAAAATAGGCAATTTTGTTAGATGCACTAGAGAATATAAGAGCTTACTCGCAGCACATTATGAAGATGTGGATTCATAAAGGTTAATAGACAGCTTGTAGTTTGTTTTCACAGAGTGTTCTTTTGTGTGTTATTTTATTTAGACCTTCTCAGATGAAGCCCACAGAATGTCTTAAGTGCATAAAGAAAAATGACACCCTCATGATAGTAAATGACCTGAATGTAGCCTGTGAGTGTTTGTCCCAGCAGGTGAATGCAGCTTTTAATTATCTTATGCTAATTACCAGACGTGACATATGACCGCATTAGTGCACTGTGTTCAGGTGAGGGATGTATGAATGAGTCTGTTGTGACGGGAATTCTCCCCCTGCTCCTCTCGCTAATGGGTCAGTAGGTCTGTGTATTTGGCCAGCAAGGCACCACATGTGCGCATGAGGCGATAATCCCTAGTAGCTGCAGCTCCTCTGACAAGTGTTGTGCAGATCCGCAAGGGAGATGGAGAGGCAACATACGAAGTGTGTGCCAAGCGGGGATTACCATGGAGGGGAGATTTGCCCTACAGATGGCTCTCCCTCCTAGTTTTACGTGTGAGGGAATTGTTTTTTAGGATAATCATGGGAGGTGATGATCATGGGCTTTGCGTGGGGGGTACCAGTGAATCAGGCAAGCAGTGTGGTTGAGAAGGACAGTGATAGTGACATTTGATGTTGGTTTGTTCCTGCTTATGATTAGATAGCTGTTTAATGCATTTCTGTCTGCTGATGGTTTAACGTGTCCCTCTGTGTTGGTTTCTCTGGATCAGAACACATACACTAATGCAGACAAGCTGCTGGAGGCTGCTGAACAGCTGGCCCAAACAGGCGAGTGCGACCCAGAGGAGATCTACAAGGCAGCACGGCACCTGGAGGTCAGGATCCAAGACTTTGTGAGGAGAGTAGAGCAGCGGAAACTACTGCTGGACATGTCCGTGTCTTTCCACACTCATACAAAAGAGGTAAGCTTTTTTTTTTTTTTTTTTTTTTTAAAGAATACTCACTTTGCCGCATCTGTAATATACAGTCAATTACCTCAGACAGAAATGTCCCTATAGCCTACTTAGAAAAGAACAGAACACACTGACGCAAGACACTCAGTGGATGCCTGCTGGAAGGTTCTAAAGCACCTGCCTACTGCATTTCGACTCGTGTTTTCTATTCTATTTTAAGTACAGACACAAGTATTGAAGTTATTTGCTGTGGTACATGATTGTACGCCACATGTGTGGCAGATAGTGATTGGACTGAAAATCACTGGAGTATCCCTTTAAGTCGTTTAGGGTTTATTCAGGATTGTTCTTCAATAACTGAATCTTAATTTTAGCTGAAAATATAAAAACATGGGGCAGAACAGATTTTTGACCTATTTATAGGCATTGCAGAGGACTAAGTAGGTATGCTGCGGGCAGAGACTGCTGGGTAATGTGGTCTAAGAGGTTTGGAAACCTTCTGGGGACTGTAGAGATAGGCATACCAGTCATTCACTGGGGATCAGGTTAGATTACTGAGGTATGCAGAGACTCTTTTGCGGTGTTTAACACTCACTCTCCAGTACCAGATGTGAGAAGGGCTGATGGGAGTGTGTATCTGTGTATACACTGTCTGTCAAATGCTTGAACATGGCTAGTTATTCCAGATGGTTTAACATAAATGAGACTGTCACTTCTGTTTTTCCTGACACAGCATTTAAACAATTAAACAGGTTTATTTTGAGAAAAGCAATATCAGATGTGACAGTATTACATTAGGAATAATGGTGAAAACACCATTGTGCATGTGCACTGTGATGTAAACCAAAACAAATCTCCAAACCAAGGAAGACACTTGTCATCATAATTGTATTTGTTTGGATGACATACTGTCCCAGAAATAATTGTGAAAATTATATTATTGCCATTTTATGAATATTTTATACCACTGATATAGTGCTAATATAATAGCATAATAATGCAAATGCAGCATTTTAAAGAGCAGTGAACCTAAATTATTAAGAATATTCAGACATGTGCTCTGAGTGGATTTATGCACTAGCACTGTGATCTGAGAATCACAGGTTCAAATCTCGGGTCATGCTCCTTGCCATTGGCAGTTGGAGTCTGAGAGAGCAAAATTGGCCATACTCTCTCTCCCTCAGTGTGAGGCACAGGAATCTGTTAGCAATCGTATCAGAGCTGGGAAACTTTCTCCCAAATGTTTTGGCTGCCCAGCAGTGTTGCAATGGCAGCAGTTTGAAAAGAAGTGGTGGCTGGCATCTTTGTATAAATCTCTTAGTGTGTACATACAATCAGTGAGTGCTGAGCACACCACTGAAACCGACCACTACTGTAATCTGCTCTAATCAACAAGTCATACATTTATTAAGTGATCATTCTTTCTGTTTTACATACTGCTTTCAAAGCAATCTCTAGCATTACTCCCATTTCCATGGAAAAGTAAATATTTCATAAAGCAGAAAACCCATCATCCATCTCATGCAGAGTGGGCATCCTCTGCCTAATGGAGTCTCTTGAAGTGAGGCGTGTTGCTGGACTGAGCTTGGCTTCCTTAATGGAGATGTAGTTTGTTGTTTAGTCGTGCTGATGGATGAGATTCAGGGAGAGACTCTGGGAATGTGGTTTTATAAAGACTCGGCTGCTTGTCTGGGAGAGTTCAGAGCCACTGGTCTGCTCTCTCTGGAGGATATGTCATGCTAAAGCAGGGATTATGTGTGTGGGGTGAACCACAGCTCCACAGAGAGAATACTCCTCAAATCAGTCGAAAGCTGAAACTAATTCCACTTCTTACTATTTATGGTTATGTTGTGCTTGCTATTAGTAAAGGCCTCATGATACGATATGTTTACATGATACTTGTGCCACAGTAGGATTCGCTCGATATAGTTTTAGATGTGATGTGATTTTTAATGATTCATTCATTTAGATACAAAATTATTTCTCCAAAATAAAACTGTCTGTTATTTTTCAGAAGACTTTCAGTATTGCTCAGTAAAACTGTTGTTTTTATGTCCTGACAGAAGCCCAGACAAGGTCTCTCAAGAAAGGAGACCTGAATTTGCAGGTGTATTGAAGCATATGCTCATACAGGTCCACCAGCAGTGGCACAAATCCCAGTCTGCAGAACATTCTTGTCAGGGTTTTGCATGAAGGATGAAACTGAGCAAAGGCTCAGTGTCAGTCTGCTTCATATGTTCATGGTCTGCAGTTCCCTACAGAGTGTTCTTTCAGGAATTGGTTGTGCAGTACTTGTGTTGACTTCAAGAAGCAATTCTTGACTGGTAGCACAATGACTTTCCCTCACAAGTTGTGAAACGCTGGCTGTCCCTGTCCATCAGTTTTGTCTTTTGGTCACAGTCCTGTTCCTGGACACTGATTTCTGCCACTGCTGGTAAACCCGTATGAGCCTAAGTTTGATACACCTGCAATTTCAGCTACTTCCTTCATGCTATGGACCTGTCCAACAGCAATCACTTCTTTTTACTAGTCATTTTCTACTCTTTTCAATGTATTAATCCTGTTGCACATCCTGTAAGCATTTACTGCCAGTTCGTCCTCATTCAACACCATCTGCAAAAGTTACTTACACCTTAAATATGGAAGATGCTATTTTTTGTCCAGTGAGTTTATGTGAGGAAGTGAAGAATTTTAAAATTGGTATTTACCTTTAAAAGGTACTTTTCACTCACACTGCTCTATCACAAACATATTCTATGTCATCATTCAAAGAACATTTAATTTTGTGGTGTCTTTTAATCTTTTAATCAGAGTCTTTTGTAGAATTATTTTTGAAAGATTCAAAATGTTGCTTTTTGGTCAAAATCTTGTTTTCAAAATGGCAGCTTTACAGTAGAATTATAAACCTTAGTGAAAGTTAGTGCAACAAAATTTTATTCTAAGTCATTATTCTATTGGTCAATTCATGATGACATTTGGAGGCATTGTAAAAACTTTCAGATTCACATTACGTCATAAAGAAAAAGTATGGATACATACGGCAGTCACAAAAATGAGGCAACCATTTAAGCATGGTTCTTTGAGGTGTCATACTTCAGAACAGAACCATTGACTTTAATGAAGAGCCTTTGAAGAACCAATTTTTTTAGTGTATAATATGTGTTTCACTTTGATTGAAATGTAACTTGTATATATACAATGCAGCTATGCAGGACAGACCTTCAGTCTTTCAATGGAAGTCAATGAAATCCAATGGAGCATTTCAATTGGTCAATTCATCATTAGATTCAAATTATGCCCAAAAATAAAAAAATGCAAACATGGAGACACAATGTTTTAGTGTGACAGCTACTATATACAGTATAAGAAACATGTGTCATGTTCAACATACTGCTCTTCTAACCATTTAACTGATGAATTGTCCTAAAACTAATGGCATGCTATAGGTTTTAGATATATAGTGCAAATCTGTAGTGCAAATCATTTGGCTTTTTGACATATTGAGCATATATGACAAATTGTGTTAAACCTCTTACAGTAGATGTTTTATCCTACACAGTTTATCCCTGTGTGTTTGCACATGTGACTTTGTATTTAGCTTGGTCCTTGTAATTTGTGGCATTATTATAACCCAAGGATGACAACAAAACATGAGCATTTGAGTTGTAGAGCAGCAGTATTAAGCAAGACCTCACAGAGCTTTCGTCTCTCACACTGAGGTCCAGGTTCGGGTCAGGTTTCAGTGTAGACCAAGTGTTATTAAGCTACAGTAATACAGAAGTCAGGGGAAATAGAAGTACAGTGGAATTGCATGTGTGTGATTGAAACTGACCTGAAGCCTCCAAGGACAGGGCTATAAAATCAGGGGTCGCTCAGAGGTAGACAGCCAATCTGTATCCATACTCTTGGGGTCAGATGGGAAGAGAAGGACCGGGTGAGTGAAAGCCATGAGGAAATAGAGCAGTTAAGAGCTCAGAGACTCTGCGTTTACTGACCACATCTCTGATGAGCTTTGGCAGGTTAGCATGAAGCAGTTTTGAAAACTTGGCCTGCTGGAGCAAATAGACGGACGCCAAAAGGTTTGCAAGCAGATCCCAGGTCTTGGAGGAGTGAAGCAAGTGCCAGCATCAGTGCAGGACCTGCGGCCACTCTACCTGAGTGCACTCAACACATTGGCTTACTGGAAGCATTCTCTGTTAGGAAATGCTATTATTGGCCCTGCCGGCCCAATAAGGGCCTGATATACACAGACTCAGGCCAAATGAAATATGTGACTGATGTCCTGGAACATCGGCTTCCATAAATTTTGGAATGCGGCACGCTTGACTTGTTTAACTTTTTATATATATATTTAATTTAATTCTCTTCTGGTGAAGTGTGCCATTCCAAAATTGTACATATGTATAGTCCATTATTATAGAGCAAGGTGTGTGTTTCGCATGATCTCTTTTCCGTCTTGCCTTTGTAGCCTCCTGCATATTTGATTACATTCATTCATTCATTCATTCAGTCCTCATTGATTGATGTTAAATACACTTCTTAGAGGAAGCATATAAAGCTGCAATTAGCTTAAGAGAGAACCACTTTCGCTGCGTGTGCAGGAAGAAACTTGTTAGCATTCTGGAATGAAGTCAAGATTGGATCGACACACCCCTGCAATGCGCAGTAAAGTAGCAGAGTTAAATACAGTTAATACAAGAAATGGATAAGTCACATCTATGTGCCACATATGCAGTAAAGCCACGTTAAAAAACACACACACACACACATATCCTTTGGTTTCATATTCAAGAGTTATACGCACGTGGTTCTATGCAAATGATATGAATCTGTGAAAATAATTACACTTCTGACTTATGGGCTTTTCATCCTTCTCTCCAGCACACCATATAGATAATGGGGTGGTGAGTAATCAGTTAAAACAGCCAGTAAATCACAGAGCTCTTGCACCAGAACTAGACCTACTGCTGAAATGGTGAGGCTGTATTACACTATATGTCCATGTTTATGTCTATGGACACTCCGTCTGATAAATGCATTCAACTATTTAAAGTTATAAATTCGCTGACACAGATGTGCAAATGCAAAGAACTGCTCTGTTCAAATTAAAATAGTGAAATAATGTCTTATCAATGTGTAAAAAGATCTCTATATATGTAATTTGTAAAAAAAAGATCTCTCTATATGTAAATTGTAATATATATATATATATATATATATATACTATATATATATATATATATATATATATATATATATATATATATATATATATATATATATATATATATATATATATTACAATTTGTTTATATTTATGTATCACTTTACTCAGGACTAGTTAGATGTACCCCTAGTCTCTTATAGTGCACCTGTGCTAACAAGCATGTCATGCTATTCATGCCAAATCTAGCTGTACACTTGTGTCAGTGGCAGATCTCATTAAGAAGATTACACGATCTAATGAGCGCAGTTAAAAACTGACACATCACACCTCTGAATCCAGACAGAGGCCACTGGGACTATTGTTTAAAACCTCAGAAGACATCGCAGACATTTAGCTCTTCCAGTGTGTGATTAATGTATGCACAGATTGTTATTACTTCCATTCTGCTCTCAGGATATTAGATGAATGATGGTGTTTATGATGTTTATTTCCACTAAGCTGTCATTTATCAGTGTTGAAATGAGCAAGATTATATCTTGGCCAATTGTGCGTAGCTGATATCTGAGATTGCACTGCAGCTTCGGCAAATACATCAGTCGGACTGAGAAATCTCCAAACTGCATTTTTTATTCCGTGACTGCACAGGTTGGCGGTGAATGGGGTTGCTATGGTGATGGTAGACATGCAGCCGCTTAGCATTATGAATGTGTTAACCCTTCAGAAAGAAGGGAGCTCCATGCTCCTCTGTCATCTGTGTAGAAATGCTCGGAGCAGCAGTGTGTGTAGTTAATTTATGATTTCGTCTGTTAGATCTCTAATGCTGTATCCCTGCATTGTTCTGCAACCTCACTCTGGGTGAGGACTTACAATTGAGGTTTGATGACAAAAAATCAGCTCAAATGCAAAATGTGTAAAACATCCCATCAAAGCCAGTATAGACTTAAAGAGACTCATTCAGATCTACAGAGCAGACATGTCATACACACAAGGTGTGTTTTCCAATCACCCCAGTAGTTCCCTGTGAAGTGGACTACACAGCAAATATGGCCATTTTATGAACTTTGTGTAAGGAAGAGTGAGTAATGCTTTATCACTGCATGGGAAGTTAACTGTAAGTTCACCCATCAGTCATCACATCTGTGGGGTTAAACAGCTGGCGCTAATCATAAGAAGTACAACACAACGTCTAAACACAACACAGACCTGTTGTATGTCCATAAATTCACATTTACTCCCAAATTACATAATATGATAAATGGCTGCTCCTTTGCAAAGCATTTGTGGTGAACGCCATGCAGTATCATCTACCCTGACGTTGCAGGGCATTCTGAATGAAACAATTTAACCACCCAAAGTTCCCTTAATTGATATCACAGGATTGCTGTGTAGGGAATACATTTGCACTTTTTACAAACTAGTGTAGCTACAACTACAGACCCTGTCCACATGTCCTCAGATACTTTAATAATGTAGGTTTTTAGTTCCATCTCTATGTGTCCACTGCACACAAGTCATGGGAGAGTGTCTGCTTTCAGGATATAAAGTGTATTTCGAGAAATATATCAAAAAATGTTTTTTTTTAATAATTAGTATTTAATATTGTTTTAATAAATGAATATTTCATTACTATTTCTTCTTTTCTTTTCAAATTAAATTATTTTGACAAGTGCCAAACAGTGTCTACTTTGAGTAAACATGTCATCATGAATAAACAAAAAATAAATCTTAAACTTTTATTATATTAGCTGGTTGAAAGGATTATGGCCAGAGTAGCTTTCCCACTATTATTTTCAGAATAGAACAGGAGGTGTAAATAAAATAAACCAACACTGTTACATAACAGTTTTGGGGTTTTGCAAGTGGGCTGTTGTACAGCTTTGTTTTTGGGCTGCTGGATTTTTCTTAAGGGAAGAAAGGGAGGGAGGGAGGAAAGAACCGTGTGTGAGGTTCAAATTCTGTCACCAAAGTCTCATTATTCAACTATGTCAGGGCACATGCTGTTTGTCATTCTTGAGCCCATTTAAATAATTTATTTCGACTAAAATTTGCTTCTGCTACCTTTCAGAGAGACAGTGTTCCATCATGTCGAGGATGAGCTACTTGTTGACAGTATTGTAGGTGTACACATGTTGGGAGTCGTCTACTTCAGAATCTCATAGGAATCTCAGAATACTGACCATACTCACAGCTTCTTGCTAAAAACAAGTATGTAGTATTGATGTCAGTATTGATGAGAATCAAAATACCATAAATGCTCCCTAATCAATTGAGTTAGTCTGTGTATTTGTCTGACAGAGATATGTGGCCTTTTGAAAGCAGAAGAAGGTAATTTGTTGTCTCAGTGGTCTGCGTGGAAGAGCCTAGAGCAAGAGTATAGCGTTTCCAGCTTATTCACTCTCATCCTGATGTGTCAGTCAACTGCTGAGAAAACAGAGTCACTTAATCACTTGCGACTACATGTTTTCTTTCTCTAGGCCAAAAGTGGGAGCTGTCACTGTGTGGAGCCATGAGATATTTCATATGTTTTTGCAGTTGTGTTTTTTCTTTGTTCTGGGCAAAGATTGAAACTACATGTTTCCATAGGCCTGCAGAATAGCTTCCATGTTGTCTCCTAGAATTACTGTACCACTGTTGAGGAATAACATCCGAGAAATGCGTACATTCACTTCTGCACTCTGGTGCTGTGGACGCTGTGTGTTAGCCTGTCACATATTTACGAGCTCCTTTTATATGATTGTCCGAGTGAGACTGGATGTTCCAGAGGATTTAGGTGGGAAAATTGATGCCAAACAGTGACACAGTGCATTTACCACCTAATAAACATTCACCCCTGCGTGGCTCTCAGAAGTGAGACCACAGTAACTCATATAACACATGAAGCACATCTCTCATTCTGTGTCTCTCTCCTTCTCTCTCCCGTTCTCAATCTCTCTCTCTCTCTCTCTCTCTCTCACTTTCTCTCCCTCTGTTGCTTTCTCACACTCTCTCGTGCTTTCTCTCACACACAGGCTCTATGCTCTTTTCTCTGCTGTCTCTCTGTTTCTCTCTCCCTATCTCTGTTATCGAAGCCTTGCACAGTTATGCACATAATAATAATAAATAAATCACGTGATCGCATATATATTATATATAAACATGTTTATAATGTGCTTTTGTGCGTCTATGCACAAAAACACTATAGATACATTATCTGTATCTCTACACGCAAACTTTAATTTAGCTTAAATATAACTCTAACACTAACCCTTACCTCGTGAACCTACCTCTTAACCTCTCCCTTCATTTCAGGAAGATCTGTCATTTTTCCTAATAAAATGTTGTGTAGAAAACATCTGAAAAATCAGAGTAAAACACACTCACTTAAGATATTGTTAGACAAACATCCTCATAGAGATAGTAAAACAAGAACACACACACTCACACTCACACACACTCACAAACACCTTTGTGATTTATGGTCTTTTTTCCCTCCCTGTCTCTATCTTGAGTAAGGACTGGCTCCCTAATGTGCTGACAACTTTCTTTGCTTGTGTGTTTGTGAGTGTGATTACGGTGACTACAACAAAAGCTCATGTGTAATTCTCTTTAAGCCTGGCTGAAGTCTAACGCGCTGATTTCCTCTCTCCTCTCCAGGTGTTCCTGGTTGATTGTGTATTCAATCCTCCCTGCTCCTTGCAATATTTAAACTCTGCTTAATCTTTCACATTGAAATATTTAAGAGGGAAGCAGTTTGAGCAATGGGTAGAATGTATTTTTGCTGGCTTCTGATAATGGAAACACACAGAGACAACATGACTGTGAAACTGATTGTGGTCCAAAATAAAGCCAGTGATGTTGGTTTACCTGTGTGTGTGTGTGTGTGTGTGTGTGTGTGTGTGTGTGTGTGTGTGTGTGTGTGTGTGTGTGTGGGTCTCAATGAGGATGTTCTTCTAACAATATGAAGGCTTTCTGGTTTTGGAGACTGATTTCAACTCAAACCTTTCTTAGGAAGAATGACTGATCTTACTGAAATGAAGGGAGAGGTTACGATGTAGGTTAATGAGGTGAGGATTAGTGTTAGTGTGAACAAACATCTTTATCAAATTGATATGACCACCTCCTTTTTTTTTACACTTTGTACACATGTCAGTAAACTCCACAGGAGCACTCTATAATTCCAGACTGTAGCTTCTCTGCATACCTTGTTAAATTTCTTTCACCCTGATCTTCAATGGTCAGTACCTGCAGCAGGTATTATGTGGGTCATTCTCAGTACTGCAGTGACACTGGCATAATGGTGGTGTGTTAGTGAGTGTTGCACTGGCACAAGGGAATCAGACACAGCAGTGGACATAATGGCCTAGATGGTGGGCAGTTTGTTGAAACAACCATTCTACGTATCTCAGTCCAGTGATGCGGCCCCTCTCAAAGTTTGTCACCAGGGGAAAAATGGCTCTTTGTGTTCGTAGCTGAGTGACTATCAGTCATCAATCTCTAATAAAGAACTTCACTACCCAAATGTAGCCTCTGAGAGCATTGTTATAGAGCAGCTGGTGAAGCTGAAACTATATATGCCATAGATTGTACCAAGACCTGATATCATTTAAGTATCTTCTTGAGGCAGAATCCCATGTCTATTCTGACATGTCTATCTGAATGCATCATTTTTTGACAAAGAGTATAAACATATGTTGAATAATTTCAAAAGCAGTATTTATATATGTTTATAATATGTTTTATCTGTTATTACAACATGACATAAGCTGTTCCATGGTGTAAATGACACTGTATTAGTGTGGGGTCCCTTATTTTGAGGCACTAATACAAAAACATCATTCCACAGTAATGATGTTTATAACACAAACCAGTGAAAGATACCCCGTATAAAAACTGTAAGAATTGCGCGAAAATACTTTAGTCTCTTTTATAGAAATTCAATATTTCGTGCATGTGAAAGGTACCATGTACACAGCCTTGAAATGAAAGGAAATGTAAAACAAGTTACAGGTAGAATATATGTAGCATGACTCTGTACAACAATGGAAGCCAATGGAAATGTACAAATACAAATACAATTACGTGTGTGTGTGTGTGTGTGTGTGTGTGTTCTTTTTTACTCTGGTTATTTGCTCTGTGAGGGTCAAATATCTTAAATCTATAATATAAAAAAACACAAATATGTTAAGAATATTTTGTCTTTAGCAACAAAGTACTGCAAGTATGTCTTTGTATAAAACTTGTGTTTATTTAAGTGTGTTCATTTGAATGTTTGTACCTGTGTGTTTGCAGCTCTGGACATGGATGGAAGATTTGCAGAAGGAGCTGTTGGAAGAAGTGTGTTCGGACTCAGTGGACTCTGTACAAGAGCTTATCAAACAGTTCCAGCAGCAGCAGACCGCCACATTGGAGGCCACGCTCAATGTTATTAAAGAGGGAGAGGACCTCATTCAGCAACTCAGGTTAGAAACAGCACCCACACGCACACACTCACAATCACACACTGCAACACACGTTAACATTATCTCCTCCTTTTCTGCCACAGAGACTCAGCAATGAGCAGTAATAAGATGCCCCATAACAGCTCTATTGCTCACATTGAGAGTGTGCTGCAGCAGCTGGATGAAGCTCAGGGTCAGATGGAGGAACTCTTCCATGAGAGGAAGATCAAACTGGACATCTTCCTGCAGCTGCGCATCTTTGAGCAGTATACAATTGAGGTGAGGAGTATGGCCTTCAATCACTCACATACAGATTTGAAGTCAGTAACCAATGATGTCAGCCAATATGATTATACATAGTTATAAATTTGACACATAGATGTGTTTGAACAACCCCCAGTGAGCAAGCCAACAGGCAACAATTGAAGGACAAATTCTCTCAGACCTGGAGAAAAAAAACTGAGGAACCAGGCTCACAAGGGGGGCCCATTCTCCTCCGGTCCAGCTACTCATAATTACAAACCACTGAACCACCACATGTCTATTGTTGTGCTCGTGTGTACTGAAGTAATGATGGTTTGAGGGTGGCAGATGATTGGGTCCATATAAATTTCTACGTAGTCTGTGTTGGCTGGGTGGGCAGCTAGTCCAAGTAGTGGGGAGGTTGGTAGCTGGTGTAAAGGGATGATAAGGAGATGGATGAACCAGAAGATAATGAACAATAACATACCTTGTTAAAAAGGGCCTTTTAGGGAACAAGTCATTGGAACAAGTCACTGTCTGTAGCAACTGAATGAATTAAGCTTAATTTGTTTTTTAAATAAATGAAAAGTTTCTGAGCTCACATGAAAAGACCTTGAAGCTCAGATTAACAATTGGACCAAGGTTCTCTTTCAATTATGAAGAGACAATTTGGAGCTTTAGGATTGACAGATATGCCTGAACCATGGAACACTGCCTGTGTCAACTGGACTCTGAGTAGCTTAGCAGTTTAATGCACTATTGTTATGATCCAAAGATCGCAGGTTTGACTCCCTTGAACCATCATCATCAGTCCCAGTGCGATGGTGGTTGGCACAGGTGTCTGTTAAAAACACATGTGTCTGTATCAGAGTTGGGGACCCAGCAATGATGCAATGACAGCAATTCGAAAAGAGGTATCAGTGGAGGCATGAGCTTGTCTTCACCCTTCTAGTGTCAGGAGCATCCTGTGTGATGGGTCCTAATGGGGTTATGTCATTGACACTAGCAAATTCTGGGGAAAAATTGGTGGAAAAGTATCAAAAACAAAAACATGAAATGTCATGTAGCTTTATATTTTTTTATGTGCTGTAAAGTTTTGATGTTTAATGGCATCTTGCTCTTGAATGTGGGTTTCTCTTGTATCATTCAAGAAGCACGATCAGTGCTTTTTGGGCTGACAGTAATACATCTGTGGAACCTTAATATTGGTCAAACAGCAGTATCAATGGGTCCCTAGTGAGGAACAAGTTGGGTGTGTGCCTTTATGTTTGGGTTTCAGGGGAAACATCTTTGAAGTGTAAAATCAGATAATGTGGGAAGCCATGCTAGCTGACTCATGGTAGTCCTCTTCTGAGAAGTGTGCTGTGAAATTGTGTATGTTCTGTTCAAAGACTGTTTCTTACTGAAGAATTTTTTTGATGGGTGTTTCAAGATCTGTGAGAACTGTATAAAGACATCAACAATGAAAGAGAAAAAGAAAGATGATATCACCAGTCTTTGGTTCAAAGAAAACTTTTACTTCAGCACACTTTCAGAGGTCCAGATGATTGCTGCAACTTGCTACAACTAGTTGCTTTATCTGCTTGTTTTTTTTTGTTTGTTTGTTTGTTTGTTTGTTTTTTATTACAAGAATGTAGTGAGGGAGAGAGGGGAGTTTTGGTTATTATGCAATTCAAGATGCAGTGTTATGTTCAGCTCAGGTTTCCAGATCATTTTATCTCAAGCAGCATCAAATGTCTGAAATGATGGTGCTACTTAATGTGATGTCAGCCTGTCAATTTATCATCATCATTATTCCAGTACATCTGAGCATTACAGCAAATGTGGTGGTGCAGCAGGTCCCCAGCTCTGATACACCCATTACCATCTTTATCCTTTATGTGTTTTCATTGGACTTCTGTGAAGCTGCTCTGTGACATCAGTTGTAAAAAAATTATCTAAAAATAAATTTGTATGATTAGATTTTATATATTACTAATGGAAATATAGCATGACCCAGCGTCACCGATACACAAACTGTGTCAAAAAATGTCAGTTTTAAAGAAGGAAACTATCTTTCAGTGGAAAAAGATTTTATTCCAATTAATGTTACAATACTGCTAAGGTCACATTATGTCAAAAGGAAAAAATGTCAAAATGCAAATACAAGGTTTGCTTAGTAATTTAGTCATTCCTGTCAAATGGCAATAATGAGTACACTTTAAATAATAAGGATACATTTTTTTACTCTGTTCTGGACCTGCAGGTCACTGCGGAGCTGGATGCATGGAATGAGGACTTGATGAGGCAGGTGAATGAGTTTAATGCAGAAGAGCCCAGTCTTGTGGAGCAGAGGCTACAGCGACATGCCGAAAGAAAAGTGGCCATGAACAACATGACCTATGAGGTCATCCAGCAGGGCCAGGACCTGCATCAGTACATCATGGAGGTCCAGGCTTCAGGTAAGAGAGAGGCAGGGAGGGAGAAAGAGAAAGTGAGGGCATTCAGCTACTTCCATAGGGTGTGTTTAACTTGGTTTCAGGCCTTTTACTTCATATTTACGCATAGTCTGGTAACATGAGATTGTGCTGGTGTGGATTGGTTTTGGCTGTGGGAAACCAAAAAAACTGTCTCTACTGTCCAGGGAAGGCTTTCTACTAGATTTTGGAGCATTGATGTGAGATTTTGATTGCATTCAGTCACAAGAGTGAGGTTAGAATGTTTGATGATCACCACTTTACACATCCCAGACTCCCCGACTAATCTCTGGATAGAGTCCTAGTTAGAACACCTTTTTTCCAGAGCTGTGTGTGCATTTGCACATCTGTGTTAGCAATAGGTGCAAGTTAAAGTAGCTGATTGCGTTCATTAGGTTCATGGGTTTGAAACCCGGCTCATTAAGCTTGCCATCATCTAGAGTCCCAGAGAGGAAAATTGTGCATGCTTTTGTGGGTGGGTAGATGGCACACTCTCCCCACATCACACCCAATGGGATGCTGACTGGCACAGGTATTAGCTGTTGTATTGGAGGTGGGTATCCGGCATTTTCCTCTGAGTGTGTTTGTTGCCCAGCAAGGATGCAATGGTGGCAGTTGGAAAAGAAGTGGTGGCCGACTTCACAAATATAGGATTAGGCATGTGTTTGTCTTTACCCTCTTAGTGTCTGGAGTATGCTGTGTGATAGGGGGAGAGTCTTCACAGGGTTAGGTAATTGGCAAATACAAATTGGGGGGAAAAGAGAGCCGAGACAGACAGAACTAAGAAACACTCAGAGATGAAAGAAACATAAGCAGCATGTGGTCGACTGAGTCACTGGGACTGTTGATCTTCAGGGAGACTAGTCTCAGGCTTATCTCAACAGCTGTGCTGATCCCCAGCTGGAGAAAGATGAAAAATTGGGTTAAAAAAGCAGAGCCTTCCCCCATGCTTTACTCAACATTCCCTCCATCTCTCTGCCTTGATCCCCACCTTCCCAACAACTCTCCATCACCCCGCCCCACACATTCCCCTCATCCCCCACTCAATCCTCTTAGCCTATGTCTATGAGATATTTTTAACATGGGAAACAGACTTTCTCTCTCTAAATTGCTGACCCATCGCTCACCCCCCTCACTCACACATATGCACCTTGGCTCCTGAGCCTCTCTCGATACCCTGGCTTTGGACAGCCACACTGCCAGATCACACTGTGACAATCTCACACTCCCTCCGATACACACCCAGCCTGTTCTGCAGAGTACTCTGGGTTTCATTGAAATACTGTTGTTGGAATGGTCTTCTGTTTAATGTCAGTACATTATTTAACATTAGAAAACAGATCTCCGTTTGTCATTAATGCACTCTGGATTTTGGCACATTTCAAATGTGTTGGTCTGTTACTTTGGTCTGGAACAGTGCAAGATACAAAGCTTTGTACTATGTTGTCGAATGGAGGTTATAGATAATGTTCATGCATGACAGTCTATTAATGTTCATGAAAAAGCACCCACCAAGTGGTTTTACTTTACTGAGCTGAACACAAAAGAGTAGCCTTACTGTTGCACTGTGCATTCCCTATAGAAAGTAGATGTATACTGCCCCCCAGTGGATATTACCTGTACATGCATCTCCACAGGAGTAATGTTTCTGCTGTGTGCTTATTTATTCTCCTGAGAATTGAAACACATCATCCATTCACTTTGTTCATCACTAAGCAGCATGTGTTGTGCATAATGATGATGTGTGTTGGATCTGTTTTTGTGTGTGTGTGTGTGTGTGTGTGTGTGTGTGTGTGTGTGTGTGTGTGTGTGTGTGTGTGTGTGTGTGTTTAGGTATTGAGTTGACAGGGGAGAAAGAAGTGGATTTGGCCACTCAAGTTCAGGAGCTGCTGGAGTTCCTTCATGAGAAACAACATGAGCTGGACATGAGCGCAGAGCAGACACAGAAACGACTCGAGCAGTGTCTTCAGCTGCGCCATCTACAAGCTGAGGTTAAACAGGTAATGCACACAAACACATTTTAGTCTATTGTACACAAGCAGTTGATAAATAATAAAAACATGACAGATAACTGTCTCTGCTATCTAGGGAAGACTTTCTACTAGATTCTGGATGAACTTCTCTTAGGATTAGATTCTGCATGAGTTAGTATTGTATAGAAAATAAAAAAATCCTAATAAAAGAATTATTCAGGCAACATTTTTTTGGAATGAGCTAAAGTTACAGATATAAGTTCTAAGTCACAGAAGGCCCAGAGCTGAGAATCCCACTGCAAAAAAAGTCACACAGATACGAAATCACATTCATTGCAACATTTTTAATGTATGTAAATGTTGTAGAAGTGTATTTGGATCATTTTTATAATGCAGTCTATATAGTACATTCATACACATACTTTGCACATTGCATGTATATCTAATCTTGCTGCTCCTGCGGCTTATTTCATCGAAATGTGGAGAATTGTAGAGCTCGGTATATAGGATGTGAGATTTTTGCAGGGAGCTATAAAGAGGCTCAGTCCAGGCTAGTTCTGCTCCTCTGTGTCTTCGTTCTGAGGAGTACACTGTTTGTTTTTAAAAGTGTGGCCACATGAATAAAACATGCCATTCCTCCACTTTGCTGGTGCTAATACTTTATCTCTCTGAGCAGCTCCAGCTCTGCTATACACTTCAGTAAGTCAGCCCTGCATCGTTTAGCAGTCTTTGTTTACTCTATATCGTAGGAAAACAGTATCTCGACTCAGAAATCATGCAGAGTTGCAAAAACATTGCGGAAGGTCTAAATTATTGATGTTGTCCTTCTGCAGTGGTTTATAAACACTGCATAAACATTCCACTTCCACGTCCACACTTCTGCTGTCTCTATCTTGTGCTCTGTAGAACCTCCAAAACCTGGTACAGTGTTTAAATGGGTCTTTTTGAATTACCATACAGGCACACAATGGAGCCAGTGTGTGCCTCTTAAAATGAATTAGAAAGCTGCAGCTGCACCTCATAATAGCTGCATATACTATAGAGGATCTGCCACAAGGGAGACTTTTACACTTTTAATAAAACATTTTTAATAAAACATTGGTACCAGGTGCTTTATTTAAATGTGTGATGGCAGCTGCAAATTCTTTTAACATGCAAAATGTGTTTAATATAATTGCTACGATGCCAAAATCTTGTATCTCCATCTTTGACGTTTCTTAGTTGTAATCAGTTTGAATCAGGCAGTTGTTCTGTACATTGTATCGGAATGAGAGAACTTCCTCCTTTAGAGAAGTTAGCCGTGATCTGGTGGTAAGGGAACCAGCGTTGTGACTGAAAGATTGCCGTTGTTCGATTGCCTAAACTGGCTGGACAAGACTAAAGTGCCCTTGAGCAAGGTACTACACCCCTCGGGTGCGTGGATAGGGCTGCCCACCGCTCACTGCCCCGAGTATGTGTTTGTTTCACCGCATGGATGGATTAAATGTGGAGGACAAATTCCTCTGTGAGAAGTTTTATGATAAATAGATCAATAGAAATGATCCAAAATGATGTCCAATAAAATCTTTCTACATTGACTTCCATTAAATCCCAATAGGATTTTTTTTCTTTTGCCTGTTATTCCTGCTTGACAGCATTCTGTGTTTTTAAACTATCCCATATGGAGCCATTCTGGTTCTCTCAGTTCTCTGTCCCCTCAGAGGCCCAGATCAAGATCAATAGAAAGTAATGTAGGATGTAGGAGGCACATGCTGATTGCCACTGCTGCTTCTGTGTCTGCCCCCCCCCCTCCCCCAAAATCTCTCCTCTAGTAATCTCATTCAGCCCCTAATCAAGGGCCAGTGTGTGTCCCCAAGGCACAAGCATCAAGTGCCTCCACTTATATCAGTGCTAATGGAAAGAGGGCCAGCTGAATGTACACTTTAGGGATTCTGCTCAGGTAAAGAGTGTGGCCTCTTTGGATTCCGGAGAAGCTTGATTTCACGTGGCTTTAAAATACAAAAAAACAAATAACTAAGATTAGCCCAGCATGAAACGACTTAAATTCCCATAAAACCAAACACTGCTGTGTATTATTCCTATTGAAGTATAACAAACACTTCAGAGTTCAGTAAGGACATTTAAGTGCTGCAGGGTGTGCGGTTAGGACCTGGCTCATGTGTATGTGTGTGTGTGTGAATGTGTGTGGTTTTGTGTTTAGGTGCTGGGATGGATCCGTAATGGTGAGTCCATGCTGAATGCCAGCATGGTGAACGCCAGCTCCCTGTCTGAGGCTGAGCAACTACAGCGAGAGCATGAGCAGTTCCAGCTGGCTATAGAGGTATACACACACACACACACACACACACACACACACACACACACACACACACACACACACACACATACATCTCCTCCAGCCCACTCACTGTCCCCACCTCACTTTATCATACAACCCAAGCCCATGCATACACACAAACACATGCTCACCCTAAAACACATGTATCTCAGTACAGCTCTGGAACCCATTTGAGCGGATGAACACAAAGCCGCTTTAAGAACCTATTAGCAACATTTTTATTAAATCAATGCACAGGAAGTTGCCGGAGCTGCCTTAATGCAATCAGTATTCTGCACCCCTTTTCCCAGGCCAGAAGTGACATGCATGTGTTTACACAGAAACACACTCAGACTTCTACCTCCTGTGAAGAACAGGTTAGAGCAGGGCCTTCAGGGCAGGGTCCTTATATGGAAGAGATTATGCTGAAATTGTGCCAAACAGATACACCAAGAGCTGTTAATACATACAGTTCAATAAAAGAGACAAGCATAATAATTCTACTGATAGATTTACAACTGCTGTATGAGTTTCTTCTTGGAGTTGGCAGTTCAGGGTTTGGATTCACAAAAGTGTCTTCTTAGATTTATACTCAAGATAAACGTTAAATTACAAAGATAAATGTTTATTTTCAAAAATCTCCTTAACAAATGTCTAATTTGTAACATTTCTAATACATTTCAAGAAATTCTGAATTAACAATATCATGGTGGAGCTTATTCTTAAAGTACTAACAACATAAGGATGCATTAAATCTTAAGAAATATTTGGGAATTTCTTAGTATAATATTTTTTTGACAATTGAATTAACTGCAATTTATCAGTATATCCATATGAATTGTCTTAAATATATTCTTGAAGAAAGTCATAATGACTGCCTCAGGATTGTGATATATTTTTAAACCTCATAATTATTTGTATCTATTCTCTTATAATGATGGATCCATTTATCCTTGGAAACTGAACAAATCCTATGTAGGAAAACACTGGTTAATGTCAGATTCTTCATGAAATTATTTTTAAGAAAAGTTGGTGAATAACGCTTGCTCTTATGGACTTATTAGGGATATTACACGCCTAACATGATGCAAATAATTCAGATGAAAATGCTAAGTATTTAATCAGATTCAATCCATTCACATTGAACGCAATGTGATTTTTCGGGAATTTATTGTAAAATTTATTGTAAAGTTAGATGGGCAGAGTATGTTTGGGACCGAATCTACTGTCAAATGAGGTTTTAAAGTCACGTTACAGTGGAGCTGTACTCTTTCTGAGAAAAGACTGCAACACTCCAACACCCTTAAACATTCTCTCTGCTATTTCACAGCCAACAAAGTGCCCTACATAGGTGGAGGGGAGTGATTTGAGACAGTAATGAACACTACATGCTGCTTTTTTGGAAAAGTGAAAGAAGAGTGAAAAGGTCTTTCATAGATTCAATATGAACACAGGAGGATTTTTTTAATTTTTGTATTTAAAGCTTTAGTTTTGAGGCAGCCGTGGTTGGGAGGTAAGAGAAGTCCCTGAACCAGCAAGCTGCAGCTGAAGTTTCCTTGAGTATGTAAACCCAGAGGTCTTGATATGGTGGAGTGAAGTAAGGAGAACTTTTTCAGAAGGACATTCTTCTTTCTTAGTGAAAAGAAAAGCATATTTTGTCTGCAGGCAAAGTAGTGATTTACTACACTTGTTTGCACACATCCATATTTATTATTATTAGTGTAGGAAATTCTGATAAGTGGGTGCTGGATGTGTGTCCGCTCTCCCACAGGCTGTGAAACTCTGTCATTTATCACTGTAGCTTTTGGCTCCAGCTTCACTGTGCTGTTGTGTTTTCCTGCTCTGGACTAAAATTTGCCTGTTCAGCTCTGCTTGTAAACATTCATACGGCCACTATTAAGGCTAGATTTATCGCCTGCTTCACGATGAGTACGCTAACAGACAAAAAACGGGCAGCTGGTTGACCCCAGAAAGCCTAAATCTGTCATGCAGAAGGTTTGCACACACGAAAGGAAGGAAAGGGGAGTCAACAGGAGTTTGGATGAAGTTGAATAATAGCAGTACTACTGAGAGCAATACAGAGATGATTACTTTTGGATGCCTTGCATTGGACTGCCGTTTGTTGTTCGTTCCAGAAAAGGATGGTTATGTTTTTTCAATTGCTTTGTATTTTGTAACTAAAAACATACGTCTAATTTAATTTTTTTACACCATTTGTAAATGTGTGCTGACACATTACACAGAGATTTCACGAAACATTGCCCAATAGAAATTGTTCAAAATAAGAAATCTTACTTTTAATTAAGATCCATCCACTTACACAACCATCCACTGTTTTACTTTTTCTGCCTCCAGTCTCTGTTCCATGCAAACTCCCTGCAGAAGACACATCAAAGTGCCCTGCAGGTCCAGCAGAAAGCAGAGGCCATGCTGCAGGCTGGTCACTATGACCCTGAAGCTATCCGCACCTGCGCTGAGAAGGTGGCCATGTATTGGCAACAGCTCATGCTAAAGATGGAGGACCGCCTCAAACTGGTCAATGCTTCTGTGGCCTTCTACAAGACTTCTGAACAGGTGAGACACTGGTGTGCCACACCTCAGCCGTAGTTATGTATACCAAAGCATTCAAATTAAATGAAATTTGCTGTCAATTACAATGATTTTTTACATAATAATCAGAATAAATCATTGTGAGATAGGCCTGTAATAACACAAACTAGAAATAACTGACCCATTTTATGCTATTAAATGATATATAGGATAAAAAGCAATTATATCCCTTTAAAAAAAACAATTATTAAATATATTCAGATTTTGGAATTGGAATATAAAAATATGTAAATATCATAAATTAATAAAACAAATCAAATTTGAAATAGAATAGAATAAAATGGGATATTTCTTAAAAATAAATTGTTTTTAAATGAATGACACATTCACATTAATAGTCTCTTGTCGATAAATAAATACAATGGGCAATATTGAGGTTTGCGGCTGAAATAATACAGGAAAATGGCAAAATCCTACCTATAACAACTGGAGTTATACATACGGCCCACCCCTTCCCCTTTTCCCCCTTTCCCAAACTCAGTTAAATGAGTCTTCATCTAAAGTTGTCTCCCTTCATCTAAAGTTACTATGGCCATTTTTGAGCCAATCAGCCTCATTGCTGTTATCAATGGCTTTAACAATATTACAGACAAGCCTCTACACCAAATTACTAAAGATGCAATAGATGTCCATTACCATATATTGATCATGTAATTACCATAACAGGTCTAGTGTGAGGTCTGAGATTTGGCATGGGCAAAATAAATAAGTGTATAAGAGAATATTTTTAAGCTTCAGTGTATGTCTGTCCATGCATACATACATCTGGGCATTGTGTGTGTGTGTGTGTGTGTGTGTGTGTGTGTGTGTATGTGTGTGTGTGTGTGTGTGTGTGTGTGTGTGCATTGTAGGTGTGCAGTGTGTTGGAGAGTTTGGAGCAGGAGTATCGCAGAGATGAGGATTGGTGTGGAGGTCATGATAAGCTGGGTCCTGCAGCTGAGACTGACCATGTGCTTCCCCTCATCAGTAAACACTTGGAGCAGAAAGAGGCCTTCCTCAAGGTAGGACCGAGCTTTCGCATATCCTCCAAATCTTACAGTCTGTAAGCAGTTAATTGCTGGGTCATTTTGTGAACTAATCAAACAGCACAAAGAGTAGTCATTTAATACAGTGAACAGCAAATGTTGGTTTCCAGCTGTGTTCTCAGTCTACGGCATTTTTCAGGCTTGTACTCTAGCCAGACGCAATGCTGAGGTTTTCCTCAAGTACATCCACCGCAACAACGTCAGCACCCCTGCCTCCTCCGGCAACACTCGCAACCCTGAGCAGCAGGTCAAAGGTTAGTCTGTGGTCAGATATGTCTGTGTTTCTGCTGCAGCTGCAGTTTGAGTTATGCTGGGTACATCATTTACAAAATATATCAAAACTAAATTGTCTAATTAAAATATTAATAATGTTGTGTTAAAATGACATTTTTTGCTTGTTCTATTCATATATTTGCACAGACACTTTACTCATACATGTGCACAACAGACAGGATTACTGAGCCTTCATATGTACTGCATTGTAATGATTGTTCTTGCATAATGTTTATGCATCTACTTTTTACATACTAATACTCATAATGGCTCACTTCTGTGCTGTAGTTAAATGTTTTTTAGCTGTTTTCTTAGTTTTTAGTTATTGGATTTAATATTCTTCCTGTTTATTATGTTTCTTAGTAAGGCTATCTATCTATCTATCTATCTATCTATCTATCTATCTATCTATCTATCTATCTATCCATCCATCCATCCATCCATCCATCCATCCATCCATCCATCCATCCATCCCTCCCTCCCTCCCTCCCTCCCTCTCTCCCTCTCTCTCTCTCTCTCTCTCTCTGTCTGTCCCTACGTCCACCCATCTATAACAAAATTCAATCTATTAAAAGTTCTCTGTTTTTCACTGCTTTGAGGGACTTTCTACCTACATTTTCACTCTCCCTTATGCCTGTGTAATGTCATGTGACAAAAAAAAAGAAGGTACATTCAATAGCATTTAATTGATGACATTTTTATCTCCTGTCTAATGTAGCTAATGTCTCTCTGTTTTCCAGCTGTTAGTAAGCAACTTTGTGCAGCTGATTTTAGTTTTTTCCAGGGCTAATTTTTATTTTGTGTGTGTGTGTGTGCTTTCCTGTAGCCATCCTCAATGAGCTGCTGCAGAGGGAAAACAGAGTCCTGCACTTTTGGACCATGAAGAAGCGGCGGCTGGACCAATGCCAACAGTATGTGGTGTTTGAGCGCAGTGCCAAGCAGGTGAGATTCATTACAGAGCAAATTACAGATACCTTCCAGGGATGGACAAGCCATGGGGAGAACCTGAAAACCGGTCACTGAGAAGTTGAAGGGGCCGATTGAACACGGTTCCCAAAATGAAATCGATCAAAAGGCATCCCTCTCCCCCTTTGATGAAGGTGATGAAAAGGGCCCTGCCTTAAACATTCCAGGGCTGAATTAAGTTGCCAATCCATCCCTGGTAGCATCTTTGCTACTTTGCTACTCTGGGCTCAAAACACTACCAACAGCACAATGGAACTTGTGAAACAAGCAGCATGATGCACCTGAGAACTGTGTATTATTACGATATGCGTGTGTAAATCATGCCCTTTAGAGATCAAAGCACCAGTTCCACCAGTTACCGACTGTACGAGGAGCCAAGGAGCAAAAAGACCAATTTTCATATAAAGCTGCTTTAACTTTGTCACACTCTTCTGTCAGGCATTAGAGTGGATTCAGGAGGCAGGAGAGTATTTCCTGTCCACTCACAACGCTACTGGAGACTCAGCTGAGAAAAATCATCATCTGCTGAAAGAGTACCAGGAGTTCTGCGTTCCTGCCAAAGTAAGAATCACAAACACCTTAATGTAACCATTAGGGCCATAATACTGCTCTGTCTCTCTCTCTGTCTCTCTGGGATTTTCCATTAACACAAGTCTTGAAGCATTTAATGTTCTTAGCTCACTCTGTCTCACTCACTGTTCTGCTGTTGTCCTGAATCATCACTCATACCAGCACCTTCACACACAAAACATTTAACTAAGGCTACTTTTCTTTCACCCTTTTTTGTAAACCAAGGTGCAGAGACCCATGCAATCACTCCCACACACACTCATGCATAAATAAACACTGAGGCCAGCTTCTGCATGTCCTATCTTTTAGCAAACGAAGGAAAAGGTGAAGCTGCTGATTCAGCTGGCTGACAACTTTGTTGAAAAGGGCCATGTACACGTGACTGAGCTGAAGAAATGGGTGAGCACAGTGGACAAGCGCTACCGAGATTTCTCCCTACGCATGGGCCAGTACCGCTGCTCCCTGGAAACCGCCCTGGGCATCAGCTCTGAGGTAAACCTGCACCAATCCACAGGTAGATAATTTTCGGGGAGAATCTCTTCTCTCCCCCCAAAACACAGCATAGCAGCTCTCTTTTGGTATTTGCCCAATCCACTGATAATATTTCATTTTCATGGGCCAAACAGGAAATAACATTATAACAGAGGAAGGTTTGAGACAGCTTGCTCGTGCAAAAAATCTTCCAAATATAACAAGCTAGCAAGAACAGGGAATTATAAACAGCTCAGTACTCCATCAAGCATCCCAGGCAACCATACTCCAACACAAAGAAACAAACCAAAAGAATGCAACTTATAGAGTCAGTCAGCTTTAGGGTTAGGTACAGGTGAGTTTCCGAAACAGTGCCAGGTGACTGGCAGAGCTAGCAGGGAACCAGGCTAGTAATGCTGTGGTCAGTTCAAATAAAAAAGAGCACATGGCTGGTCCAAACGAATGCTAAAAGAGCATTAAAAACAAACAAAGGAGCCTAAATCCATGTGCTACAACTTCTCAGCCTGCATGTTTCTGTGAATTTTGTTTTACCCCTGCAACCCTGAAAGGGCTTGAAAATGAGCAGATTAGTGGAATCATGTGTGCTGGGAGAGGGGAAAGCACTAAATGTGCAGAGCAGAGGTGCCTCCAAGACCAGGGCTGAGAAACAGGGCTGTACCTGACTATCCCAGGGGGTGGAGCCATGTGACAAACATAAGAGTTTCAACTATGTTGGAGAAGTTCCACTTGTGTAATCTATATTTGTTAGCAATCAAAACAACCAACTAATCGTTGATAGTTCTTTGAAACTGATGTGCGATTCTCTTTAAATTACATCACAAGTGGCAATTTGGTCCAATGACAATGTGTCATTATGGGGCCTGTAGAGGACAAATGATGGGCAGTGTTTTTTAATAAGGCCTCTACTCACAACAGATGTGTGATCGTGGATATAGTTGGTAAATACTTCCACAGAAATTAGCCCTCTTAGCCCTGTTAATCTCATAGTGATCAAAAATGCACCAGAATTTTCACATTAAAATCAAATGACTAGAGGGAGCTAAGACCTGTCATAGTTCTGTCTGTAAATAGAGAACTGGAATGTGAGGTGTAATACTAACGGTATGTTATAGTTTTTTTTTTCTTGTGTTTCCACTCAGGATACCAAGGATCTGGAGTTGGATATTATACCAGCCAGCCTCACTGATCCAGAGGTCAAACTTCGTGACCCCAACCATGAGGTCAATGAGGAGAAAAGGAAGTCAGCCAGGAAGAAGGAGTGAGTGAACACAGCAATACAGCACTCTTAGCAAAATTGACCTGCTTTTTTAGGATGTTACCAACACTAACAATAAAGCATACATTGACACATGAAAAAGATAAAATAATGTTTTTTAAAAAACGGTAAAAAGGTATAGGTTTCTTAGTGAATAAGCTTGAATTCAAATGGGTGACAATAAACCATGCCTGGGGAATGGGGGCAGGGCCACAAGACCTGACATGTGAGTGGTGCCAAGGAACAGGCAAAAGCTATACCAACACCAACATGAAAATGACAAATTAAATGACTAAGCCCCACCGGGCAGCTAGAGACACTTACAAGTCCAATGTAGGGGCTTTCTAACCTCAGTATTTCACCCTCTTTGGAGTTCAAGTGTCCTTCCAATTTGCCCTCTCTCTTCAGTCTCCTCAGGAGTGCAAGAAAGGGCTCTTTTATGCTGCTATTGCAGTGGTGAAAGTGGGAAAATCTGGTCCGCCTTGAATATGGGCCAGCTGGGGCATGGCTGCCCCTCCTCTTGGTCCACTTGTCATTTTGAAATATACCATATGTATGTGTCATATTGTATCTACTAATATAAGTACTATGTTAGTAGCTACTGTTATTCATCATACCATCATAATGTTGCCAACACCCTCTGCGTGTTATTTTGTGTAGATTTATTATGGCAGAGTTACTGCAGACTGAAAAGGCCTATGTCAGAGATCTTCATGAGTGTTTAGAGGTAAGTACCAGGGTGTGTCTTTTCTTAATTGACATCTCTTCTTGTTATATAAGTGGCCAAAAGTACTAACTAGAGATAAACCATAATTTCATATCATTTACAATGTAGAAATGTCCTGAAAACACAATGTAGCGGATGTCTAGTGGATTTTTCCAACTCTTTAACACAAGACGTCTCCACAGACACAAAGAAGTGGAAGGAAAAATCACCATGTGTAATTTGCCCTGATTTCTATGCCCTGTTGTATAATGTTGTGACGATTACTGCAGACAGTAATTTCCTGTGTCTGCTCTTAACCAGTGTGCATACATGTGGCTCTGTGTGTGTGTGTGTGTGTGTGTGTGTGTGTGTGTGTGTGTGTGTGTGTGTGTGTGTGTGTGTGTGTGTGTGTGTGTGTGTGTGTGTAGACATACCTGTGGGAGATGACGAGTGGTGTGGAGGAGATCCCACCAGGAATCTCCAACAAAGAACATGTCATCTTTGGAAACATTCAGGAGATTTATGACTTCCACAATAAGTAAGGGACATTTAAAACACTGTTTAAGAATCTTGAATGTAATGTTTTTATCAGTGCCCGCACATACACACACACACACACACACACACACACACACACACACACACACACACATAAACACAAGCACACACACATACACACACACTTTTTGGCTGCTTTTTTGTATTTCCTTCTTAATTCAGACTAAAGTATGTAAATGTATGTAAATGAGATGTTAATTATAATCCTAATGTGATATGCAAATTACATGACACTGTGAAAGCATTGTTTTTTTATTGTCTCCTTACTATTTAGCATCTTCTTGAAAGAGCTGATAAATTATGAGCAGTTACCAGAGGACGTGGGCCATTGTTTTGTCACATGGGTAAGTGCTATTGATGTACGGTCTTAAAAATAAAGGTGCAACAATGGGTTTTTATACCATAGACAACCCATTTGTGGTTCCAGAATGAAGTACTTCATAGTGTGGGACATAGTTTGAAGAACATATTAAAGGTTTTCTAGCACTATGTGTTAGCACTACATTCCAATAATCACAGGTTTGAATGCTGGGTCATACCATCAACAGCCGGAGTCTGAGAGAACAAAATTGGCCATTCTTTTGGGTGGATTCAAAAAGAAGCAGAATGTTGGCTTCATGTTTTTGGAGCAAACATGTGCTCGTCTTCCTAATGTTTGGATCATTGAATGTGATGGGGGAACTCATAATGGAGTTGGGTAATGAGCAACTCCAAATTGAAGTGGAAAATTGGGGTAAAATAAAAAATATATATATTAAGGTTGTTTACAAATTTAAAGGTTCATGACACTCAAAGCATCATTACAAAAACAATTATTTAAGGAATTCTAAACCTTTAAAATTACAGTGTTATTGTATCACCTGTATTAGACTTTTGTATTCTTACAAGGAAAGTTGCTGTTATTTTAATTCTGATAATGTGTAAACTGATGTAAGCTTAAACCACTTTCTAAACGCATTCCACATTCTCTGTTTTCCAGGCGGATAAATTTCAGATCTATGTGACATACTGCAAAAACAAGCCAGACTCTAGCCAGCTAATCCTGGAGCATGCTGGGAGCTTTTTTGATGTAAGACCAGTTCCATTCACTTATTTCTTGTATTTGGATCTTTTCTATTTTCAGTTGGTACAGAAGTGTTCAGATACTGAGACAGAGGCAGTCAAACAAACAGCTATAATATGTATATATATATATATATATATATATATATATATATATATATATATATATATATATATATATATATATAATCTGATGCTGCAGCTGACAGTGTTGCACAATTGTTAAATGAGTTGGTGGAAACGTTTGCCACAAACTTTCAGACCTATCCAGGAGGTGGCACCAGTAAGTCACTGGATTTAAATTACAGGATGCTGCAAAATGTACCCTCTTTCTCCAAGTTCAGCAGAAAACAGTAACAAAGTCAGATCAGGAGTGTGTTCACTGTACTTCAGACAGCAGTTCTGAGTCTAAGTGCAGAATATGCTTCCTTGCAGGACATTCAGCAGAGGCATGGCCTGGCAAACTCCATCTCCTCCTACCTTATCAAACCTGTCCAGAGGATCACCAAGTACCAGTTACTCCTTAAGGTGCTCTGTGTGTGTGTGTGTGTGTGTGTGTGTGTGTGTGTGTGTGTGTGTGTGTGTGTGTGTGTGTGTGTGTGTGTGTGTGTGTGTAATGTTGAGAGAGGGAATGCGAGATCATCAGCGGAAATGAGGGAGAATCCTAAGAGTGCTGATTAGCCCACATCCCCAAGGGAAATGCCTCAGCATCAAAGTCTTTTACACACACACTCTCTCTTTCCTCCTTCTGTCCTATCTTCTATCATCTCTCTCTGTTTACACTGTCAGTGGAAATAACAGAGCTTTAATGAACTCCACTGAGACCCTACTGAAGGCACTTCAATCTCATACCAATTTGTCCTGTGCAAAAATCCCTGATTCCTATTTCCCTTTGGTCAACACACACATCAAACATCTCACATAAACTATATTCACACTGCTATAAACACCTAAACATCTTCTTTGTACTACAGATAAAGGTCAATCTACTGCAGTGACTGTTGTTTTTGAGAGCATCTGTGTTTCCCTTGTGCCCTCTCAGGAGCTGCTGAGCTGTTGTGAAGAGGGCAAAGGTGAGATTAAGGATGGACTGGAGGTGATGTTGGGTGTACCAAAGAGAGCCAATGATGCCATGCACCTCAGTATGTTAGAAGGTATGCCATAACACAGTACACATAACTGTGCAGGGGAAAGAAATTTCAACTCAAAGAAAAACACGCTGATTTGGATTCACATGATATGGTCCATGACTTGCATGCAGAGGTTTGTAGACAGCTGTTCACCCAGCATTTCTGCTGAGATTATATGTTATATTATGTTAGTATGGCTTTAAAAGGAGTGCCCTCTACTTTTCTGCAAGGGCTTTGCAGGAGCCTTTAATAGAAAGTGCACTATAGTTAAAAAGTAGTGGGACACACCTGTCTTGAATTTGGACATTTCATTCAGTCCCATTACCACAGATGTATACAATAAAGCACATAGCCAACAGTCTGCCTTCATACACAAAGAAAATGAGTGTAACAGGGCTGAGACAGGATGTATGTGCAGCGGGCTTTTATTTGGGGCATTCCAAGTAAGGACAGGCTGGTGTCAAGAAACAGTAGAGAATGCATCTCCATAATTCAGGTCAAAACAGAAAAAAAAATCATTAAAAACAGGCAAACAGAGATAAATAATGCATGTAACTTGTGTAAGACACACAGAGACGTCACAGTGATCACCTAAAACTATCCGCTATGTGTTGATTAGATGGGCCTCATGTAATGGGCCGGGTTTAGCTCAAGCCCAGTGGAGCTCATGGCTTGTTCATGGGGTATCCCACCATAGGCCAGCAGAGGGAGACATTACATTCAGATTTGTACTTAAAATAGTACAAAGCTTGTCACTTGGGCTGTACCCTACTGTAAAGGGTCGTTTTTTGCAGCTGTATTTTTTGTACTGGTTATGTATCAGAAGTACAGTGTTGGATCTTTGATGGTGCATTGATACAAGATGGTATTTTAGTGTACTGTAATAGGATTCCAAGTCAGTCCCTGAAATGCCTTCACTTCTGGTTATTCTATGATCCAATATGAGTGGTATTACTGAAAATTCAAAGCTTTTAGGAAACACAGTAACTTATACCATGTACCACGTAAAGTTACAGAGCAGCGTTGCTGACTGCTGAGATTCATAGTGCATTAAAGTAGCCAATGCTGTTCAAATCTGCGTTTCTCTTTGGACTACACTGAATTGTACTCTTGTACAACTCTGTTTTGGTACCTCGTGTAACTTTTGTCCCTCACTCTTGGCCATGTTGTAGGTTTCGATGAGAATATGGACGTCCAGGGAGAGCTAATCCTGCAGGACACTTTCCAGGTGTGGGACCCCAAATCTCTAATCCGGAAAGGCAGGGACCGCCACCTCTTCCTCTTTGAAATCTCGCTCGTCTTCAGCAAGGAGATCAAAGACTCGGCTGGACGCACCAAATATGTCTACAAGAACAAACTACTGGTATTTGCGTATTACTCTTATTTCATATAATGATGATGTCACCTGTCACCTGGTTAAAAAGAGGTTGATCTGCATCAGTGGTCCAGCTAGAAAAGTTGAGCCACATTGCTTTGCCAATTAACGTGAAGCTGTTGTGACACTAGGTGTTTATAATAGGTGTTTATAAGTTTTAATAGGGGTTGGTTTTGGGACTAGTCTGGGACAATAGTTTTCTTTCAGTAGAGAATGTCCATTCACAGTGCTGTGTTATTCATCACTCAGCTTAATACCTCTTCTGGAAACTTTCAGTCAGTCTCCTTTCCTACCACATCCCAGTGATGTTCTATTGGGTTCAGATCCAGTTGTTGACTTTTGCATTATGGCATGGTGCATTATGATGCTGGGATTAGCCATTAGAAGATGGGTAAATTGTGACCATGAAGGGATGCACATGGTCAACAACAATGGTATTTAAGTGACGATTTACTGGTATTTACAGATCCAGGATGTGGCAGTCACAATCTCTGCCCACTGCAGACTCAGCTTTCTGTTCTTCACCGATAGAAGTGTGATAGAAGGACAGGTATTATGTGGGTGGTTGGTCATTGTCAGAACTGCAGTGACACTGACACTGGTGGTGTGGTATAAGTTTATCAGACACAGCAGTGCTTCTGGAGTGTTTAAACGCTGGGTTCATTCACTGTCCACTCTATTGCACACTACAATTTATTTACACTCCAACCTAGTTCGTCCACCTTGTAGATGTAAAGTCAGAGACAGAAGCTCATCTGATTCTGCACAGTTTGTGTTAGTCCTGGTTGGTGGACTCTTCACAGTCCGGTAGTCACACTGAAGGGTTTCAACACACCACCACATCAACATTACAGCAGTGCTAAGAATGACCCGACACCGGCGTGGTAAATGCAATATATAAATAAACTTTGGTTGAATAAATAAATAAATGAATAAATAAATAAATAAATTTGACTTTTAATAATGTATGTTTCATATACTTCAATATACATGTATATACATACATGAATCACAAGTTTATCAGTGGCACAAGAAAGGCGTGTGTGTGTGCGTGTGTGTGTGTGCGTGCGTGTGTGCGTGCGTGTGTGTGCATGTGTGTGTGTGTGTGTGTGTGTGCTCACATATACTGAGATGTAGAGCAGATGGAGTGGCTTTGGTCTGTCTTGTCTGTGTTAATTGTGAATGAAGCTGCACCTGCCCAGAGCCAGTGTGAGTGTGAGTGCAGTGTGAGAGGTCCTTATGAGCCTTTGGCACCCACTTTAATGGAAGAGTGTTTAGATGGCAGGTGTTTGTGTGTCAGCTATCACATTTTAGTTATACTGTGTGTTCACTGAAATGGTTTGTTTATTTTACTTTGTTCAGTTTGAGAGTTTGCATAATGAGGATGTTTGTTTTGTTCTGTTGAAGGACCAATTTTGGTCACATGACAAACTGTTCTGATTCTAACTGAGTTTTCACTTTTTTTTTTTAGACGTCTGAACTGGGGGTGACTGAGCATATAGAGGGGGACCCCTGTAAATTTGCACTGTGGGCAGGACGGACACCCTCTTCCGACAACAAGACTGTCCTAAAGGTCAGTTTATATCTGTTTATCTAAACAAAATCATTTATCCTGAAAAAGGCACATAACTGCATGGCTACTGTAAAAAAATAATCACAGTTACAATTTTTACAATTTTTTTATCTAATATAATTTGAGGTTTGAGCACAGTGTACATTTTTTGTTTTGCATCTACATTAGGAATACTACTGTTATGCAAGAAAAATTATTTTCTTAAAAAATGTAATTGTTCCACAGGCATCCAGTATTGAAGTAAAACAGGAGTGGATAAAAAACATTCGGGAAGTGATTCAGGAGAGAATCATTCACCTGAAGGGGGCACTGAAGGAGCCCATCCCAATACCTAAAACCCCTGCTAAGCCACGCAACAACAGCAAGAGGTCAGACTTCACACAGGACATATGCACCTTTTAAACAGAATAAGCTTTTTGAACCACAGTCCAGATCAATGCATATTAATGGTATGTCCATTCTAAACATGCATAAACTACATTGTAGGTTTCAACAGAGATCATTTTTCCTTTCCTTATTTCCTGATTTCAGTATTACCATTTTACATCTTGTACTATATTTTTTTCTAATTTTATGATGTACTGTACATAACTGTGTACCAGTATTGATCTTCAGATAAGTCTATAAACATTCCATGTAGGGCTGGATGATATATCGATATTTAAATCTATTTCAGGATGTAAACTGAGCATGATATGGGTTGAAATGATATTGTTTATATCATGTTTTAAAGTTTTGAAATAATGTTCTTTTTAAATAATCTTTTCTCTGATTCCTCGCTCTGGTCCAACCCTTCTCTTACCTTCTCCTTTACTCTGTTCCCCTCTGCCCCCATTCTTGCTCTCATATACACACTATGGAGAAGGCATGAGATTTAATGTGTACAAAAAATGTATAATTTTTTTCTATGTTTAAATTGAATAAAAAATGGATTTCATATTGGTTATCTCTATTCACTTTAAATACACTGGTATATTATTTCTTGTACATATCGCCCAGCCCTGATTCCCTGCATAATTGCTTCCAAAGACACATGAGCATTTATTTTGTATGTGTGTGTGCATGTGTGCAGGGACACTGGAGAGGATGCTGATAGTCAGGGAGATGGAAGCAGTCAGCCGGATACCATCTCCATTGCCTCACGAACATCCCAGAACACTGTGGACAGTGACAAGGTAGAAGCTATTATTCTGCTCTAGTCTGTTTGTCTCCTAACGCATGCAGTCAGTCCACAAGGGTCCAGTTTGTATCCTCAACAGGGATTATTTAGATTACTTAGCAGCACACTGTGGTTTGAGGCAAGCTCCTGTACAAAAGGAAGAACCAATCATATCAAATTGAATCTACTTTTAATTGTATTGTTCATTATTTATTAGCTAAAGCACATACATGCTGTTAATTTAGCCTTAAATAAGATCAAAGGTTTTATACCCTGCTGACCCCACCCCCAAAAGGGTAATGTGACTCTTGAGTGACTGGCTGAAACAGGGTTTCCTGTCCTTCTCTTATGTGCTGAGCAGGGGCAGTGTCATGGTTATGCAGTCATGGCAGTCATCAGGGCACCTAGTGTTTAGTGAGCAGGACAACCATGTGAATTATGAAGAGCCTGTTCAGGTGGTGTGCTGACCTGTGCTCTCATAGGAACTATGTGGGGCCATTTGAAATCAAAGTAAGAAACATTTGACAGCGCTGTCTGATAAACAGGCCGTGTTTATCTGTGTTTGATACTTGAGATTTTTAAATGAGAATTGTGTTTTGCACAATCTGTTTTGCGTTTATTGTTGTCTCTATGACACAACAATATTTTTGTGATTTCAGTGCTTGTGTGAGTGTTTGTGTTTTCCTGCTTCTCTTTCCCTGAATGCTCATTTTTGCTGTGTTGGAGAAATATAGTTTGCATATCTGCCAAATGTTCTTGATTGGCTGAATTATGTGTGTTACATTTGGGTTGGAGTGGAAACCTGCAGGAAGATGGGGCAAGTCATTGACCTGTCCAAAAAGTTTCACCAGTTCCGGACACTTGGGAGTAACACCTAGTTCTCCTTGTTTCCATAGCCAATGAATTTAAAGAAATTGGGAACTCCTTGGAATTTCCTCCAATTGACTGGAGAGGGGAGAGAGAAGAATTGGAAAAAGGCCCTGGAATGGCCTGATGCTACCTGACCCCTGCCTTACAAACACACACCCAATGTGTGTGTGTGTGTTTTTTTTCTGGTTTTCCTTCCAGAGTAGTTTCTAGGCATTTAGTGATAATGTTCTATTGAAAAGCCTAGACACATTCTAAACAGCTACTGTCAGATCCCCTAATATTGGCTGGTTCAAATATGGGCCACTTCTTTTTCAACCATCTCTCCCATAGACAGTCGATTTGAGGAAATTCCAAGGAATTCTAAATGAATAAAGTTTGGTCAAATCTATTCACTAAGGAAAGAGGGGACCTAGGTGTTACTCCAAAGTGGCTGCAATCTTAAGCTAGAAGCACTAGATTTCTAGTCTTCCTGTTTGAAATTTGTATCTGTTGGCTTTGAACTACTGCTCTCTTCAGAGCTTTTACTTCTCATTCAGGTATTCATTGCCTTTTGTCACAATCTAAGGACAGTGGGCAGAATTCTGTGGATCACAGATGTAAACATAGTACAAGAATCTTCACTGTATCTGTTACTGCAGTAGATAGTCATGTCTTGAATTTTGCAAGGACATCTGGACCCATCTGGATCCAGTTGTGTTGTTGATCTTGTAAGTCAGGAAAGGGTTTAACCAGTTATCATCAGCGCGCATGGAATGAAGCTAGAGACTTGTAGGTAGTTGTTTATAATGATGCCATTTAAACAGCTAGATGTTAATGTAGTTGTGCATTTCAGGCCAGCTTTAAGCTTTCTCGGTGACATTAGCGATGATGATGCTGAATCACTCTGTGAACCCACAGTGATAAATGAACATCAATTAGTGTTGCTATAGAAAGACAGAGGTAACAAAGAGCCTCTTGTCGCGACCTAATTTCAGTTCATGCAGTGCATCCTTTGCATAAAATTAAAAGCGAGAGTGGTATACAGGAACAGGGAGAGATTTTTATGACACATTTTCCACCAGATAAATGCCAAAACAAGGCCTGGTGACAGCTTCAGGAGTGTGTTAAAGTCACTGTAAGAGCGGGTGGCTATTCCTGTCAGCCTGTTACTTTTACAAGCTTGGTCACAATTGTTGTTCTGAGATTGGGTGCTCGTGCTGTTTTGGGCTTGTAAATAATTCTTTTCCAAACTTTTCCAGACTGCTCCGATGCCCCTAAGACAATGCCTCAACCCACCGTCTCTCCATATCCCTCTTTCCTTTTCCCTCCCCTCCTTCTCTTTTCCTATGTCTCGGTTTCGGTTGTGGGGGTAAACAAGCTCTAAATTCAGACTCTGTTTTCTCTAAATTCAGACTCTGTCTGTGGACCGCTTTACGCAATGTAATGTTGATGATGGCTAAGAATACAGTCCTGCTGAAGAGACGGGAAATAGACACCCAGACGCCCAGTCCATCTCCTGAACACAAAGGAGGCCCTGCAGCCATTTCCACTTAAAATGCTGATTCTGCAGGGTTGTGAACAACAAAGCATCATTTTTTGTTTTTACTTATTTTATGCTGCATGAAAAAAACATATTCAAAATAACCATATGAGGGTTTTCCCCCACTTTTGTTTGTTTTTTGTTGTCTAGCTTGTCTTCTATACCCTACTCTCTCTCTCTCTTTCCCTGGTGTGAACTAGTTAGCAGTGTTACTTAAGGACATATGGCTATAGAAGAGCAGAGTCCATGCTTTTTCTGCTCTGTGTGAGTTTCTTATCTTTCTGTATTCCTGGCTGTGTAGGTTATTGCCCATTGAATGGCTACTTTCATTCTGTTGAAGATAATAACAGAAACCAGTCACGTAGAGACGAGCAGAATAAAATGCTTGCAGCAATTAAAAGGGACGTGTGTGTTAAAGTACTTCGTGAATTAGTGAATTCAGCTGATTGAACGTGTGCCAGGTAAACTGCACAATAATTCAGTCAATGAAGCAGGTCTCAGGAAGATACATATATAATATGGACATACACTATGCCAGGGGTCACCAGCTCTGCCCCTGGAGCACTTCCTTCCTGCAGACTTCAGGGATCTCAACCCGGATCCACAATGAGCAGTTTTTGCATTCCTCTGAAATGGAAGCATGTCAGTTGTTTGAAGACTGGCCAAATGATAAAGCAAGTACAATTAGGTGTCGCTGCTGGTTGTTCAGAATAAAAACCTGCAGCCCCAGCACCCCGTTGCAGATCTGTCTTAGATTTAACTCTAATCCACCCACCTGATCAAAAGCAAGACAAATTCTTTAGCAGAAATTGCTAATTTGCTATTAGCAAATTCTGCTAAAGAATTTGTCTTGCTTTTGCTAGAGTTGACTGTTTATTGTCCAGGGAAGATTTGGGATTTTGGAGCATTTGGATTTGTTTGCATTCCGTGGCAAGAGCATTAATGAGGTCAGAATGAGGTTCATGCTTGTCTATTGTCAGTACTTATCTACAGAAAATAAACAAGCTGTTTGTGTGCATTTGCACATCTTGAATGGGATATTTTCAGTTACCAATTTTGTCCATTTTCATACATTATTGAAATGTGATAAACATCCAATATTTATGAGCCAGATTGAAATTCACGTGACTTATGAGTTCGACTCACTGTGTGTAGGGCTCTAGGAAATCCATTCAGTGTTTCCCCAAATGCTGCTTTATTTTTTCTCCTTTTCCCTTTTTGTTATTTGTCATAAATGAAAGATGTACAACAGTAATGATGGAGGGGGTTTTGTTGTTTTGTTTTTATATATATATATATATATATCATTTTTGAGAAGTTTTGAGTTGTGTTGAAAATGTTACTTCTTCCATACAGCGGAAAAACATTCCAGATCATATCCAGATGAAATTCCCTCCTGGAGATCAAAGCTATGACCAGCCGACACAGCAGGCATATCATTGATGTCTCCAAACCTTGTGTTCAAACATTTCATCCTAATTCATCATACTTAATTATAGGAACAACTTCTCTTGTAAACAGCATTAATGATAAACAAGTCCTTGTTCCATCAGCACTAATATGCTATACTCCTGTGTACAATAAGGTCTGTGCCTGTTTAGCTGATTCAGGACTGGCTCTCTGTTCTGTCCTGTTACTGTACACTTCTTCAGAAATCAGCGCTACTGTGGCCATCAGTGCCAGCCAGATAATAAGGCTATTCTCCTGTCTTCACCGCTGTATCCGCATGTCACAAGACCCTGCGCGTGCTACTGTCATCAGAGCACAGCTGGGTTAGAGAGGCGCACACACACACTCACATGAGTAGCTATTGCAGACAGAGAACGCTGCGGAGGTGTTTCACTGGGCTGGGCTGTGAGCGCACACACACACACACACACACACACACACACACACACACACACACACACCCCACCACACCAAGACAGGGCTCACAGTCTACAGGTGATTCAGTGTTCCACACCCTCAGCAGTGACAGGACTCGTAATCTAGACTGCTTGCAAGGAGAGAGAGAGAGAGAGAGAGAGAGAGAGAGAGAGAGAGAGAGAGAGAGAGAGAAACTCAGTGACAGACAGCAGGAAAGGGGGAGCGAGCAGAGGGACAGACAGGCCACCATGCCAAAGTGGATGAGCTTTAAACTTTTCAAAGAGAGCAGTCGCGTAAGTAGAGCACTTCTTATTTTCTTGTCTTCCTTGTTTGTTTTGTGCTGTTGAAAGGAGCCCCGCTGGAGAAAGTTCATAGCTAGGAGAGTGTCTGGTGTTACGACTACTCTGTAGTTACCAACAGTCTGCCAGATAGAGTATGAGAATGGCCAAGGTGCAGAGAGACATTTCAATCGTGTGTTGTATAAAGCCATAAATCCAGCATGTTGGGGAAATATTTGTTTCAGCTTGTTCCTGCCTCTACTGTCTGGTCTTATATTTCTAGGTGATCCACATGTCTTTATAGATGTTATAATGAACTATAGAATTTTGTGATCAAGTCTTGTTATTCAGACTAATGGAAAAATGATTACTTCAACATAGGTCCAACATCTGTGCATCAGATGTTCATTTTTTTTCATCACATGTGTGCTTGTATGCTCAATGCAAGATGCTGTGCGTTTGTACGTTTTCAGTTTAGTATGAGCTGTAGAGGAGGGGGCAGGAAGCAGGCTATTAGAGCACACAGGGAAGGAGATAAGTGAAGAGTTTGTGCTCAAAAACACAGTAGCAGACTTTCATTCCTGCTTCAGATCTGCTCACACTCTCGTCCTTAGGGTGTATCAGGCTGACCAAGAGGTTTGCTGTACACAAGTGAAAGTGAGTGTTGTTCTGGAGTTCTAGAACTTTGAACATTTAAAGAACCCTTTGCATGGTTGAAAGCATCACGTTCAACTTAGAACTTAGAACAGTATTAGAACCTTTTGTTGATGCTTTGACATTGCAACATAAGTGGAATGCTTTTCAAAAAAGGTTCTATTTAGAACCCTCAACAGTGCATTCTCCATTAATCTGATGAATTTATTAATCTCCTTTCCTGATGCAAATAACCCTTTAATGATGCCAAGGGTTCTTTGAATGTTCATGGTTTTATATAGAACTGTTTTCATAACTCAAAAACCCTTGAAGGACCCTCATTTTTAAGTGTGTTCCCACAGACGTGAAATACATATATACAAAAATCTTTGTTGATTTTCACAGTGATGTGGACTGGCATGGACAGGGAGTGTTTGGACTGGCATAGATTGCCCCAACAGAAGTTAGGTCATAGTCCGAATTGTGCAGTTTTCTTTAAAGTTTCTTTCAAACGTCAGTGCTTAAGTCTTTCATTTCTGCTCTGAAATTTCTATTGACTTCTTAAGTACCAGCATGTGTTTGTTAAAGACCAGAGCAGTGGCAGCTTGAGAAAAGATCAGGGCTAGCATGCAAGTTCCCCCTCCCTTATTGTCTCTAAATATTGTGAGTTGGTTTCGTTCTAGCCCACTCTGCACTAACATGCTCTGGTAGCTGGAGTTAAACCTCTCCAAAGCCTCTGGTCTCCATGACAAAGAGCTTCTGCTCCACAAACCGCACAAATCCACTGTCATCTGACGCGCGTGTCCTTTTCCAAGGTGGGATTTTGTGTGTCTGAAAAAAAAAAAATCACCTAGCAACATGTCCTTACTCCCCCTCATTGTTGAGACCTGATACTTCAGCATGCAGATGCAGATGGAGATGTGGGGGGGGGAATGGATCAGTCACAAAACTGTCCTAAGAGCAGTGAGTGGACGTTCTCTTCTTCTGTCATAGAATAGAATGGTCAGTGCTTGAGCCACCACATGTGGCATAGGGCTATAACTGTTTGCGGGAGGTCAGTTTGACCTCAGCATGGTCCACGCTTTGCTGTTTTATCTGCTATTTTGTTTGGTAACTTTTTACTTGACCTGGACAACAAGATGAAAAGACATCCCGTCAATAAATGCAGCCAATAAGTAGTGAACTGGTGAGCATTTCAGTGCTAGTCTGGGTTTATCAACAGCTAATCTCACTCTCACACATGCTCTCTCTCTTTCTCTCTCTCTCTCTCTCTCTCTCTCTCTCTCTCTCTCTCTCTCTCTCTCTCTCTCTGGCAGTCATTGTTCCCTCTTTTGGTCTTTCAGTCTGTCATTACTCAGGCAGAAACACAGACATCCCCATATGTCCACAAGCACATGTCTGGAACATTCTGCAAAGAGGACATGATGTCTTTGGAAAAAATTGGTGAAGTTGTCACTAAGGACTTTGAAAATTCAGTTTCTGTAGTTTGTCCTCAAGGCTTCTGTTCACTTCCATCTGCAATGGCCTAATCATTCATAATTTGCCTCTCAGTGAAAACAATTATGAACACAAACGGACACTTTAATGCATTCTTCAACGCTTTCAACTCAAAACTGTTGTAGAGAGCCAGGCTCTGTCTTCTTCCTGTCTAGCTGGGTTGTGATTCGACACACGCATGATGGTTAGCTCTGGGTTGTAGCCTGTATGTTCTACCCTGCTGTCGTCCTGGACGACCAGGCAAGTAGCTAACTGTCCGTCCTTTGCATCTCACTCCTGGGAGTGTTCGTCCATGCACCCATTTGTTGCAGATTACTAACACAAACTGTGATGTTTGCAGGAGATACATTATATACACCTGCTGATCTGATGTTCCATAAATATGATCAATGAAATCAAGACCTAATCATTCATAATTTTCCTCTCAGAGCAAATTGTATGATTAGCACAAATGGATTCAACACTTTCAGAGTTGTACAAACAAACAAACTTCAGTTACAGTTGTGACTTGGGGTTAAATGGGGTTACAGGACACCCTTTTTTTGTAGAGAGCCAGGCCTTGTCTTCTTTAAGCCGGTCAGGAACTGAGGAAGAATCCAGACGTTGGCAGCTAGGACTGAGCTGGGTTCCTTACCGCTTTTGCCACGTAGAGTAGAGGAGCATTTGAGCAGATGCTGCTGTGGAGTGTGTAGTGATCTTGAGTCCCATATTCACTTTCATCTGCAATTGCCTTGTTTTGATAAATGGCCTGAACGTTGATGATGCAATAGATGATGCCCTTGAGATCCTTTTCCTTGTTGGCAGACGATACACCCTCCAACGATCTGTATTGATGCAGTCTTTTATTTCCCTTTCTGCCATAACAGAAAGATTTTATACTGGTACTAGATTTCGAAACCATGCTGTGAGGATTTGATTGCACTTGGCCACGTGGACATTAGTGAGGTTTAGGAGGCAGAAATCACTTGTAAATCACAGAAACTTTAAGGAAATGTATTGTTAAGAAAAACTTAAACATTAAAGAATGCTCTTTCCTTTAGGATGCCAGACCTTCCTGTCTTATTTAGGCTGGTCAGGATACTGCAGCAGTAACTAGAGAAGAACCCTGGCATTGGCAGTTAGAAATGAGCCCGGCTCCGTACCGTTTTGCCATTTGGAGTAGAGGAGCTTTAGACTGGATTCTGAATTAGGGTCTGTGTCTGTGCACGACTGTTTTATTTATTTGTCTCTTATATAAAAGTGTTCCACAGCAGAATGTAATTGTGTCTAAAAAGCACCTGTCCCAGTTTCTGCTCTGTAAGAAGCAGATGCTGCGTGTGCTCTTAGTGAGTGCTCATGATGTCATATCCTGTATAATTTTTTGCTATTACACAATCACCTCAGTCACAGTTCAGTGGACTGCTAGTGTACCTGTTTATGGCCATGATGTTACCCTTCATGAAACACACCCATACTTTGGATCATTCAGAGAGCTCATTTCCTCAATTGTGTCTGATCAGCATGACATCCATACGTGTCTCCTTATGATTAGTTCTCCAGATTTTATTTTTCTCTTTATAAATCCAGTTTATTATTCCTGCTAGTGAATTCTGCTTATTCCTATTTTGTCAACTTGTAACTTATACATTTATTTATGGATTTTTTATGAATATTTTATGCCCTTTCTGATATTTTAAATGTCCTTTAAAGTGAGGGTAATTCTTTTTTACATATCCACTAATTTAAAAAAATGCTGAGGCTATTATTATATTTAAAACAATCACACACTTTTGTTTTTATGCTTGTGTAGAACCTTGTCCCACAAACACACACTATGTTTTACCCAGCGAGTCTCATATTCTGCAACAAGACAACTCAAACTGCCAGTAGTTTAGAAAAATCACACTACACACTACTTCCGGCATTCCTTGACCTTTGACATTTCCTTGAAATTCCTGGACATTTCTCTTATTTTACACTGTAAGAGTGCTGAAGCTCTGCATATAAGGACAACAATTGACTTGACTTTGGGCTTTATTGGTTTTATTATGTAGCCATAACATATTCGAATTCCTTTTTCTTTATAAATTCATGATGAAGACTGGCACGAGTGTGAGAAAATGAGCTTTCTGTCTCTCAGCACATATCCATATGGTGTCCACTCTCTGTGATAAACATGGATAACATTAAAGGGCTTTATGTGTACTGTGCAACTGAGTGCAGGTGTGAGGACAGTGGATGGTTTGTCTGATTTTCTAATGGCTTTAACAGCTGGGAGAAGCACACATGCTGACTAGCCAAACTCTTTAGAGTTCAAAATGACTGGTTCTGCAATCAGGTGTCTTGCACTTGGATGGGTGTATTCATGCCTTTGCTTCTGGAGCTGTTAATCAGGGCTCAGACGGTATGAAAATTCCCTGTCGCCAGGCTAAAACTACTAACCTTTAAAATATGAGAGTCTGACAGTAGGCTATCATACTCCAAGTCCTCAAACACTCTGCTACCCCACAGGAAGAAATTCACAGCTACAGTTTCCTATCACAGTAAGTGTGTGTTGTTCCAGGCTTGATTTGTTCTAGGGTTGGATCAGATCCATACTGCTATTTCAGAGCAGAAGCTGTTCTAACCTCCAAATCAAGGTCTCATTTGAAGGCATTGCCTGAACTCACAGAATGGGCATTCAAATTTATTTCTGAACTCAAACATAAAACCATTCTCTTCTCTGGTCAGAGTAGGATCATGCACACATTCTACACTGTGACTGTTTCATTCATTCTCTGAGGTGGAAGTGACTCTTTATTTCATCTTATCATGTGAAGGTGAAACCAGCTGTTTCACATATGAACTAATAAGAGCTGACCTTTGCGTTTCTGAATTCAGAAGCACTTCAACCCATCCTACTTTGTGAATAGATCACAGACTGTAGTAGGTTTTGAAGTAGGATAGGTTTCCTCTCTGCAGGGTTATAAATATGGAAAGCAGAACTGAGCCTAATGCTGACTCCTATTTTCTGGATGTAACTACTGTACATAAAATGAGGTTAGATATGTATTGCCAAAGGGCTGCAGAAGGTCAGTATTTGACCTTGGGCAGCACCTTTGACTAAGGCGATATGACTATATTTTTTTAATATAAATTTGATTATCATGATTTAAAAATTAGATATTGTGGATGTTGTCAGTGCTTAACCTTTTGATGCCTCGGCCAATTTTGTGGGATGTTTTTTAGCTGTTTTCTGAGCTGAATTACTCACTGATAATTCAACACATAATGAACCATAACCACCATGGTTAGATGGTTTAAGTTCTTTTAGTTTGCTATGATGTGTATCATGTCTGTTGGAGATATATATATAATTTAAAAAAAAAAAAAATATTATTATTATTATTTCAGCTCTCAGTACAACAGAGTATTTGAATAACAGTTTTTAAATCTGCCACAACTAACATTTTTTTTTCTCCATGTCAAAATATTGTGATAAATATTATGGAAATACCTTTTAAATATTGCGATGGTTTTACCGTATAGCCCACCCCGACATTTAATACCATTTAATACTGAGATTAGCACTTTGCTCAATGCAACACTAAAAAGAGCTTCTCCTCTGTGGTTTCATCGTTCCCTTAAGCATATTTACTTTGCACTGTTGCAAAACACTTTTCTCAATGGATTCCTGTCTTTCTTCTCAGTTCAACTGAGACCAGCCTAGAGTTTGTTCCATACCTAATTATGTTTTTTTTGTCAATTAATAGTACTTTTCTGTTTTCATCAAAGGGATGCTTTGTGCTAAACCAACAGAATATCTATTATCTTTTGAGTATGAAGATCAGCTGTGCTGGATTGTTGTGAGTTCTGTGGTTGAGTTGTGTAGTGCTAACAGCAGGTCAACAGACTCTCAGATCATGAGTAGATATTTCTCTTAGAGAGTCATGGCAAGTTTAATTGCCTTCAGCTCTTAGCCTTTAATGAACGCAGGTGCTCAGGTCCCATCTTATGGAAGGAGGGAGCTTATTTGGTCAAGATGTTGTATATGTGAGAGACGGCTGATTTAAACATCTCACACATCGTCACTGTTCAATGAAAAACATCTTCAAAATGGTGACTTTACAGGAAGAATCTAAAATGTTCTTAACTGGTTCGGACATCTGGTTCAGATGCCCCATGGTCACTTCCCTTGTGAGGTGTTTCGGGCATGTCTGACTGGGAGGAGGCACCTGGAAAGACCCAGGATATGCTGGAGAGATTATATCTCTTAGCTGGCCTTGGAACCCCCTAGAAAAAGTGGAAGAGTTAGCTGAGGAGAAGGAGGTCTGGGATGTTGCTTAGGCTGCTGCACCCAGGATCTGGACCCTGGATAAGTGGTAGATAATTGATGGATGAAGGAATAATTATATTTATGTATAAAATTGTATTAACATTAATAAAAGAATTCTTAAGCACTTTGAGCAGCTCTCACTAGAAAAAAATGCTGTTTTTCTCCTAGGAGAAGAGCACGGTTGTTTCCGAAGATGTCACAGTAATTAAGCTTAAGTCAGCCTGTGTCAGTAAGCCATACTTGATAAGTAGATGACACTCAGAATGTCTGTCTTACCAGCCGTAAACAGAATTACAGTGACATTTAAGATTCCATAATACACTGAGTCATTCCTAAGACCTGTATTCAAAATGACTCATTCTGATGTCTGATATTTACACTCGTTATAAATATATTTTCAACACCATTTCTTCTCACTTGTGGGCTTTTGGTTTACACACACCTTACCAGCAACAAGGAACAACATGCATTTGTTCACTGTTTATTGTGTTCCAATAAAAACATCCTTTAAAGCAGCCAATCCTGTATTTCAGTGATTCATTCAGGCCTTTTTCATGTTGCCTGTGCTTAAGTGTACACATTCTTGGTGAGACCTCCTGTATTCTTTGTAGTAATTGTAATTTTAATGTAAGATTTATGCTTACTTAAATTTACTTCTCCAGAGTTGGGGACTACCAAGATTCAGTTCAAATCTGTATGGAGTTAGATGGGTCTTCAGTCTCCGTTTGAGCACAGTGAGGGACTCTGAGTTTTGGATTCCACAAGTACTTCAGCCTGCTCTCAGTAGATAATAGTCGCACCTTGGACATTGATATTACATTTTGTTCAAACAGAAGAGCAAAATTACTTCAGATTAGTTTTCACAGTAAGTGAATGTAACCTGTTTTAACAAACCATATTGGACTATTATGTAGTAATTTATGGTAAATGAGGATTCAAAATCGTTGTGATGCTCCAGTGACCTGAAATGAGAGGAAGTATTCTTGCAGCATAGCTAACTGCACTGTGTGATCTCTCAGAAGTACAGAAATTCATGTAAGCATGTCCTACTTGAGGGATGGCTCAAGGCACAGATTCTACTTCTTGACTGTAGGTGGAGCCCAGGTGCAAGAAATGCCCATTCTTGTATAATGCTGCTTTAATTGGAAGAAAAAAATATATCAAATAAGTGCCGTGACTTTGCCTCCACTATTAAAAATAATTGTGCTATAAAATGTATTTGAGCCATGTTCTACAACAACCCTGTTTGGTTCCATAAAGAACAATTTTTGTAAAAGAGCTGTGGGTATGAAGAAAGTATAAAATGACAGAACATGTACATTGACTCTTAAAACCTTTAAAGGTTCTTCACACATCATCTCTTTTGCCAAAAAGGGTTCTTAATGGAACCAAAGCTGGTTCTCCTGTGGCATCAGTCAAAGAAACTTTCTTTTATTTTTAAGGATGCTTAACTAACCAAACTAATAGAAATGTCAGTCTTACTCAGAGATCGCTTAAGAATTTAGGATGTTTCAGTCAAAGGTTTGGGGTTCAGCAGTGTGAGATTATTGGGCATATGATGTGGCTGCCTTTGGGCAAAAGGTGCTGCCTTGAAGAGACTGTAGACCTCATTGTTCTCTCTTCCTTCTTTTTTCTTCTCTTTTTTTCCATCTATTTCTTCATTAATCATCATGGTCACATCTGTCTTTCTCACCCGCTCCCTTTTGTTCTCTCTTTTTTGCAGCTCTCGGGTGGGTGTGAGTTGACGGTGGTGCTGCAGGACTTCGTGGCCAGCTGTGCATCTGAGCTCAGCGTACAGACCGGTCAGACCGTAGAACTGCTGGAGAGGCCCAGCGAGCGTCCAGGATGGTGTTTGGTCCGCACTACAGATAAGAGCCCGCCCCAGGAGGGCTTGGTGCCCAGTGCGACCCTCTGCATCTCCCATTCCCGCAGCAGTGTGGAGATGGACTGCTTCTTCCCTGCAGGCAAAGGTAAGAGCTGCGGCCAGTGGACCATCCCTGTTCATTTGGTTAGAAACCCACATTTGTTGAAGGAATCTTGTAGAAGTTTGCCCGGCTAATTAAATACGGGTGCCGGGAATTAAATCACTATCCAAGTGTTTCTAATGTTGCATCATGGAATGAATGTGGTGTCAAAACACTAAAACAGTTATTAGGGCAGTGGTGGCTCAGTGGTCAGAGCACTTGAGCCTTGAGCAGAGCCTTTAACACACTTGTATAGGGACATAAAAGTTATGGGGACCCTATGGAATGGCTGGCCCTGGGTTTTGAGCCTGGCTTTCTAGTTTGGTCTAAAGAATGTCATATACCACACATAAATCACCATGAACATGCTGCCACCATGGACCCCATCCACTGTCTGATCACAGTTCTTTAAAATAAAAAGTGTTTGAGGTTTGCCCGTAAGTTTTGATACCCATGTGCTACGAACTAGGGCTAAGCAATATGGCTAAATCATTTCTCAATATAGTTAAGATAATTTGTCATATAGAATATGATTTGATGAAAACCTTAAGGTATAAAATATCAGTAGACAGAATAGTGAATATCCATCTGTGCATCTAGGTCAGGGGTCACCAACCCTGCTTCCCTACAGTTTAAGTCCAACCCAAATCGAACACACCCCATCCAGCCAATCAAGAACTTCTGCAAGTAGTTAGTGGGATCAGGTAGTTAGATTAGTGTTGTATCTAAAGTCACCAGAAGGTAGCTCTCCAGGAGCAGGGTGACCCCTGATCTAGGTAATATACATTCTAAATATAGCCACAAGCTACAATCATTGTGGTCCAAGCCATAAATTGCTTGCTGATGCTCCATAGTGCCACCATTAAGCCAATTGGTATGAGTGGTGAGATGTTTGTACAAAATATCTCCCCTCCGAGTTTCATGTCTGGAAGTCTTATGGTGTCTTCACAACATGTTTCTGGACAAAAATTGGGAAAAAGAATAAGAACAAGAACAAGAAACATCTTGTTAAAAATAGTTTTGAATATTACAATATTTTATACAAATACAGTACAAATTTACAATATATTGCCCAACCCTACCACCAAGTTGAGGATAGTTAACATGTAGTCAGTAGTCTTTTTATTCTTTTAATTGTACATTTGTGCATTTTTCAAACTTTTATTTCCTGATCAATGGACCAAAAGCCATTTTTTTTACAATGCTTTCAAATGAACTGCTCAAACTATGTCTACTGGTACTTTCATCAAAATAGACATTTTCAAATGGTGAAAAAGGTGTATTTATTATTGTATCATTATTAATTAACATTCAGAGTTATTTAAATATAAGGACCATTGATTCATTAACTTGATTAAACTACTGTTGGTCAAGTTTAAAGTTACCGTTTAACAGCAGTACTTCTGAGAAGCAGGAGAATTGCAGACGT